>JAYKAV010000498.1:0-49378 GCA_035582835.1 Phoebastria nigripes | reverse complement strand
CTTTACTGAAAGAGTGGTTAAACATTGGAACAGGCTGCCCAGGGAAGTGGTGGAGTCACCATTCCTGGAAGTATTTAAAAGACGTGTAGATGAGGCACTTAGGGACATGGTTTAGTGGGGCTTGGTGGTGTTGGGTTGACGGTTGGACTTGATGATCTTAGAGGTCTTTTCCAACCTTAATGATTCTATGATTCTATGATTCTATAAGATCGTAAGCTGTGAAGTGCTGTCGATTGCACTATAGGCAGACTCAAAAAACAGTGATAAACATTCTGAGTTGACACAGTGAATAGAAATGTCTTGCAAAGAAGTCTCCTACTTTGAACTGTGTATGTGTAGTCTATAAAGTGCTAAATATTATGTATTCATTCACCTAAAAATTTACCTGACAGAAGAATATCATAAATAGTTTTAAAAAAGCTTATCATCTCCATACAGCTATATGCTGTGGTGTGTGTCATCCTCTTGGGCTTCTACAGCTATAGCGGCAGGTGCCAGTAAAAGGAGCTTAGCAACAATGTGTGGGATACAAGTTACGTGTGCTCATTAGAAGTGTGGTACATTGGGTGGTCATGGAGAAATGACTGAAATAATTTATTTTTATTTCACATCTGTAAGTAGAATTGGGAGTACAATTTTCTTTTTAATCATGTTTCTACCTTTCTTGCATTTAAATGCATTGTGTGATTAGTTGAAAGAAATGGGTATTTTACCAGACAGGGAACTCAGTGGCATTTCAGGTTCAATTGCTTTGTCTGTGGACTCCRTAAATCTTGTCACTCTCAGTTGTCCCCAGTCTGATATTCCGCCGCCTGCCCCCCCCAATCAAATTGCATCACATGTACTTTAGGAATGTACAATATATTGTAGCAAGAGAAGGCATACAGAAACATAATGCAAGAGTGGGGAATAGTGCCAATTAAAGTACACTGTGGAAATAAACCTCTTAAAAAAGAACTAATTTGCTCTTCCAGTCTGTATATTATTTACAAGGTAAGGCACACAGGTTGCAACGTCTTTGCTATGACTCGAGGTTGTTTCCCGTATTGAATCTTTTTTGTATAGGAACCAAAGAGATGAGATTTGCAAGACCAAAGGGATTTCAGTATTTGTAGACAGGAAATTATGTCACACAATGCAGACTGTATTCCCTAGCATATATTCAGATGAGGTTGTATATAGGACATTGCTACTTCATCAYTTTTGTCTGTACTGAGGCTAGGCCATAAGCCTGTTGCTCCATTTCAGCACAAGTATACTCTACAAGTGTTCAACCTTTAAATGCTTTTAGACTGAAATAGACCTCCAATTTTCCATGTTCTTCACGCACCCTTTGAAAAGATAATTGGCTCACAGTAGTGATTATTGTGGATTTGCTTTGTTTGTTAAGGATAGGAAAGAGGCCTGGCTGAAAGAAATAGATTTTTCCTCTCCTCCCATCTTGTCTCAGAAATTTTAATGTTTATTTGTCATAATTTAAGCTTCAGGTGAAATTTCAGATTCCCCCTTTTGTGAAAGAATCCAAAGACTTTGCAATGCTACCTACATCTACCCAACTTCCAGGACTGTCCCTCGTAGGACTGAGGAAGCAACTTCACAAGTGCTGTCATTTCAAATATATTTTTCCAGCACGCATGTGTTTCATATTGCAGCTGTAAAGGTTTTATGTCATTTGCTATGTACTGGTAGCTAATTTTCAGTTTGATTTTTATCAGTATTTTCAACATCAGTGCTTATGTGATTTACTAATCTGCTTTTGAGCCTTCTAGCTAACAGCATTTCAGACATGGTTTCCCCATGCTTATGGTGAAATWTAATGAACTACAGTTCCTTCCTTACCCTTCTTTTTTTTTTTTCTCGTCATGACCTGAAAATATATTATCAGAGTCCTTTCCAGTTTTTAAAGAGAACTGGAGATGTGAAACAGCTGGAAATGTGAACAGCTGCCGAATTACAGTCTTCTTGAGGACTTTGGAAGAAGGCCATCTGGTGCAAATATCTCTGCCTTGGGGTTCAAAGCAGTAGGCACCTAAATGCATATATACCTCCATACATTCCCTCCAAAATGAGCTTGTCCTGCAGCAAGGCATGGTATCTGGATGGAATTACACAATGCCCAGAGTTTCTCAAAGGGCTTGCGCCAGCATATCCTGCAACCACATTTTCATGGCTCCACATTTTCTGAGAAAGAATTAATTTTATTTACAACACAAAACATCCCTTTTCTACCAGCAATGGTACCAGCTTCCAGAGGCTTTCCATTTCCAGGCATCATGCTCCATTGATACTTCAGAACAGATCTACATTACAAAGCCAATGCTAGCATAGCCACGTTGGCATAGCTCCTGCTGGAGATGCAGCATAGGCTGACAGGAGACCCTTTTCAGCTGTCATAGCAACACTACCTACCCTGCATAGCATAACCTAAAATGGAAAAAGCACTTTTGTATTGGCATGGCTGTGACAGACACCAGGGTGGTGTCGATATGCTGTGTTTGCTAAATACCCTGATATAATGCACAATATCCTAGTTTCAAAYATAACGAAAGGTGCTTCTTACACTGATATTTTTCTGTGTGGTGGTGCTTTGAAATTATCATACAGAATATTCTGAATTAGTGCTGCAAAACATACTCCTTATCACAGAATCACAGAATGGTTGAGGTTGGAAGGGACCTCCRGAGGTTATCTGGTCACTTATGCCAAGCATCAGCCTCAGTCAGAAAAGGGCCAGGTTCCRGTCTGGATCACAGGCCTGAAATTAGACCTTCGAAGCTCAGAGAATGAATAGTATTAAGATGGAAATGTCAACTAAAGGAGTGAACTAAACAGATGTTGTCCAGATATAGTATCCCCTGTACAGAAAGCAGATATAAACAGAACTTGTCATGATGCTCTTCACACACAGAGCTGGCTTTCAGGAGTGCAGGTTTGGTGCTGTGAGAAAAGGGTAAGCTGCAGTCTGACCTGCACACCCTCACTACCRGAAAGAAATTGGGACAAGCTGAGATTTTGCACAGACTTGAGAGATGGAAAAAATTCCACACTGCCTCTACAATCAAAAGGATATGGTTTGCTTTCTGAGGCTTTCAGGAGGTTGCAAACAACAAGCAAACAAGCAAAAAGGTAGTGTGATGAGTCTCAGAGCATGATGTCTAGAGAAACAAGTGCAAACATCTTTTAAAAGAAACAAAACTTTCAGCTGTCCTATCCACAATAGGTTGACTCGGTAGATGTGGAGTGGTTGTCCATA
Source organism: Phoebastria nigripes (assembly GCA_035582835.1). NCBI lineage: Eukaryota > Metazoa > Chordata > Aves > Procellariiformes > Diomedeidae > Phoebastria > Phoebastria nigripes. The sequence continues at coordinate 46,125 of JAYKAV010000498.1, read as the reverse complement.
TATAATACTGGGTTTAAGTATCTCCTTATAATGATCTAAATTGTAGCTAAATTTGCCTAAGCCTTATGTATAAAAGACTAAATGGGGGAAGAATTTTCCTGACTCTTTACAAGTATTTTTTACTGAAGGAAAAGTAATTCAAACAATGCCAAACTCACTTGGATAAATTTTTTGAACCAGTCGCTAAGCCCCTTGTTAAATAACATGGGTTTCACAGTTCTGAAATTAATGCTGAAGTAAAAGCTGCTGCTGTAAAGTATTTAATTTCTAAAATGTAGAAATATTTTGCAACCACACTATCTGGTATGTTGCTTGCGTTTACAAAGACATATAATCACAGCCCTCACAAGTCTGTCTTCTTATTAGCCTTGGGATTGTGTAAACCTGAAAATTTCTGAAGGTATAGGAAGTTGCTTATGAGGACTATTTTAAGTAAAGAAATTGTTCTTTCTTTCACAAAAAGAGACTACATTAAGGTGTCTTCCTAGCAATGGAGGAAGCTATTAGCCATGCACAGAGAACCTTCGACTAGACAAAAGACTGTGAGGGAAAGGAGATCACGGACTACTTTTACCCTGAAGAGTTAAAGAAGGTCGGTGCCAATCAGGATGGGGTTTAATTAATTGGTGTAGCTATTAAAAAAAAGGAGAGAAGGAAACAGTACTAACAAAACTTTGCTATGGACCTTAAATTACACAGGTTAGGTAGAAGCTTCTTACATCTGTGATATTTAGAAAAGCTCTTRTTGGGGGGAATAACATGAGTGATGTGTTCTTTTGGATATTTGAAGCGGTTTTTTGTTTGTTTATTTCTTTGATTGCTTTATATATTAGTCTGCTCAGCAGTGCCTGTGCTAGCAGCTGCAATTTGAAAAGAATGAGAAGGTTCTGTTCCAGAGAAGAAAAAGAGGTATTTTAAATATGGCTGTTGATCACTGTAGTTCTGAAGAGTGTGTCAGGCCTAACCTAGGCAAACCAGCAGTAAAGAGAAGCCTGTCCATAATGGTCATTATTTCTCAGTCATTGCAGAACCCAGTCCACTTAATTTTTTTAATGATGGGAATTGCACGCATAATACAGATTTATACCATATGTTGATGTGCCTTTGTTTTGGATTGTAAAAGAAGATTGAACTGATTTTGCTAACAGGGCAGCAATGGTTCTAGCAAATTATCCAACCTCCTGAGGAGTATGTTGGCAGCAGTCTTAACTGGAGCTGTCGTCTTCAGCGCTGTCATTGTATAGCTGTGTTTTAACAGTTACTTCTTTTTTTCACTCCACCACATTCAGTTCTCTGGCAGTCAGAGTCCACACTGAGATCAGCCAGAAACTTGCAGTACCAGGAATCATTTGATGTAGCCCTTATTACAGCTTAGATGCTGTAAGGGAGGGCTTTGTCAGAGTCCGTAGGTGAGATGTCACTTTCTGAAACTTCAGTCTCAGTTTTGTCTTCCAGTTGGATGCTATATCCAAGGTAATTTAATTTTACACTGTAATCTAAATGCACCTCTGTTTTTTGGAGAAGAATTAGTAGCATATGGTATTTTTGCATTGCAGAAGCATCCTTAGTGATTTAGGTTACATGAAATGTAAAGAACTACTGTTTTACAGAACAAATATACGGTATTTTTCTCTGTTATCACTGTTTCTGTTAATATGATTCAGGGATTAAWTCTACACATCATTTATTTTTGGTCTCTCTTCTGTTGTGTAAGAAACCATTACAGCACAGTAGAAAAACATAATATCTATTGCCTTCATGATTATGCATAGAAATAAAATAACGAAGATGTTTTTCTATCTAAATCTATTGGAAAATTGTTTGCAGTCTTATTTTAAAGCATATTGTAATTGTTGTTACAAAGTTAACACAGACAATATCTCTTAAATCAAGACTATTTCAAAAGTGAATGTTTTATTTCTGCTAGTTAAATGTACCAAGTCTCATGTTTTCATTTGGTACTGTATCATGTATAAACTGATTTTCTAGACTTTGGAGGACATATTTAGTTCCTACAGCTTTCAAGAGCATAATGCTCTACCAAGCTGTCTTGTTCTCATAACTGGCAGGACAATGAACACCTCTGTAAGTAACAATTTAAAAATAAAAAGGAAGGGAAGGACGAACTGGAAGAGACAGGCCACCTTTAAAATGTCATGACTTACATATAAGTACAGAAACATTCATTCACTCAATTGCATCTTGGAATTGTTTTGATTCTTTTGGGATTGCATTTCAGGAAAATGTATTCCCCTATTTAAAAACAGTGAAGTAATCCTACATCAAATTCACATACAAAGGTAGAATCTTTAGTTAGCTCAGTGTAACACTGATGAAAATGCTGATGAAAATGCAAGTGGCCTACTTTATACTTACATGATTTCTAGGACTTTTCATTGACCTAAACCAGTTTTCCAGGATATGTCTCTGATCCTGCATACATATTTATGTAGATCTAACATTTCTTACAGTCATATTCATGACAACTTAATTAAATTACTTATACGTAATTGCAGGGCCTCAGACTGAATTACCCAGTGTATRCTGCAGTCATGTGTATTGCAACATAATTAACATATATTCTATTCTCTTGAGCATTGTGTGACAATGGTACATCCCAGCTTAGCATGGAGTCTAACTTTCCAGCAGAGAGAAGAAGTCTGGGTGACTAGTTACAAAATGCTGATGTATATACTGAGCAGTTCTCAGGGACTATTGAACAAATCTAAATCTATATGCCCACAAAACATTAGTCTCTAATCTGCCTGTGAAGTCTTGTCGTCTCACATTAATACATAAATAAGGCAGTATGGTTGGGAATGAGTTAGAAAATCACAGCCAAATTGTTTGACCATGCCTGTGTGATGAGAGTAGGGCTAGCCATGCTAAGTCACCTTCTGTGCTTCAAGCCCAGCCAGTTCCCTCCCTGTCACATCTCCTCTCTAGTTCTCCCCGGAGAATATGACTGACATACAGGCACACAGGTCATCAGTGGGGGCTGCCTCTGAACTCTTATCTACCCATTGCAAACAAACTATGTTTAAAAGGGCAGAAACTGTAATGATCAAAATCAGGTGGTCAGTCTTTTTTGGGATGTAATTGTGATCAAAGAAACTTTCTCTGACACAATTTGCTTATTTTTCATCACTGATGTCTAGTTATTTAGTCATCCATTTCTATGCAGTTACTGTATTATTTATAGAAGTATGTCCAATAAAGACACCGTTAAGACTGGTGCCAAATATAAAACCTTACCTAACATTCATATTGGTACAAACCCCACAATTCTAAAATTACTCCCCGAAAAGGAAACCACATGCTTTTTCCACAAAAAACTAAGCCAAGGTAATTTGAATTAATGAGAAATGGTGGATATTTATGACAAATTTTTAACAAGAAACTACTCACCCAAAGATTAATTAAGAAAAATTATTCTGAATAAGAAACAAATGTGTGAAAATGGCAATCTGTTCCTAGACAAATCTCAGGTAGAAAGAAGCAAGCAAGTTAGCTGATTAAATTGCTCAGTATGAATTATTCATTCAGCTCAAGATATCATATCTCATTTAGAAATGATTTTTTGATAGTAGATATTAGTTTGTTTTCCTAAGGTTGTTTTAAATAGTATGATTACTAATAGTATTTCTTGTTTCAGTGGGCCTTCAGTCACATTTACAACCAGGGCCAGTTACTCTTAGGTAGGCAATAATGATTTTGTTTCCCTGTCTTGGACACATTCACGTTTATTGTTATGTTTTTATAGGATGAAAAGATCCTAAGACAGTTTTCAGTTTGTCCATGCTGACATGGGGATAGATATTATGCCTAGAACATATATCCTTTCCCTCAGGTTCTGAGAACTGGCTTTATTTTTTGTACTAAAAAACAAAGGCTTTATTATCTAGTGGGGAAAGGAATGAGATTGATCATGTCAGATCTTTCAGACTGTGAAATGGGAGTGAAATGGAAAATGTTTACCCCCTTAATTATATGCTTTACTTCTACTAAAATACTGGAGAGAGATAAAACAGCTTATAAAACAGATAAAAACTACTAAAACCCTAAAATAGCAGTATTGTTTCTCTTCCCACTTTTGATTTCCCCTTACTTTTTTTTTTTTTACTGGAGAAGAAGAGGGGAAGGAAGAAAGCAGAAAAGGAAATGTGAGGAGTTGAAAGATGCAAAACCTGTATGGCCATAAAATTAAATTTTTGAAACCAGTATGATACTTCATTTCTTTATGGAAAAGAAACACTTTTAATGCCTCTCATGTCTCAAAAATGGCAAAAGTCCTGCCAGGACTCCAGCATTTTTCCAGAATTTGCATCCTGCTCTGGCTGTGCGTTATCACTTAGGAAACCTGTAGCTCTGTGGCCTTCTGGGTTGATTATTGCAGTGTACGTTAAAATTAAACCTCTGCCTATAGAGGGCAAAATGTTTACTTTGATTAGAAAATAAAACTCATTCAAAAAGGTCTTTGAGATTGTATCTACTGTTCCTGCACTGGCTTTCAGTTAAATACCAGTTCAAAATCAAGGTCTCATTCCTCTTCAAAATTCTCTGGTGTAATGATTCAAATTACTTTCCTGCCTACCTGACCAGCCTGAGTGACTGTAAAGTCCTGCAATAGTTACTTTCAGCCACAGTAACGGGACTGTCAACTTCCAAGTGYCATACGTCTGCTCAGGACATAATTCTTCCAGCAACCATTCCACAAACGTAGGACTTGGCACTAAAGAGATCAGACTGGCCATGAGCCCTAGTTGCTGCAAAACAAAACCTTCGAACCACTTGAGTAGAAAAACTTCCCTAAATAAGTCTACAGACTGTGTGGTTACAAGAATCACTGCAGATTGGGGATAGGAAGGGAATCAAAAGAGGACTTTCTATATTTTCTACAATAAGCAGTCACTTCAGATAAGGATTAAACATTTGAGGCTAATGTCATTTCTTCAAACATCTGAAGTTACTGATTTCTCTTTATTTTGTTACTTACCACTGTGTTTTTCTCCATTCTTACCAGTGTCTTGTTCAAATCCTCAGAAGTTATTAATTTTCTGCATATATGTTGGCATACAGCAGTAGTATGTAGTTGCTGTAGTTCCACTGTTTTTTCACTTCTGAAGTTTTGACTAATTTTATTGGGTATATATTTTATCTTTTTGTATTAACATCACTATCTTGCCTTGGCTTGCACTTCTTGCCTTATATTCCCACCTTGTGTTAAAATTTATGCTAAAATTTCCATCTAGCTTCCCTTTGGCTCTCTTTCTCGTATCTTTCCACAGTACAGAAATTGGAGTCTTTGTTCCTTTTATTATGGTGACTTGCAATACTTCATTCTTCTTGCCTATGCCTCTGTTCAGAGGATTTGCCCACCTGAGTTTTCATTTCACAGACTGCTTCTCAGCTGGCTGAGAAACATCTATTCAATTCTGCAGTCATTTTGATACATAAATTCTATGAATAATCTAAATTATATAAATACTTGATACTGAACAACATGCCAGGTATGTACAAGATCTAATAGGGGATTGTTCACGTGATACAGATTTGTTCAGGCTTCTGAAAATGTAGATAAGTAGAACAGTCGTGGCTTAATATGCAAAGCAAACACACGCACAGTATGTTCAGTCTCATATTGCAAGATATATCTGGAGGTAATATGTCCAGGAAGGAGATAAAAATTTGGTGTGGAAAGTCGGGAAAGGTTTCAGAAGCGGGAGGGAGTATGGACAGGAGGCAACAAGATATAATACTAAGTGAACTAAAATTTTATTTACAGTTCTCTTTTTAAAATTCTCATTTTGAGGGCCTGTTCCGAGTTATATGGGACTTGAGCAGAAACTGCTAAAATGCAAGGTCTTTATGCAAACCATTTTGAATGGATATTTTTCTTCTCTGTTTACTGCTACTGCACTGAAAAATGGCTGCAGGTCGTATGGAATAATAGGGGCTGGAGGCAGAAAACTGTTTATTATTATTCTCYGAATTCAAAATAAAATTGTTTTGATGAGCGTATTTCATTTTTGGATGATCATAACTGTATTTTTACCATTTTTACTATGAAATACTGATGTCAAATATTATGCGAAAATGATTGCAGAAGCTGTAAAATTTATTCTGTATTATGTGTGTTATGTTACAATGCTTTTTTATGGCATATGTAACAGGTAGTTGTTCTCATAGGATTGTTTTTTAATGAGAAGTGCCAATTTGGGTGTAATATGTGGTAGTAGTATGTAAATTATCTGAATACATAACACAAAACATAATTCTTGGCTGCAAGCAAGTCTGCTAAGAGTTTACCAATGGATTATAATGGGACCATTATGATACACTGCAAATGGAAGATGATAAAATATACAATTAAGGGCCAGGGAATTCCAGATCACCATTGGTTCTGGATAATTGCACTTTGGCTAGGATTATTTCTTTTCCCCTAATCAATATAAAAATTCTACAGCTCATCTAAATATCTCACATATATTGGAAATTATGAAAATCTGGAGGTGTAACAAATGGGGTAGCTTATTTATTTTTGTAAAGTACATTGATTGCTAACAATAAAAGAKGAAGGATTTGTCTTTTTATTTTTACCCTAAATGATTGGTAGTGTTTTCTAGCATTGAGGATCCATATTTAGTACAGGTATCTTTTCTCCAAATGTTTCTTCTTATATCTCATTACTGAAGGTTTGGCAGCCTATCTGAGATCAATGTAGCTGAAAGTCAAAGAATAGACTACTGCAATATCTTACTGTGTGTCTGACTATTGCTATTTTGCATATGTTTCTTTCTTCCCCAGGGTTTGTATTTAAATTCAGATGCAGCCATTACTCAAATGCTTTATGGAATGCTAGGATCCAGTTTGCCCTCACAGCCTTTTCTAGAAACATCTACACTCACCCTGCTTGTGCTGAGAACTGATCAAGCCCTGTAGCTTTGGCCTCAGTAAGGTTCACTGGAATATAGCACAATGTCTTCAGAAAGGATATGTTGGTATCCAGTAACCTTGGAGCACAGGTGGAATGATGCAGGCATCATGAATCTAGTATTGCAAATGAGTACATGCAGACTTTCCCCAGGGATTTTGGTAGTGTCTGCTTGCTGGCCAGATTCGGAGGTGTGATTGCTCTTCAAGCTCAGCATTAGTTGAGCACCTATGTTAAATGTCCAAAAAATAAGCTCATATTGGAGATGGAGGCCACAACTTATGTGGAAGTTAAATGACTGAAAAATCTTATGATAATGAGATATGATCTTTTGACAACTAAGAAACCCTTATACTTGTAAAATCTCTGGAAAGAAAGAGGTAACAGTAGCCAAGTGGTAATGTCTGGAATTACAGAGATACAAAAGTCATGTAGAAAGTATCTTACATGGCTTTCTCAATTCACTTATAGTGTGATTGTGGTATGCTTGACTGCAGAGCTGAAACAGCTCTAGAGCTGAAGTGAGGGTCTTTATGAGAAATGTTTGGCTGTGCTGCTGCTCCTTTTTAGCTTTTGTGGCGATGCAAAGGAGTACCTCCAAATGCAGATATTACAGAGGCAGTGCAGGGGTGGAGAAAAAGACTCATCTCCATATCTTTCCTGTAATTCTTTGAGAGAAAACTTAGGTGTTACACAAGTGGATTTATCAGCTTGTGAATATTGTTTTTGTCTCCTGATATGTGCATCTCTGCAGTGACATTTTGTTCTGATGATAGCAGCTGATGTAATCTAAAAATGAACAGTACTAGGAAGTGAAAAGTCCTTTAGGATAATTATTCTTCTAGTTCCTTTCCTACTCTACTTCATAATGGTGTACACAAGAGAATTTACCAATTTGTGAATTTATAAAACTTAAAAAGTAAGGGCTTCCTCAGTTTACCTAAAAGATGGAATTTCCTTACCAAAGAGATACAACACCTTGAGAAATCCTAGTCTGCCAAATACTTTTTAAAGCAGAATTGAAAGTTATATAGTGCTGGTGACCAGTAAAAATAGCATGAACCCCCCTAACCTCTTGTTTATTTATCTATTTAAAATATTTTTTAAAAAAATTAAATTGAAGACAGAATGACACACACCAGAAAAGAATAACACTTATTATAACTTGGAAAAGAATAACAGTTATTGTATCCAGTCAGAGCTCAACAATATCTTGTTTCACATGAAAAAACAAGATGGAAGGTCTACACTGAGTGCTCAGGAGAAGTCTGGTATTCTTTTTCTTATATTAGCAGAAGACTTTGTATTTTTAATTGTATTAGTGTGCAATATTGCTTTTTGTGGATCAGATTACCTCCTAAGAATGCAGWGGCAAATGACAGACATATTAATGTGACTTTTGAAGCTTAACTGATTATAGCATTATTACAATGTTAATAAAAGGGTAATTAATATATACAGGCTTTCTGACTTGGTAATAGTAATTCTGATACGAAAGAAAACTATCTATCCCCCTCCTTCAAGCTCCGTGTTCTGACACTGTTGCCTTAGGTCTTACTCCAGACTAATGCTTTCAATAGGAGTAGAAATGGGTCCTTAAAGATTAACTCCGTTGTTAAGAGTGACTGTTTCAAAATAAATCATGAGATCTTAAGTTTCTAAAGTCTCACAGATTTACTTCTCTACTTTGTACTTTCTACGAGTAAGGAAATGTGATTGGGTGGAGCTTTTTTTCTCTTTTTTTCTGTGTCAGTTTTGCAATCTCAGCTTGGATTTTTGCATTTAACTGTGAGCTTTCCTGTTGCTTCATCATTGCCACCACTGCAGATCCAACAGGGCAATATCTATCTCCAGGATTCAAAAGCCAAAGCACCTGAACTGTCGTTAAATTCTCTCTTCAATTACTGCCTTTATAACTATGTTGACTCTAAATTTCTGTAAGAGTAAAAAGCAGGCAAAGCTTATTTTAGTTAGCAAGTTAAGCAATTATTACTACAAAAACATCTGAAGAAGTGATATTTTCATTTTTTTCCCCAGAGTTTATCTGCTCTCCTAAGTTTTCTTGAAGAGATTGAAAAKCAGGCTGCTAGCCAAATGCACCTGCAAAGTAATTAAGTTTTTGACATAACTTTGACGTAAGATTCATCAGAGGGATACATATTATTTAAGTTCTTTACAGAAGTAGTTATTGCAGATATTAAACTATATTCCACAGACTAAAGCTTAACTTTCCCAGCAGTTCATTACAGTTTCCAGCAAAACAAAATATATATTAAGAAAATGTATATTGAATTTGCACAATAGATCTTTTATCTAGTGTTATATTTAAAACTTTGTCAAAAGATCCCAGTCTTTCCCTAAAAATGTCACAGGGAGATTTGTCCTTGGTTTATTAAAGACAGATTCATGAAATGCAGAAGAATGCAAGTAACTGTCCTACGTTTTTACAAATAGGAAGCACTTAATTATCAATATAACACTTCAGATTATGTGCATGACTGCCCATTCAGATCTGTGCTTTAAGCTGTGCTGTGGTATGAAACCAAATGCTGAGTAATCAGAAAGGTTATTAGTAATAAAATAATTGTCATTGCCATTGCTTATAAGCAATTTCTTGCATTAAGAGAGATGCAGAAAGATTTTTTTTTTTTGTCTATGCTTACAAGTTTTTAAAAATTTACTGCCAAAAGTTAGGAAGTAGGCATAGTTAACAACCTGAAATGAAGATCAAATCAACTTTGTGAGGGTTATAATATATCTTAAATAGAAATGCTTCAGAAAGTGTAGAAGGGCAGAAGAAATTGTTTAATAAAATACAAAGCCCTTCAGTTCAGTATCTGAAAATTATATTGATCTCATTTTAAATGTTTATAAGTATTCAAGTCCACTTTAAAAAGTCTATTACAGGGTCCACTTTTTATTTGATAAAAATATGAAAAACACTTATTTTCTTTTTTCTAAGACCCTTTTATACAAAACTCAATTCAAAGTTTACATAAAACTATATTGAAAATTTAAAATGCGTTTGAAGGAAGGAATGTCTTGTCTCTAGAAAAATCTATTTTTCTGGAGTGTTTTTATTTAATTAACTGAGTGTCGTGGTTTAACCTTGGCCAGCACCTAAACACCACTCAGCTGCTTGCTCACCCCCCCGACTCTGGTAGGATGGCGGAGAGAATCGGGAGGGCACGAGTAGGAAAACTCACAGGTTGAGATAAAACCAGTTTAATAATTGAAACAAAACGAAGTAGAACAGTAATAGTAACAATTATAATAACAATAATAGAATGTACAAAGCAGATGATGCACAATGCAACTGCTCACCATRCACCAACCGACACCCAGGCCACCACAAAATGYGAGAGCCCCCCTTCCCGGACCACGCCTCCTAATTATATACCGAGCATGACGTCGCATGGTATGGAATACCCCATTGGCCAGCTGGGTCAAACACCCCGGCTATGCTCCCCCCGCCAGCTTCCCATGCACCTGGCAGGGCATGGGAGGCCGAAAAGTGCCCGGTGCAAGCACCACCCAGCAACACCCAAAACATCAATGGGCCATCAACGCTCCTATTATACCAAACCCAAAACACAGCACACCCCCTCCAGCTACTGGGAAGAAAGTTAACTCTGTCCCAGCCGGAACCAGGACACCGAGGTACAATTTTGTTATCTTTTATTTGTTTGTTTGTTTTTCTGTTTTCTGTTATTGTTGATAACTATTTTGGGGAAAAAAATTATTCACTGAAAGTAAGTTCTTTTACTGTAAATTCTAGTTGAAAATACTGAATCCATATGGGAAATGTTTGTAACTGTATTTCAAATTTATTAACGTATTACAGTTGCACTTAATACATCAAATACTTATACTTTTCCAGAATTTAAATTAATTTATTTCTTCCCCTTTTTCTTGAAGTGCAAGTGTAAGTAAAACACCCTCTCTGAAATAAGCACAGTTCTCGGACACAGTGGAGAGAGAGAGAGAGAGAGATATCTATCACAGTGTTTAGATCGATATGAACACATTGCTCTCCTGAGGAGCTCACAATCTGGACAGAGAAGACAGGATGGGAGAATAAAAGAACACTTATTATGTCATATTTATAGTTACCAAACTGATGCAAAGAGAATTGCCACAAGAAATTGCCAGTAGGAAGCCTGGAGGAAAGCTTGATCTCCTGGATACCATGGTGCTTAACTACCTTCCTTCAACTGGTACTTTAATTCAGCCTGTGACCCAATGCAACCACAGAACTATTTCAAAATATTCAGTAATGTCTGCTGATCTGCATGAGTATGTAAATTCATCACTATTACCAGATTATTCTGCCTAAAAGGCAGAGCCCAATTAGGAATGATTTCTTACAAAGGAAAGTGTCAACTATGGATTTTTGTTGTTTTAAATGAATAAAAAAAATAAAATTTTTAGCTCTGAATAATACCCACAAAATCTACATTTGCTGGACAAAGACAGCACTTCTCCACAGTAGTTAAGAAGTCTTCTAACAGGAACATGAGAGTGATAATCTTACCTACCATAAAGTTGATTATGTACGTAGGAAATACCCACCAAATTAACCAATGAAGCTCACATGAACTGCTGTGTATTCATTATTATGCACTACAGTACTGTGCTTGCATTGATGGATTAGAAGTGAACGCTTTTCCCTAATACATTTCAGCAAATCTTTGATTTGACACAGCTTGTTTTGAAAGGCAGTGCTTTTGGCACTGGGGGGTGTGTGTGTGTGGAAATAGGTCACAGCTCATCTAAATTCCAAAATGCAGTTAACTGCTATTTCAAAGCCTGTAGCAACAAATTCAGAGATGACACATTAAAAAGACAGTGAGTTTAACATTATGTAAGTATGAGAAGACAGGCACAAATAATTAGATTGAAAGTATATTTAATTCTGGTAGTAGTTAAAAATTATTCCCTCAATTATGTYTCACTTTTCCTTTAAATGTTGCTGCAGACAAATGTGAAAAAAGAGAGTCTAGAGCACAATTAGAAGAGAGAAAACTTCAGTTTTTGTCCAATCTGAGATAGGAAATACTAATTTAAAGTTCTGTCAGATGCACTAGTGTGGATTTAGCTGAAACAGTTTCCTTGCCCTTTTGCCAGAGATCACTACCATCTCAGTAGCTACAGCAGAACAGGGTGCTTGTCAGCTGCTGCACTTTGATATATTAATAAAAAGTTCCCTTTATTAGGAGTTGGAGACTCACAGCCAGACTGTGAACCCAAGCAACTGTAAGAACATTCCGTCTGTTCTCTGCTGTCTCTGCAGGGCAACAACCTTTGGCAGAAAGATAGTTCAGATAGGTTAGGACAGTAATGTCTTAAAACACTTTACAGAAGATAAATCTATCAGAGATTGTCAAGATAAAAATTTTCCTTTCTCACTTGTGGATTCAGCTGCAGCTTTCCCAGACTCAAATTTATCTAAATTGCCATCTAATCTTTGCCTATATCAAAAAGGTCTATGCTTTGTCATGTAAAAATTCATTTGATCTTTCTAAATCCTATTATGTGATTCAGAAACTTAAATTCATTTGATCACAGTATATATTCCCTTTTTTCCCCTTTTTACTTTCCAGGAAATGAAACAAACAAAATTAGCTTGGATTTAGAGGCATGCGCCTTTGGCTATACTGATCCAACTTTGGTTCCCCCTGCACACTCTGCCCCCCAAATGTTCTTCGTATGATGAAGATTAGTCTTAGTGCCAATTTTAACACTGCTTCATGACATTTAGAGAAAAGATTTTGGCGGGGCACATCTGAAGCTTATACAGATCCATTGGATATATAAGAATATTTGCAGCTGCCTTTCACATCCTTGCTATTTTCAAGTCCAGTGCTGCAAATTTAGGTGATGCTTCTGCATTTCACGTTGGTAGCCTGTCCCCTTTTCCGCCCTCCATACAGCATATTTTTATTTTTTAGTTCGGTCAGCAATTCCTTATTCAACCAGTTTGGCCACCTGCCATGCCTATTCAGCTTCTTGCACATTGGAATGGACCATTAGAGAGTGCTTTGTGAAGGTTGTCCTCCTAGAAGATCAACTAGCCGTCCTGGACCCCTTTCTCGTGCCCGGCGGCAGCATCCCATGGCTTCCTGCCTATCAGTTCCCTGACAATGCCAAAGTCTGCTGTGCTGATGTCTTCTGCCTCCCTTCCCCAAGGATACTAAATCTCTACTGTCTCACAGTCACTTCAGCAAAGGCTTTCATCAACTATTACACATCTGACAAGTTCATCCTTGATTGTGAGTAGCAGATCCAGCAAAGCACCCTCYAGATTGTTGTGTCCAGCCTGCATCAAAAATTGTCCCTCGAAATTTCCTGGATATGGTGCACCCATTACGTAACATATAAAAACAGTATTAGAGCAGTTAAAGTTAGCAGCAACTTCTTGTGCTGCCTGGTTCCTGGCTGCAGTTGTCTCATACTGTTCACTCTGAACACTAGGTCAACTGCCCTTTCTTTCATCCTCTCCTGTGCTCCCCACAGGAGCTTTATTGATGATTTTTCTAAAAACATGCAGATATTCCTGGAAATTTACTTAGCACCTATCTGCTTCATCTTTGATCCAATGATAGAGAAGTTTTAATCTGAGAGTTTAGACAAAAGAATTATTACTAACAATAATCCAAGGAGTTTTCTTTTATTACTAACAAGTTTAATAATCCCTTCTTGATCTATCGAGTAATATTTTCACTTACAGGGAACAACTTGTTGACAGCCTCAGCTTCTATTATTCTCTTTGGATGTGCAATCCATTGCCTTGCTCTGTTTTTAAAAAAAGCTACTTGAACCCATCAAACATGAATCTCACTTCAAACAAAGAATGTCATGGTCTATAAGAAAAAAAAATATTTTCTGTATTTTTTCCAGAGTTCATAAATGTAAGTCTTTCTCTGCAAGTCCTTTAAACATTCAGGTTTGATTTTTCGAAAGCTGTCTACTAAGCTGTTACTAGAAATATCGTGGCATTTTTATTTCAAAGTGCTATACAGGGAAACCTATTATGATTAGCGTTATTTATGTTACAGATAGGGAATCTGAGGCACAGAAGGGGGTTCTGCTTTTGAGTATAGAAGATCTTGTTATATTAACTTTTGAAAGCATAGTGCTTACTCTCATTTTTAATTTTTTCTAGCCGTGATTTAAATTTTTTAGAAGCCAGTTCTGAAACATTTTGTGTTTTGTAAGGTAGTGCCAGGTACTCTACAGAGTTGCAAAAGCTATAGTTTAAGTTCCAATCTAATAACTCTTTTCTGCTCACCAGGACAGTGTATCTGTCACAGAACTTTCTGTCCTCTCTTAGCCTTTTCTGATCCATCATCAACAAGGCTGTTTACATTTTTTTCTTCCATTTTATCACCTCTCTATTCCCATTATCTATTCTAATTTAATGTATGTTTTAGATTTCTTTTCAATTCTAATTAAGTAATTAACAAATCTCTGAGGTCACACTTTGTTTATTACACAGGGACTGTTAATTTTGGTTAGGCTTGCCTTGAAGACTCTTTTCACATTGTCTTTTCAACATACAAATTAAACGATTGAAGGGACATTACTAGAGTGTAGGGAACTTTAAGACATTTGTTCATTGTATCTTAAGCATGCTCATTAATTAACTTTTCTTATGTATAAAAAAATCACAAACTCGAGAACACAATCAGAATGTTTTGTGGTCACAGTCTCCTAATAGGTCTGTCTAAACCTTGTGATTTTGATGAGCCTAGATCTAGAATACTTTAAATATCCTTAATTCACTTCACAGTATCTAAAGGCTAAAACTTTTGTGATCTTCAGTTTCTCATACTTAACCTCAATACTGAACGTGGACGACTGAAGTCATTATTTAGTACATTAAGATCAACAAAACCATGTAAACAAAAACAAATTTTCTCTTTTGAGAATGTAAGTGATCTCTGACTTGTACAAGTGCAGGTTGTTATAAACTCAAGTTTAATGATGGTAAATACCCAAAGATCTACTGAATGCTGTATTAATAATTTTATGTTACTGCTGATTATACTGTTTATTAAAATTCACCAATCCATTGTGTTATAATCCCATTTGTCCTATATACTAYAGTTGCATGTGGCTCAAGTTAGCTGACAATGAAATCATGTTAGTGATTTAAGGAAAGTAACTGGCAGAGATAGCATGTGCTTATCTGATTTAGGGAGAGTGCCTGGCTAGAGTTTAAGGTATTGGTTTATGTTACAAAGTTCTAAAACATCTATGATAATATTTCCAGTTGTGATCATTAAAATCAGATTGTAAGGGATTACTAGCAGGGTACTTTCCAGAATGAAGAACTTGCAATGATTCTGTGAATCAAAAAGAGCCTGGATGTTTTATTGTCCTCCTGCGTGGAATAGAAAGAATTTTGTTTTTGTTTTTGTAAGCTTTGAAAGAGACTAGGGGCTTTCTATGTTGGATAAACTGGGGACTGAAGAGCACTTTATATGACTCTGCTTTGGCAGAATAAATTGATTTGTATTTGCTTGTACTGCTTTTGCACTTGGAAAAATGGTTAATTAAGGTATTGTACTGGAAAATCATGAGATGTCTTAATTGTTATTTCTAAATCTTATGATACACCTGAGAACCTGGAGAGACGCCAGAGACTGCAGTTTTAAGTTGTACAGCATACACTGTACAAAAAAACCCAGCAATCTCAAAAAAATTACAAGTTCATAGAGCCTCTGCTATATTTGCTTTTTTAAAGGGACTTTCAGATTGCAGATGTTCTAGAAAAATGAATAAAACCAGTAACTTAGATTGGTTAATACATCAATTAGTTGCCTTCACCACACTCCACTAAAGAAAGAGATAATACCATGATTTCTTGATAGCTGACTTTGATAACCTGTGATTATTTCATCAGCTTGAAGCACTGGTACATTATGAACCACTTGAATCATAAGTGACACTTTGTGTTTATCATTTCATTGCTGAAAAATGACTAGACAACGTGTGGTCTGCCAAGCTTGCATATGTCACACAGCTCCCTGCATAATGCAATTAGGTGGAGAATCAGGAAAATCTATMAAATGCTACTTGGTTGTTCTGTTTGAATTTGCAGAATAATTCTACCCTAGTGTCTAAGGTTTGAGGCTTTTTTTTAAGCATCTCTAAGCAAGTGGTTTTGAAGAAAAGTTGTAAAAGACTGAACCAGAGATAAATCAAAAAGTGGTGTATTCCCTTTCGTGAAAGCAGCTGTGAGCAAAGTCATGAACTAAATGAATTTGTTCTTCTGTTCTTATCATAGGATTTCCCTGAAAAGTGGTCATAAAAACACCTTAACTACTAACATATTTAACATCTCCCCATGTAGTCCAGTAAACACCATTACCAGGAGAAGGTGCCAGGCTTTACACTGGCCTGGCAGTGCAGGTCTCAGCACTTGCCTTCGCTTGCCTTGGCCTGAGCTGGTTGTGGCTTGGTTTAACATTGTGCAGTGGTCAGCAGCTACTGCCTAACCTGTTTTAGCTTGAGCCCTGGGAATACCTAGATTAAGGCATCTGTCTCATTCAAAAGATGAGAAAGGAGAATTCCCTCTCTGTACTAAAAGGTGAAGCTGTTTTCTGACAGCTTCTGACATAAACATTTCCATACATTTAACTGGTGCTGATTAGTTATTTTAAAGTACATTAACTGTTATCTCTAAATCGGTCTCTTGAAGGAATGCATAAAAGAGCATCAGTATTTACATTAGTGTATGTCTAATCTCTATTTGACATTTGCTAATGCTTTATCAAATAATTATCTCTGAATTCTGAGTAAGTTGTAATTATTCTAAAAATGCAAAAATAATATTTAAAATCTACAGATAAAAACAGAGGGGATTTAGGATTTTTTTAATAAATTACGGTTGGTCTTATTTGGAAATGTACTGCAGTTTCTATAGCATCCAAATCAGGAAGATAATTATGTACATTGGTTGTGTCTAGATTATTTTCGAATCTACAACAAGCAAGTGCTTAGATCGAGTCTGGATTGAGACCTTTTTATGTCAAGTTTGATATGACCTTGCTCTCAAACTGTATAAATCATCATGCCTCCACAGATTGCAGTGGTTTAGATTACCATGTATGTGCATGTCTTGCTTTGCTTGTAACGTAATGACATATGTTTGCTGATACTACTACATTATCATTGTGTAGGAATGCCTGAGCAATTCAAATGGAATACGTGCTTTATCCTGTTACTGAGACCATATCCTAGTACTGCATCGTATATTGTCCTTTGTGACTGTATGGTCCAATAGCTTGCCTAAAAATTTGGGCAGATATCTACCATGAGAGAGCAATTTTTTTAGGAAATGCAGTTGTCTTGCATTATTAGAACTTTTGCAACAATTCACTTGGATAAAACGACCAAAGAATGAGACCTTTTCTCTCAGCTTTTTTATTTCAAGCAGTTGACTGGAAAGATTGATGTAAACTTGTTATCTGAGAATCAGTGGAAGAGAAAGAGGCTTCTGAAAAGCAATTGAAAGCTCTGCCATAGCATCTCATCAGTGAGAAATAGAGATTACAATGCTCTTTAGTCTTCTCTGTTGTGATATACGTTGTTCAAACACRCATAATCTCTGTCCCAATGAAGTCAACATAAGAATACCAATAGCCTGATTTCCTGTTTCCAATCATTGCAATTTGGTCAGTATAATTCTTGCTGAATGAGGTCACAAAATTATCAACTGATTTTCAAATAATTATTCTGACTTTCCTATTAGGTTTGGTAATTATATTTGCATCTTTATTCCTCTTGCCATTTTTCTCTTGTCTGAAGCTCTCATGTGAATAAAAAGAGAGAGTCTATGGCCTTGATGGTTGTTATTTGGTGTAATTTACAAGAGAGAACCTAGGGAAGTCTGCAACACAAAATCAAGAAATCAGCAAAGCACAATAGTGGAGAGCAACAGACCAGTGATGTTAAGCAGGTTTAAAATGTGGAGACAAGTACAGGTAGGAAAGAAGATCAATTAATCTAAATTAAAAAACAAAACAAAACAAACAAACAAACAAAAAACCAAAAAAMCCACACCAGGTTAAACTAACTTAAAAATCAATGGATCCAAAAAAGCTCTGAAGTATTCTGTGATATGCAACAGGCAAGCTATGTCTTAAGAACCAAGTTTAACAAAAAGTTATACAGTAACTTTTTCAAATTCAGGTACACATGCAGCAGATTAACAGAATGATGCCTCTTCTTTCAAAGTCTTTGGGTGTTTTTATTTTAGACTTGGGTTTCTTTTGGAATCAAGTGTATCCATATTTTCCTCATAATGAAGATGAAAATTACATTAAGCAATTACCTAATTTTCTCTTTATTTTCTCCCCAACAATACATCAAATATTACCCTGGTATCTGTCTGATAACTGCATCAGTTTTGTTTCTCCCTTTTTGTAACTGTTGGTCAACTTCTGTGGGATGCTCCTTCATATACATCCTTATCCTTATCACCATGCAGTATCCTTTTTGAATTAGATTTATACCTTGTAATTTAATATTGAGCCAGACAGTCTGGCCACCTATCCATTGTTCTGCCTTAACCAAAGAACAGTTACTCAGCAATAGATGTCTTTTAATTTTTACAAATGTTCGTACGAAGAAGTCTATGTGCTACTGTCCCATAAGTGTCCCAGACACTTTTACTGCTGAAAGGCTTGATCCATCCCATTCCTTGTATCTTGTGATATAAATCCACAAATAAAAACTACTATCAAATAGTAGTTCAGAATATTTAAGCAACTGGCTTTTCTTGGCCTGCTTGGCCTCAGTTTCTTATATGTCGTATCTTGCTTGAGTGATTGCTTGAAAAGSAATATATCTTTTTTTATAGTACTATATAATTTTTTTCACATACCCATAAAACCACCATTGTTTTTGGTCCTGCTGTCCCATATAACATATTCACTATCTTAGTTCTGTATTTCACTTTAACTTCTTTGAAAGACAAATCTGACACTTTTCTTCTATTTTCATTTTATGGATTTGACCAAATTCTGATTTCACAAACTTTTTTTTTTTATTCTATTATATCTCCATTTATTTCAACAAAATTTCTTCTAATTTACTATCCATGTGGAATAATACAACTCATTTTCTACCAACAGTATTTTTTACTTATCACTGTGCTCAGAACTCTAGAGTTTATTTTCCCATTTCATTTTATTATTTTATCATTTCAGATGTATTTTATTCCCCAGTGTTCCATTACTCCTTCATATGTATGTATTTCTTTACAAAGATTCTGCTATAACTTCTCTAGTTATGTGGTTTCTCTGACTTAAGATTTTTTCCACCACTTATTCTATGTCTCAGTTAATCAGTATTTAAAGACCTATTTTCAGAAGTGATAGATCTTTTAAAAAATCACATTTTTTTTTGCAGAACTGAAAAGTATGTGACTAGTTTTGTATCTTCAGTTTTTGGCATTGAAATCTCTTTAGACTTACTGAGTTTCCTTGTAGCTAGGATAGCTTTAAACTAACATATGTGCTTCCTTAGGTGGCCAGTCAGGAAATGTTATCTTAACCCAGCAAATACTAACAACTCAGACATACCTTTATGACCTCCAACTGATTACTTCAATTGTATTTTATCTACCCATGCAACCTCCTGGCACAAAATGCCACAACCTGTTTTCTTAATAAAAAAACAAATTTCCAAAAGGTTACCACAATGCTCTTTTTTTCTGCTGATCAGTCCCCTGATTGATCTTTTCCTGATCAATCCGCATCCTAAAATTTAAAACATTCTGAGGAACTAGTTCAAACTTTCTGTCCTAAGCATAACTAAGATTTTCTGTGACTGGTTTTCCATCTCGATACCCAAAATGTTAGTCAGTAACAGAAATATTTTCATAAGAGCTGAAAGAGGATGTGATAGAGATTTGTTATTTTATGACTCTGACATGCATGTTTATCGATAGATTACATAGGAACATAAGAATAGGAACCCACCACCCCTTGAAACTAATGATTTGGTCCTTACAAGAAAGAGGAGAGAAGCTTGCAGCCTTGTTAGTATTATCTTCCAAAGAGGTATTAATAAGAGAAGCTTTTAAAAAACACTTTGGTTTATGGTTGATTACATCAACAGTGTAGCAAAACCAGTGATAACCAATGAATACATCTACTTCAAGATCATGAAGTAAACTTTCTTTGCCCTGTAATTTTTGGGAGAAAGGTGTCTTACATTTTTTAAGGGTTTTTTATATGTCCTAGTGTTTTCACTGACTAGAAGCTGTGAAGAGCTATCCTACATGAAGGGCATAACTTTACTAAATAATTCTGTGGGAATAACATTAAGTAAGTTCTTAACAAATCTAGAACAATTACTTTTTAAGATATATTAAAAAACCAAATCATTCAGAAAAAGACTGAGCAGTGGTTTTGGTTGATAACAATCTGTAGCACTGTGTAGGTTGTTCTCAGTAGGCCTGGCAGTGTTGGAAAGAAGGTTAAATTGTATTAAAAGTAAAAAATATTTACTTTGTATTAAAGTGCAACCTGTTCCTGGATAGCAGGTTTGAAATTTGCCCTTAAAAGAATAGGATCTATGTAAGGAGAGAAAGAGATACCTTAAAATCCTACACGTGAGCACTGTTCCCAAGCTCCCTTTGAGAAAACTGTGGAAGCTGTTGGTCTGAACGCCAAGGGGACTTTAGAGATTTCTGTTGGTTGCAGTTTACCAGCTCCTCTCATGTAGATTTACACAGTGTAACGATACAACAGCTGCTATCAGCATATTAGTGCAATCGCTTTCTGTTGTGTTTGTTTCTATCCGTAGCATGAGATTATAGAAATTTGCCAAATGTCTTTGTATTATGAACTAATGACTTAAAATTGTTCTCATACGTGTCAGCACGTGTTTCCAAAAACTTTTAAATCTTAACTAATGAGAATTCACTGCTGAAGATTTTACAAATTGTGATAAGGTGACCTCAGAAATAAAAATATATAGGAATGTATACTAAAAAATGTGTAAGGAAAAATTAACCTTTTAGTGATGACTAGCACTAGTCATTAATAAACTTTATTTAAACTTYATTGTATGTATACTATATATATTATTATTCTAGATATTATATATCCTCTCTCTGTATTGTAATTAGCTATATATATTCAAACTATATGTGACTAACCTACACAGTCTCAAAGTTTATTAGAATCATTAAAAGAAGCGTTGTGATAAGTGACACCTTTTTATTCAGCAGGCATTCTCCCTCTGGGGGAATTTCTGCACTCTGTCTCTGGGTAGGTGAACTCTGTGATAGACAGATTCACTGGGTTTCAGGGGAAGTATCCCTCTCAGGCTATTAATAAGAAAAAAATACCACAGTAATTGTTACCATATGGGAATGCCATGACCCCAGCAGTCAGCTGTGCTTATCGATACTGAATAACTACTAAGGAAGCTCTATGGAGATATTCACAGCTAATGTTTTTCTTTTTTTTTTTTTTTCCTATGATGTTCTCACACCATCCCTATATACTTTACAGGGTAGAAAACAAAAACCACACGTGCCTCTGTCTTCTGGTCTGCCAAGCTTGTGAACCATTGTATGTAATAAATTGACAAATTGCTGCAGCGAAGACTAAAAAAATTCTAAATCACAGGAAATGGTTGGCAGAGTTTTTAATGAATCATCACAACTGCTACATTTTGGGGAATTTTATTTTTATACAAAACTAGATCCAGCTTTTCCATATTCTGCCAAAGATCAGTAGACTTGTATGTTTGTTTTGAAATCAGTTTAAATCAGTGAGTGATTTGCTCTCATAGGATCAAAGTTTGGCTCACAATACTATGTATTTTCTGTCTGAAAGACAAACATTCTGAGTATGTATTTGATACAGTTTTTTCTTAATTTTAATAAGGTGAGGCAGTTCTTCTATAAAGAGAACTGAGGATTCTGGGCAGCACTTTTAAACATTGCTATGAGCAGTCCAACTGAGGCAAAACCTGTTCAGTGAGTGGGATAAGGTCCTACATTCTTGCAATAACTTTGCATCCATGTTTTCCAGCAGCAGTTCAGATGAAAACTAGTCCAACTTTTTGAGTGTATAACCGTGATGGGAAAAATGCTTACTGTGTCTCTGGCCAATTCATTTTTCCATACTCTTAGATCACTAGGTGTAAAATGGTGCTATTAACAATTACTAAAAATTATTATTAATATTATTATCACAAGAATAATAAAGACACTGAGCTATTCAGATGCTAAAGGGRACTAAGTAAGTGTCTTAACTAGATGTGGCATAAAAGTTTCCCATAGGATTATTCCGATAACATGAGTGTGGTTCCACTACTATGTCATCCTCTCAAGTGTTTTGGCTTTTTAATTGATCTATTTTGCTTTCAAAGATTGGTATACACACCTATAATTGTTCTCATTTATTGATGTACCTACTGAAATGGGAACCTTTAGTCCCAAACTGTCACTGTAACATTAAAAACATTTTTTTTGGCTCATAAATGAAGCCTCCGGAACCAATTTACCTCAGGAACTCATCAGTGATGAGGGCATCATGTTGCTGTAGTAGTGAGTGTTTAAAATATCACTGTGCGGGTGGTATGTTGGCATRTTACTTTTTACAACCCAAGCCCTTCTGTTTAAACAAAACATAGAGTAAAAGTAAATCAGAAGTAATTTTCTGTTTACAAGTTCAGATTTCACATTTAAAAAATCTTATATTTAAAATCACAATAAACTGTATTAACCTACTCTCATACAATTTTGTTTATGTACTTTGTTTGATGATTAATCTACAGTTGATTTAAAGATTGTTTGCTGAGCAGAACAAAGTCAGGATATGAGATGCTGCAGCAAAACTGAATGGTTCTATTCTCATTTTTATGTCTTTGAGTGTGTAGACTCCAAGTACTGCTGAGGTCAAAGCTCCTAACAGGTTGTAAAAAGATTATATGGCTCTTGGAAAGCATGTTTTTAGATATTTATATCTATATCTCTATGTGTGTCTGTGCCTGTTTAAGTATAAACGTATTTCAAGCGCAGTATTCCTTTACATCCCTCTCCCCTCCAAATGGAACGATCTGTTGCTATGACCACTGTTGCAGTGAGTCAATATCTATTTAAATCTAGTAGGTTAGCAACATGCAGTCAATCACTGGATTTCATTGGCTGAATATTCCCAAGGGTTTTCTAATTAGTAGAGTATTCCTCTCCACTTAAAATGCCACATAATTTTTCCAGGCACATACTGCTAATATAGAGCATTTTTTCTCTCTCTCTCTCATTCTCTCTCTTTTTTTAAAAGAATAATTTCCTCATCTAATGTCAGTGATGTTGTTAAATAAAGAGCCCATGTGAATATATGAGTATGTGGAAGATAGGTACAAAATTGCATTTTTAAGACACACATGCTACCAATGAAACAAAGTGCAGATCAGCTACAAAAACTTTATCGCATGCTCAGAGAAATGAGCTTGGAAGAGACATGATGCAATTAAAACAACCAAACTCACTTCCAAGCAGCTCCATCAATTAGCATTTAAGGACACTTGAGATTGTTTAACTGACACTGTAGCGATATACCAGAGGAAATTTAATGTTCTTTTCTGTAAATAAAGTGCTGGCAAGTAGTATAGACAAGGAAATGGTGTTCTTACAGATACCAATAGATCTTTTCTCTCAATCACCATGGATCTTTTTTATCAACCTGTTGCACACTTAAACACTCACCTTGCATAGATAGATGAAGAAAGGAATGCCTACCAACATTTTCAGCTGGGATCCCTTTCTAGGGAAGGAGACATTGACAAAGCAATTGGAAAAGGAGCACAAGTCCTCAGCCTCTGGAGGCGACTCCTGTCAGAYGTGAAGGAAAGGTATCCCTTCAAGGACTTCTGAAGGCTGGTTTTGCCATAAAGCAAAGTAAGGTCAAGGGACCTGCACAGGAGATCCAGTTTTTAGAAATAAAATGACAGGACGGACGTCATCAGATCCCAATGGAAATTTTAGAGGGATTGTGGCCCAAGGATAAGTCCACACTGGAGAAGGTACACTTTGAAGCATCTGTGGCTGTGGAAAAGTCCATGCTGCACCAGGTACACCTGGAAGCATCAGTGGCTGTGCATGAGGTCATGCTGGAGCACCTCAAAGTGTGTGGCCATGGATAAGCCCATGGCAGGGGAGGTACACCCCTGGGGGGATTGCAGCCATGGGTAAGACCATGTTGGAGCAGGTTTACTTCTGAAGGGACTGTGGCTGTGGGTAAGGCCACGCTGGAGCTGGTGCACCTCAAAGCAACTGTGGCTGAGGATAAGCCTATGCCACAGCAGGTTTACCCCTGGAGAGACTGTGGCTCATAGATAAGGCTCCACGTGGAGCAGGTATAACCCTAAGGGACTGCAGTCTGTGGATAAGTCCAAGCCAGAGCAGGGGCAAGGGGAGGAGTTCATTGCAATGTTAAACTCTATGGTCTGGTCCAAAGGGACCAGGGGTGGAGATTGTAATGGAAATACCTTTAAATTGTTGTAACTCATGATTTGAGTTGCATGCTATAGGAATTACTATAGCAGGAACCACCTGAGCCAATGGGCAACAAGTCTTACAAGAAGCAGTGCAAGTGCAGCAGTGACCCAACCTGAGCTGGCTTTGGTGCCCAATAACTCCACGCAACACACCACCTCTCCTGACCTGAGTGACCACGATAAGAGATGGAGCCCAAAGTCATGGACTAAATGAACTCAGTGGACATTTTGTGGAGATTTATGGACATTTTACAGACATTTCAGAGGGGTGGTCCATAGACTAAGGGAATGMTATCTGTGTATTATATCAAAGGATGGGAAGTGGAGTGGTGGTTAATGAGAATGTATTGCATAGTGTGGGACCTGAGCATGACATAAATCATATGGAATAAGAGGTGGATACTGTCCTGGTTTCAGCTGGGATAGAGTTAATTTTCTTGCTAGTAGTTGGTATAGTGCTATGCTTTGGATTTAGTATGAGAATAATGTTGATAACACGCTGATGTTTTAGTTGTTGCTAAGTAATGTTTACACTAGTCAAGGACTTTTCAGCTTCCCATGCTCTGCCAGGTGCACAAGAAGCTGGGAGGGAGCATGGTCAGGACAGCTAACCCAACTGGCCAATGGGGTATTCCATACCATGTGACGTCATGCTCAGTATATAAAGCTGGGGGAAGAAGGAAGGGGGGGGACATTTGGAGTGATGGCATTTGTCTTCCCAAGTAACCATTACGCGTGATGGAGCCCTGCTTTCCTGGAGATGGCTGAACACCTGCCTGCCGATGGGAAGTAGTGAAGGAATTCTTTGTTTTGCTTTGCTTGCGTGCGCGGCTTTTGCTTTACCTATTAAACTGTCTTAACCTCAACCCATGAGTTTTCTCACTTTTACCCTTCCAATTCTCTCCCCCATCCCACCGTGGGGGAGTGAGCGAGCGGCTGTGTGGTGCTTAGTTGCTGGCTGGGGTTAAACCACAACAGAGCTATATTTAGAGTACATGATTCAGGAATACATCTTAGTCCCTAGGCCCATGTAAGTGATCCAGGCATATTTTAATCCCATATCAGAATGAGATCAGATGCACAAAAGCCTCTGTCCATACATTCCTTTCCCTGGCAAGAAAAGCACTCCACGTGAACTCTAAGAGAACCACAGCATGCTGCAGCCAAATCTTGAAGATCAGTACCTGCCTTGTGCTGTGCATATCTTGCATGGCCAGCGAATCTCTTGAAGAGATCTTCTCATAAAGACTCCTAACCTCTTTGTTCTAATTGTCAGCATGTAAGCCTTCATTTACAAAAGTGATTCTAGGTTTTAGATTGCTCATTTATGTCCAGCTTTGAAAATGTAGTAATCTACTTCCCAGAAGATCAAATCACTTTAATGTGTCTTAAGTTGCTACTGTGACATCAATAAAATCAGAATATTGTCTCATTTAAAAATGTAGACCACAGCCCTTGCCTCTTTGTTTTTAAATCATTCTTGAATCTTTCTTTTTATTATCCCAACCTTTTTTTTTCCATTTTGCTAATTTGTGTTTTCCATTTAAGTCTTCCACTATAATTACAAAAGAAAAAAAAAAAAAGACAGACTACTGAATTTTTTATTAGTAATCCTAGGTTAATTTTGGAAATGTAAGTTTTGCCATACATCATATATTGTTGTAGGGAATATTAAGAACAGTTTTCYATGCCATCCAAACATGTAACAATAAGCATTATTAATAAAAAAAAAAATTCATCGTAATTTGTACATCATAAGCCTGAGTTGTGATTTGCAGACCAACTAGAAAGGCACCTGCCCAAAGGCATGGCTTTTTGCAGCTACACCACCATTACAGTTAGTTTTTATAAAACACAATCTATGAAAATCATAGAAAATCATGTCATAAATCTGTTTTGTAAGAAACTGTAATCAAATCAGGAAATATGCATTTCATATTCATACCTTATTAATAAAAGACCCACAAAAGGAACCAAATTTAGAAATCCAAAAGGCAAGAATTCAACCAAACTACATTCCATTAGACACAAATTAATTTCGATGACACTAACAGCATTAACAATTAAATGCAAAAGGGCAACTGCAATAATCAAACCCAATAAAACTAGGTTTTATTGGTCCAGCAAAGTGATAGTCATATAAATGTGGCTGTTACGTTGAGGGTGGAAAAGAGCAGAGTAAACTGCCCAAATACTGTATTCCACAGTAATAATATATAAGCTCATGTCTTTATCTGTCTATACATGCAGCTGACTGATGCATCAGTATTTTTTTGTTTCACCTACTTAATTGCCCAGATGCACTGACATATCAAGTCTCCATATTCCCTCTTTTTCTGTTTCCTCTCTGCATTTCTCCTGAATTCCACACTCAGATGCATGGTTCTGCTGTTCTAAGGTTTCACAACTGTTTAACTGCTTTGATAGTATGTATTCTAACACCTTGGTTAAAGAAAAGATTTACAGTCTTCTAGCACTGTGAACCATTATAGAACATAAACATTTTTGTTAATAATATCAGTTACGTAGTTTAGGTTAGGGTTTTTAAAAATATTTGAAAGAATTAAGTGTTATTCTCTTTCTTTGGCAAGTAGACTTTAAGAATACAAACTGGAAAAACACTAAACTTTATTGTGAGCTTCTTAAGAGCTGAATTTCCCAAAGTATTAGCAGACTTACGTGGTTTTATTTGTCTTATGGACAGGATTATGTATGCCATGATTTAAAACAAGTTAACTCCTATAGACAAGACAGATGAGATTTGAAGGCTTTTTCCAAATGCATCTTATATCCAAGGATGTGTGCACACTCACATAACATAGTATATAGCTGCAAATCAGAAACCTTCTTTCAGGTCTGCTTTTTGTTCTGTAGCTGAGATAGCCATGGGCTAACTATTTACATCTAAAAAATGGGGAGAAATGGCTATTCCACTAGTAATTTACAGCTGGCTGCAAACTGGACCCTAGGCTACTGTAGCTACATAATTACTGTAACAAAAACTGAATTAACATTAAAAGAGTCAAAAAAACCCCAACCCCCCAAAGTCCAAAAAAGGTAACAAATACAGGAGATTATATTTTCTACTGAAACTAGCAGTTGGAAAATACTAGTTTAATTCTCAACTCTGCCACAGGCTAAGCAAGCCATTTACCCACTTAATGCCCCAGTTTCTCTGACTATAAAAATCTGGATAATCTTATTTTTACACTCTCATACAGTAATTTCAGATCCCAAACAGGAAAGAAATGTTAGAGAAGTGTGAAGTATATTTTTTTAGAACACCACAATAATTACCCAAACAGACAGAATCTGAATTTCCAGTCCATTRCAATGGCTCCTAAGTACTACAGTCATCACCCCCATCATCTGTGAAAACCCACCCCAGTATCTGGTTTCTAAAAAGTGACTGGTACTGGATGCTTCCAAAAAAGATTTTAAAAACCAGATATAACCAAGGGAAAAAAAAGTCTATGAGTAAAGTTTCTTTCTAATCCCCATCCTGCCCTGTTCTTTTTTTAGAGAATTTGGGTTTTGCTGAAAAAAAAAAAGGGAGTTTGGGTTCTGTTCTATTTAGGTCTGTTTATATAATCTCATTTCAAATCTCTGGTCATTTTCATGTTAATACATTTCACAGAAAAGAAAACAAAGCATTTTATCTATATCTTTCTTTTCCTCTGTTACCCTTCTCCAGAGGGACCTTCTTCAAGTTCCTACTTCTTATATTAGATGAAAAAAGCATATTTGAAAGATGTTTCTCAACATTTTGTGAGACTTCAAGTCTTAAAAACATCACCAACAGCCCTCTATAAAACATAGGAGTTTCCCATGGTGCAATAATTTGCAGATTGCATTTGCAAATCTGAGTTGCAAAACATTCCTTTCTAGTCTTCCTGACATTATACCCACATAATTGCCAATGACAGAACTTGACACTCTCTTACCCCAAACGTGACTCTCTATTGAGGTATTCAATCATATTTGATGATGATGGTCTTTTGTCAAGGCTTGATATCAGTAAGGGGGGTAAAAATTGCGCAAGTAACATCATCTTTCTTTCACAGCTGTTTCTGATTACTCAGTTTGAAGGCTTAATGGAAAAACCTTGCAGTTGAATAAGCATAAGGTGAAATGAAAACTTAATCAAACTTTCTCTTTGATTTTCAGGGATCTTATTATTTTGTATTTTTCATTTGAAAACAACCAACTATCCGAAATTTTTACAGTTGATACACTGTATCTTGTAGCTCTTTATTATTTCTACCTCAAATCATGAAACAACTTTCAAAATTAAGGAAATTTGCTGCAATGTCATGAATTATTGATGAAATAATAAATTGTGAGTTGTTTTCTTTCACTTTTTGATTTTGGAGCACTGAGAATACTTCAGATAAAGTTTCCCACCTTTTTTTCCCAAAAATGGATTAATTTTCCACCTTTTTCCCTCATTAATGAGGCTAGAAACATTTTTTAACATGAAAACTTTTTCCCATATTTAACAATTCTAGAAACAAAGCAGAAAGTATTAGAAAAACACGAAGTGTTGTAAGGCCTTCATTACACATTATTTTTCCAGAGGTCCAATAATCTATGATATGGAAGTAGAAAAGCATAGATTCTTGTATGACAATAAAGGAGAGCCAGTAAGAAATATTTGCATAAGCTATCACAACTCAGAATTCTACTGAGGATTACAATGTCCTCACAGAGGACTTTCAAAAGAATAATCATGGAGGGTGTTAGTAGCTTCTAGGATCTACATTTTTGTTGTACTTTAAAATGACAGCCATCTGGAAAAGTGTTATTGGCACCTACCCTGATGTCAGTGATTAGTATAAACATTAAGATATATGTGGGAAGGGTGTGGGGGAGTCACTTTCCTATCCTCAGGCAAAAGAGGGGTTTATATATAAGTATTTTATCTAATCTTAAACTTAGGAAAATTTTAAATCCTAAAGATTTCAAACTTGTAATTGTCTTTCCATTGAAAATATCAAAATATGGAAAATGAACAATATTAATTGTAAAAATCTTCCCTTTCATACCAGAACACATCCCCCCTACCCCTGGCTGTATATGAAAGAAGAGTTCCTTTGCAAAAAAAACCAAACCCAAGACCAAAAACAAACCCCCCCAAACAAACTAAAACAAGACACTGACTCTCTCTATGCCTCTTCAGCACCTGATGCGCTTTAATGCTAATGAGTATAAATTGCTACACAAGGCTGTCATATTCCCCTATTAATTCTCCTAGGTTACAAGATATTTAGAATAAGTTCCTGAGGTGAGCRGTCTTTCTGTATGACAGCAGGATTACCAGTTATTTGTAGGAACTTACACTAAAGTATAACCTACACACTAAAATGTCTTGTTATAGTTAAATAAGACCCTTACTATATATATGGCTTTAATAACCCTTCAGAAAAATGTTGGGAGTTTTGTTGTTCCCAGTTTCTAGCTATAGTGCTAGCTGTTTTAGCTAATTCTGCAATTATGGCTTCTAAAACCTGCAGCCGGAATTTGAGAAATTCCAAACTGATCACTCTGACACCTAGTTTATGCTTTTCTTTGCACACTCATCTTTATAAAAAATGAATCCACTAATGCCTCAGATGAGAACATTCTGATGGAGATGAAGATCAAAGGGCTCTAGTCTGAAAAAAAGGTTGTGTATCATAATGCAGAGACTTTAAACACATCATTTTGAAGTTCCTGCTTCTTGGAGTAGAATCCAGACTGATGTGTTAAGGATCAAGACCCTCAATATGATGCCTGAAGAACGTTAAATACTGGACAAGCTAGGTATTGAGCACCTAGAGATGGAAAAGCTGAAATAAGCTCATATGCCTTTCTCTGTAGAACTAGAGTGCATTATTTCCACAAGGTGAATACTTCCTTGCAGGACTGTCTGCAGAAACTTCTTTGTAAGACAACTGCCTGATTTTTCTTTGAAAAATGAAATGTGCTATTCTTTCCTTTCAGGACATGGTTGAGAGGAAGAAAAGAGCCATAGAAAAACTTGGAACTCATGCTAGAGCTGTTGTAGTTTGAGCTCCCTTCTTTGGTTTACAGACTTAAAATATCACAGTCCAGGAGACTGCCACAACTACTAAACAACACATAACAGTTCTCCTTCTGGACCAGCTGGCTTTTCTTCACAATTACATGGTTTCAACAGGAGGAGTTTACTTCCAAATCAGGGAGGCAGGCAATTTGAATTCACGTCTCCCCAGGGAAAGAGGAAAACTGAACCCAGGTCTTGTGGTCCTGTGTGAGAGTGTAGACACTGAGATGCCAGTAGTAAAATAAATCCTTTATATGCCATGTGAACTATATTCCATCCTACAGCTACTAGTTCTACTCTCCTTTGGTAGATAAGCATTGCCCCATTCAGTTTGTAGATGTGGATTAGATTTAGGCACCATATAGGCAATGAGCTGCCCCACAGAGCCAGGCATGAAATATTATGGTCATTTACACAAATGGAACATTAGATGCCAGTGGAAACTGAGGCATTATTTGAGTTTATGGACCTCGAGGATTAGTCAGGAATTAAACAGAGAATTAAGAATCACAGTTCAGAGTTTAGACATCTGCCTAAATCCAGGGCCATCTTTGATGACCTAACAGGCCTTTTATTTTCACTGCCTGTCCTAAAATTTGGGAGGGGACAAGGCACTCAGACAGAACGTATGTCATTGAGCAAATATTCGGTTTTCTCTCTTCATTGGTCTGTGCGGCCAGCCATGTTAGCAGTGTGTGTGTGCGCTATTGGGAATACATGCTCAGCCTTGCCACTGGCTGGACCTGGGGACACAGCCCCCCACCCAGGGGGCCACCTGGGTCCTGAAGTCCACCAGATGTGGCATCCTCTGACCACATAAATCACAGAAAAACAAAAGGAATCAGAAAAATAAAAAGCTAGGGTATCCTTTTCTCAGAAGGAGAAACTCAACAGAGTGCACTGCTTGGTTGCAGGGAATTCTCCACATTTCTCAGTGTTTCAGGGAAACTAAATTGTTTCACAGATTACAGACTGCAGATATTTCAGCTGAGATCTGAAGACAGTGCATCTCCTCCTGGCCACACTTTGCATTCTTTCCTGGGGCAAAAGCCCTGTGAAGCTGTCTTAAATGCTTAGTGGAGAATTCACTGTGTGCATGGTTTTACTACCTGTGTTGTACCCTGGAAGTATGCATAAATCAGAGTAAAACCTGCATTATTTATAACAGAAGCTGGCAGGATAGATTACCATAACTCCATTTTGCTGATCTTCAATAGCTACAGTCAGGAAAAGAGAATGCTCTCCTTGAAGTCTCTCCCATGAAAGCAAGTGTCTGCCCACAGACATAACAGCTTGCATATACATCACTTTCCTCCCTGAGGAAACAATTAGTGTAATTTCTAGAAGAGGAGACAAGCCATTCTTAATCTGTGGATGCATCGAGGAACTAGATTTACTTGTGAATAGATTTTTACTTGACTTAGGATCTTCAGACTGTGCCCAAGGCATGGACCCAACATATTTAATTTGATTTTGTTTCCTCCTTGGTATTATCTCCCAGCTTGTTGCTATTACTTCTGGCCTCCTCTGCTTCCAGTTTGTCAAGCACCAAAAAATCTAGAAGCAGTAACCTTGAGTTACTGAAAGCTTCTGTAAAATGAGCAGACTAATATGATTGCATGAAATTACAGATTAATATGGATTTTTTGTAAACAATTAATGGGCTATGAATAGGAGTTCTTCAGAACTAAAAAACAATTTGAAAAAGGTTTATGAAGGTTATCTTAGAGGCCAGAGTGTCTCAGAGGCCCTTCTAAAAACATGACAGAGCGGGATAGCTAGCGCACACACACAATATAATGGTAATGGCGGAAAAACATTAAGACAAGCCAAAGTACATAACATACAACTGATATCCACTAGAGCAGGTCAGGAATGTCTCCTTAAATGATTCCCTAATAGGAAAAGTTATTTTGTGTAGAAAAAATTGCTGATACTTTTTCTCTAAACCAATTCATTGTGTCTGGAAACGGTTGGATGTGAATTGAAATGTTTCCTTTTATTGAACTGATTATAAATTTTTTGTTTCAAACCATTTAATAATAAACAGTACTCTCTTATGGCAACGTGTCTCTTGAAAATTGTGGCTTGAACCATTTTTTCTCATGAGCTTTCTGGGATGACTTTTTCTCTAAATTACAGAGTATCATTTTTTTCTGATAAAGCAGCATAGTGAGTCTTTAAAAGTATAATTCAGCCAAGGACTGAAGACATTAGAGAAGAACAGAATACCAGCTCCCTAAATGATGATTCTCAGGACGTTATAGAAAAGTGTAGTTTAATCTTGAATTGACTCAAAGTGAAAGATTCTTTTTTTGCATATATTCATTTATTGTCATGATTTCTGAATTTCCCAGTATTTTTCAGTCATGCAATGTTTCCATATTTTATTTTAGGTTCCATTTAGCCCAACAACAAGTGC
The DNA here is from genome assembly GCA_035582835.1 of Phoebastria nigripes. Lineage (NCBI taxonomy): Eukaryota > Metazoa > Chordata > Aves > Procellariiformes > Diomedeidae > Phoebastria > Phoebastria nigripes. The sequence continues at coordinate 13,176 of JAYKAV010000498.1, read as the reverse complement.
GAGTAAAATGCTTTCCCAGAGGATGGAAATTTCAGTATTTGTTAAACTTATTAGTAACTTTTGTAGGCTTATAATGAGTTTAAAAATAACATGTTTTAATTATAATCTTGAAGGTGCAAGTGTCAACGTTAATTAAAAAAAAGTTTTTAAGGTGAAGGATCAGCAATTAGTGGTGCCACTACCATCTAGTGGGGATCTTTGTTGCTGCACTATGTCCGCAGTGGTGCTCTGGAGTAGCAAAGGGAGGTGCCTGCTGGTAGATACTTGAATGACTTCAAGCATATTTGGTTGTAGAGGAGTAAAGACATGAATGTTCATAACAGTTTCTCTTTTAAAATGTTTTGTAACATCTCTCTTTTATTATATTTAATAATTTCTAATATCATAATGTCTTTTCTGTTGTTCAAAACATTTTTTAATACGTAAGTGAATGTTTCCCTCTCTTTAAATATGTAATTCCTTTTTTTCTCCTCTATATTCATTCTGACTCAACCTTTTGAAGTCAATAGATCTTGTTTTCTTTAAGAGTCTGTTGCTTTGTAAATTTTTCTGAACAGGAGAAAAAGAAAAAACTGTAAAAGGTATGACTTATAATCATACAGGCTAAATCTTACTTGGCGTCCTTTATAAATAGCCCAACCTCATGAGGTTCACTTACTGTACAGCATAGTAAATTCTCACCTTTAGAAAAGTAATGCACCCAGAGACTGCAATTGCTCTTTCAAAAAGAATCCCAGAGGGGTCAGTTGCTATTTTATAATGTCTTGTACCATTGTTCTGAATTTATTTTACTGGTAGCTAACTACTACACTCTGCCTAAAAGCACTTATTGAACCTCTGGGCTTACAATAAAATAGAATATATTGGAACAAAATAAAGAAAAAGTCAATTTTTTCATTCTAATTGGGTGTTCAGAAAAATGTATTTTTATAACATCTTCAAGGACAAAAAGCAAACTTTGTAAACACAGAATATTTGATGTATAATCTAGACAGCATTTAGAGAAATGAAAAATGTTTAAATAGATTTCAGTAGTTTTCCTTTTAAAAGGGAAACTTTTCCCATGGTTTACTATAAATCACACTTCCAACTTCTACCATTGTTTATTACTGCCTCCTAAATATATTCCTTTCTGTTTTCCGTTCTTAAAGGAAAAATGGGATAGTGAATCACTAACTTAACTGAGCATATGCAAACGTTTAGAGTAAAGTTACAATCTTGTTTAAATGGTTAACATCATAATTCCTGGCATAAGAATTCCATTCATCTTCCTAAAAAGTCCCATATTTCTCATATTATACATGTATTTCTTGGAATATATTTTTTGCTTGCAAATCTTTCCAGTTATTAATATGATATGAGTAAGTTCAGGTTAGGAAAAAACTGAGGATCCTATTCCATAGGCTGACAAATTCCCCATTTATTTTCAATGTTGACATTAAGAGTTCTATTCAAATTTCTGTCATGGTAATGTCTTTGATTCCRGCACTGGACTTCTAGCACTGACAGTAAGGATGTTAACAGTGGTGTGACTGCCATCTCTAACAGTTGTCAGATAGGATGATGAATGTCTGTGAACAAATGAGTAAACCTTGCACTTCCAACCTGAAATAAAGTACTTCTCTTCAGAGGCTTAGGAGAATAGAAAGGGAAAATATTTAAGACAAAGAAGAAATGGACAAAAGGCTAGTGAAGACCTCTACAAACAGAGGTTAATTCAAGGAAGGAARGAACAAAGGATTTTTTTCCTAGCTGACAGGAAACCTTTAGTTGCCAYGTCAGCTGAAGCTGAGAGGAACTTGCTGTACAGGTTGGAGAGGAGACTGTATTATCTGCAAGAGTTGCCTAAATAAGGAAATAATGTAAGGTTCAGGACAGAAGACTGTAAAAGGACAGCACTCCATTTCTAGAATACACAAGAGCACTAAGGACACCAGGGTAAGTAGTTGTACAGCTAGGTTTTCAGAAATTCAGTAGCGTCCCCTGGTATGGGCATCTCAATTAAGAGCAGGGACCTTATGTTGTTAGAGGATGCCACATCTGGTGGACTTCAGGACCCAGGTGGCCCCCTCTGGTCCAAGCCCCACAGATGTGAGGCTGCTGTGGCTCCATGTCCCCAGGTCCAGCCAGTGGCAAGRCTGAGCATGTATTGCTGATAACACACACACACTGCTAACACAGCTGGCCACACAGACCAACACAGAGAGAAAACAGTGCCTTTGCGGGCACCCACACCACCAGACACCACACACACAAACATGAACAGCAAGGACAACTTGATCCGATTCCTCTGGCTGCTCAGGATTGAAGGCTGCTGGTGGGTGAGAAAAAAAGAAAACCATAAYGCTGTACAAGAACTGTTCAGCAGTAGCCAAAACACCAGTGTGTTATCAATGCTGGTTTTAGTCACAAATCCAAAACACAGCACCGTATGGGCTGCTATGGAGGAAGTTAACTCCAGTCCCGCCAGCACCAGTACAGCATCCCATGAGTCTTGCTTATTCCCACAATCCCTTTAAGCCATATCAGCAGCCTTACACAGTCCCAAAATGGTCTTCCTCCTGCATCCATAGTAAGTCTTATACCTACTCAGGCAATCACCCCTGTTAGCCTGGATGGCATTATGGAGAGAGAGGGGTTTTGGCTGACCCACCCTGGTGCGTTTCCCACTGGGGTCAATGGGCTAATTAATCTCCTCTGATGGGCTTTGGAGAAGGTGATTATGTGAACTTCATTTCACTTATCAGGTCACCAGGGTTCCTCTGCTTGTGTTGTTCCCATGGTCCTTGCTGGGCAGCTGTGTTCTCTGTGATTAGCTTTTAATCACATAACCTAGCACATTTAAAATTAAATATTATAAATACAGTTGAAATATATAATTTCAATTAAACAATAATAATAATAATTGGTGGTTTGATTAGTTATATTTATCTTCAATTTGTTTCAACTAACATTTTGACAAGTTAATCTTAATGATATATGATATGGTATATCCTAATGATTTGAAAATAGCATAATGAAATTATGCAGAAGACCGCTGAATCAAATTGTGTTTATATATTTTACTGGGAAATTTTGAAAATTTATTTTTCTTTTTCCAATTCAAAACATCAGAATGGTTTTAGTAGCTTTGAGAGGGTTTTTAATATTTCAGTTTTGCAAAGGCTAGGAAACATATTAGCAATTAAAAAGTTCAGTCTCATTGTAGAATATGTACTGTTATTTACGTAAGAGTAAAAATTGCAACTTCCATATTTCAGCTTTTTTAGAAAATTTTAAAAAGTTAATTTCAGTACAAATTATGAACATCAGGAATTTTGCAAAACTGGTTCAGATAAAAAATTAAAATGAAATCTGATAAAGAAGTATGTTGCATTTTGTGACATAATTGTAAGGTAACCCTGCTGAATTTCTCCCTTAAATCTTTAGAGTGAGAAAACCATAATATTGTTTGCATATATTCACTAGAGTTCCTTTTCCTTACATACACAAGTCTCCTAAAAATTATAGTTCATGTTTTTCTGCATGACTTGTGACATTGCTTTATCCTTCTACAATATCACACTGCTCACAGAGGAGTTTGAGTATTTGTCATACAGGAGATGAATATGGCACAAAGTCAGATTTTATTAAAGCTTTGGCTTTGACTTTAGAAGCTTTAAAAGTACTTCTGAATTGATGATGCAGCTGTTCTGTTTCTCCTTAGATTTCCCAGACCTACCTCATGCTACATACACTGACAATTTGAGCAACATGCTGAACTTCGTTTTTACCTCCTACTTTCAGATCAATTAGATAAGGCTAATGCTGTAATAGGGTCATATTAGCACAGGTGCTGTGTCTACAAGGCTAGGAACACATTTGGTTGTAGTGACATAGTATTTCATCACTTAATTTAATTTATTTGTTTGTTTTTTCAGTCATCAAACAGGTCAATGAAACTAAGGTATGCATAGGGTGTGATAGTTCATATTTAACTCTGTTCATGAACAAATCCTGCTTTTTTCAAACATCTTCTGCAAATTGTAATTAAATGCACAATGTGTGTAGATGTAACATAATGAATTGATCATAATATACTTGTTTCTCTTGCAGACTTTCCTCATTGTCTGTTTTCTATTTATTGTGTCAAATTTATCATCTAACATTGTATTGTTTCTGCTCCCTAGTTAAATGAACAGAGGACAAATAAATAGTTTAGAAAACAATGCACTTAAGAGTGTTCTGACAAGCTCTCATTCATGCTAAAATTAGACAAATGAGTGACATCTTGGCAATATACATTTTCAGGTACAAGTCAAAGACCACATGAATATCAATAAATAATAACCAATAGCAGAATTCTCTGAGAAACACAGACAAACCTTGAAAATCTCTGCAAATCACTTTTTGTGCTATTCACATGAATATGTTGTGTGTAGCAGTTCCAGCATTGTGCTGTTCATCATGTCACAGATGTACAGTTGCTTTGTTGTGTGTTTAATTACATTTACAACAGTGTGAGCTRCCTCTGTCCATCAGACACCATTGTTATAGTAGCTGTTTACTCACTTGTATTTTTTGGACAGATGAAACAATAATTTCATGAGCTATAAATTCACATATATGCAAAACTATTCCACATAGCCACAATAACTTCTGAACTTAGTTATTTCCTGTGAAACCTATGATATTTATTTTATAACAGTTAGCATTAAAATCCTGGTCCCTTCAGGACTTTATAGTTACCATTAATTTATAATATTCTGCAGTTTATAATGATATTCCACACCTTAAATATAGCCAGAACATCCAGAACTGTGGGAAAGTTTGTATACTTACAATCATAGAGCCCACAGAACCAGAACAGTGCAGATCAAATGCTAATCAGGCTCCTCTAACAATATAATTTTCCCATTACAAAAAATAGAASCACAGATCACATCTCAGACCCTTTCTTCTCTTTTTTTTTAACCAAACCAACCACGATTATGCAGTTTGTCCTGGTGCACTTCCACTGTAGCCATATCTGTTGCATGGAAGTGTTCAGTGCCAATTTCTTTTCTGGCCATGCTTATAAACCAAGTACAATCTCAAAATTCTGGTCATATTGTCCCCAGAGATGTCAATATTAAGAAGATTTCAGAATCTAAACCTGATTTTCTCTCCTTGTCAGGATCTTCAGGTTGCTTATACTGATTTACAGAGTATTTTCAATACATAGAGGATAAGGGATTTTATAGTCACAAACTCTAGTCACAAACAAAAGTCACAAGGATTTATGAAGCTGTAAAAATAAATATTACAAGCTGCAAAAATAAAATCAAATAAGTTGGCAGTTGTGCAAAATTGCAATCCATATAGCTCCCATTGTCCAGTGATGAAAAGTACTCTGGAGCTTCATTTATTAATTTGCTCAAACCTACTATTGCATGTGTTCAAACCACACAGCTACTCAATATTGTGACACCTGCCTGGTGGTGTCCGATTATTTGAATCCCTAGTCTAATTACTTTGCACTTATCTCTGCTGAGATGGATGAGCCACTTGAGAGTAATCCATGCAAATTAGTTTGCCTACTTTGTTCCTGTGYATTTGCAGAGGTTTCTTCCTTTTCGTATTTTCTGTCATCAGTAAATTTTACTGCCTCTGAACTCTGTTCTTCACCAAATCTTTTACACTCTAAGTAAAAAATTGAGGTACGAAGTTCATGTTTGCAGAGCCTTTCAGGTACTCCTCTCCACCATTCCCTTTCACATTTTAATTGTGTAACCCCAAATATTCAAATGGCAGATATATAGAGCTTGTGCATTTCAGCACATATGAGCACCCAGCTCTTCAGTCTTTACAAGTCATATGAAAAATCAGGGTAATCAGTCWGTGTAATGAACATTCTTCAGTTTTTATTCTGAATTGCAGAAAAGGTCTAATAATGACTCTCTGCTGCCTTAGAATAGAAGTCAGTYCAAATATCTGTTACCATATAGAATATCTTTCACACGTCAGTCAGAACATCTCTATCAACAAGTCAATACAACACATGCRTTCCTTTTAAGTGACTCCTATTTTTTCAATACATTTTGTCCACTTTGTTTTTCTTATGCCTGCAATATTTTTGTTAAGAGTATGTCTCTCTGCTTTCTGATATATATGCTTAAATTTAGTCTAGGTAGCAATTATGCTTAATTCCTCACACTTTAAAATACAATAATAGAATGAGAATACTCAACATGTCATGTTTCAAATTGCAGAAAGTTTCATTTGCTGTCATAAAATTCATAGGATTCTATGCTTGTTGATTCTCTTGGTCTAGAAGTATGACAATGCCCTGCAGCATGTTTTTTCCATCACCCTTGTATATACCACACGTGTATTCATGGTATTTTGTTAATATTTTGGTCAGAATATGCAGAAAAAAATAAATCATACAAGATACGTATTTATAGATTCACATAGTTCCATCTGACAGGCAGAGGTGATATGATCTCTAGACCACACACACACAAAATCTCTGTATGAACTGAACTTTGCTAATCAGTCAGGCAGATGGAGAGCCCACYGAAGGCATGGGGCTTCCAATATCTTCCAGTTGGCTATCTAATATCTATTTTAATACMTTGCAATGGCTTTCAAAGCTGTTATTTGGTTTCATAATCTTTTGAGAAGTTTTATCCATCCCTGGTCATTTCTCTAGAAGCTGTTTTACTTCCTCTACCCTATGTATATTCAGTAGTTTTTCTTTACCAGACTTGTTTTCCAGTCTTTTTTCCCCTGTACTTTGCCCCTCTGGGCTAAATATAATCACTGTTCTGTCYGATGTATATTTTCTAAATCTTGCCTAATAATTGCTACTGTGTGCTGTTTCTTTGTTATGCAAGCACTCGTTCATAGATCTATCTAGTAATGTCTTTGTAGATTTGCCTCTTTGATAGGGGATCATCCATGTCTCTTCAATGATATTATTATTTTTCACAGACATTTACAGACAGACATATAGATCCATTTAAAGATATTGGATACATCAGTACTGATTCATCAACTTGGGTATCTTGCATCAAATCGTGACTGAAATCTGAATGTCTTTCTGTATTTTGGAAAAAAAAAACCTGATTTGTGTGTGTTTGCACAGCATTGAACACAACTAAATTTAATCTTGATTAAAACATCACATATTAATTTACTTTAACTTTACCAGTAGTTATGCCTACAGATACTTAATTTGTTAAATAGCTGACTTCTTACTATGGATGGGTTTATAGTGCTTCAGGGAATCAGACATTTATCCTTGATTAAAGCTTTTGTACATGACCATAACAGAGATAATAGAAACTGGCATACTGCTGATTTTGTAATAGGAGAATACTTTGTGGATCACATTTATGCTTAACATTATATGGATTTGCAAAAAAAATATTGAAATTGTTTCTTCTGTTCTTTATTCCCTAGGCAGTTGTATGCATTTATGCTGAAAGTACTACTTCACTGGTATGTTTGTGACTAGCAACAGGAAGCATTTAAAAAGCTTCTGTTGTATTCAATTTTACTTTTTTCCATTTCTGTCAGGCAGAATATGTCTTTCAAGTTTTTCAGAAAGTCACAGAAATACTGCTTAGTTTGGTGCCGGTTCTTGGTGCTGTACTTTCTTCAATTAATAATGGAGCTATTTTAATTTACTTACACAGCTGAAATCCATGCCACTCTTCCAATTTTCTAGGCTTGTTTCAAAACATCAACTTCATGAAATATTGTGGGTGAACTGTGTGGTTTTTCCATGGAAGATCAAGTCTGTGGTAAAGACTCCACATATTCAAAAGACATGCTTTGTAACTCACCACCACAGAGCTCCACCTTGTGTTGCTGAACCATAAAGACAAATTATTCCTTCTACTATTTTTATTTATGTGTGCATTTTCACAGATCATACCAGTCCTACTTTCCATGATAGATAGGTTTCATTGACACGAAACTTAGGTACCTGAATATTCATAGGTGGATATGTTTGCAACAGATTTTGGGGGACCTACAGAAGATTATCAACTATAATTCCCTACATTTCTAACTATATTTTGAGAAGATTTACTTTAATGAAAGATTTTACTTTGCTTTAATTTGGAGAAGACCTAGCTTGAGTGAAAGTGAAAGGAGTAAATGCTGTGACATGCAAAGTGCAAGAAATGGTAAGGGCATTTGGTGGAAGAAGGAGAGATGTCTCACTAAGAACGAAGAAGGAGCATGGAAGATGCCTGAGTTTACTTGGAAATGGGAATGGGGAATTTTATTACTACGTCAGGGAATGAAAAAATAATAATGGTGAAAGGGTAAAAAATGACAGAGTGGTGTCATAATAGATTCCCAGAAAAATGTGACAGAATGAGACAGCTCTGGGAAGCATAACATCATTCAGTTCAACAAACATAAGACAAGGAAATATAGGACAGAGAGGACTGTCATTCTCAAGAAAAGCAAGTTGATATCCACAAATGGACTCAGAAGTGGTAGTTACAAACAGTTGTGGTATTTGAACCTGCAGCTGTCACAACTGATCCAGTTGTGTCTCTAGGAATGTGATCTGTTTGTCATATCGTCAAGGTGACGATGCCTATCCCTTTCCCTTACCGCTTTTTCTTACATATAACATAGACTGTAAGGACCCACCTCACATGTCTGTAATAAGTGAAGAACAACAGGTTCCTTTGGATACTGATCCCAGCTCGGTTACTTATTTAGATAAGCTAAAGCTCTGAAACTCTTTCGCTGACTAAAGAAGGATTCTTGGGATACTGCTTTTCTAATTTAGGAATCTAGGTTGAAATTGGAAACACACACTGGTCCATAGTCTTTCCTCAGGGTTTTTCAAGTGAAGGTTGTGATCAAACAACTGAACTGATGCTCTGATTTATTTGTGGAGAAAAAGCAAACAGTTCATATTTTTATTGTTAAGTATTCCTCTGTAGTGTAGACAGTGACATTTATTTTAAACACAAAAGGCTATATTTTGAGGAGAACTCTAGGATTCAATAGCTAATATCAATTTGTTCTGTTCCATTTTTTACTTTAGTACATGCAGTCTTAGAGTTTGTGTCTTATCTACTATCACTTTACTAGTTTTACAGTACATGAAAAAGAAATAGTGACTTTCTGGAATTATGCTTATCAGCCGAAGCAAGTTAAGACCATCTTTGATTAGGGTAAGAAAGACATTCTTATCTGCCTATTCTTAATTATGGTATTAAATTATTGCCATTGGAATGAGTTCTTTTACGAGTCCATATGCTTTTACATCAAAAAGTAGGAAAAATTCAGGCCAAATAGGAATGAAGTTTTAATTTCTTATCTCTAATACTCAGATGAAACAAGGCAGTACTGAGTGTTCAGCTGCCATGGAAATCTTTTGAATAAGTACCTTTTAAATTAAAACATACAGATTTGGTCTGTTCAAAAGATCTATGGAATAAGAGGCAGAAATCTCATTTGATTGTTGGTAACTATGTCAAAAGAAGATGACCATATATAGGAGAAAATTGCATCTTGCATGTACCACTGATATTTCCCTTTCAAGCTTTATTCTAACTGCAGACTGCACCTGAAAATAGAATTAATTTAAACTCAGTCCTTAATAAGTAGTCAGGTGCAACAGCAGAAATTATGAAATGTAGCTTGACACAACCATCGTTATGTATTCAGTGTACAACCAGCAAACAGACTTAGCATGGAGAAAGAAGTGCAAGCAATTATCTAGTCTGTAGATAATTTCTTACCCATAAGTGTATAATTGAGATACTGTGGGGGTTGGAATCACATAACTGTAAGGAGAACATATTTTATACACTAATGCAATAAGAAGTTGGCAGCTTTTAAAAGATCGTCATTCTGCAAGATGGTAAACATGATCCCCCTTTGTAGTACTGCTGTTAAAAACAAATGACAAATTGTGATAAAAAGACTTTCACCCTGTCGTTTAGTTTAGCAAGTAATAATTTTATAAACTATTTGTAAAACATCATATCATTTGTTGGTCTTATTTAAAACCAAATTTCATCTACCACAGTGGTAGGATGTCAGATATGTTTAAATTTAGGATTTTAATATTCACATAGTGACCATATTAGTAGGTTTTGACATAAATAGATTTAGAAAAGCCAGTAGTTCTCTCTTTGCATGCAATTTCAAAGTAAATACTTAAAAAATCTTAATGATATTTTAAAAGATCTTACTGTTTCTAGAAGATGCTAAATATTTAATCAAAAATTTAATTTAGTCCCAATGGTTCACACAAGTTGTATGTGCAAGTGAATTGCTTGAATGATAGTGGGACTTCTTTATCATTTGCAGCTTTATAGTTTAATAAGATTTAATCAGAAGAGCTTTCAAAGGAAACTTCTCATAGAGAACAATTCTGCTACTGAGATTATAAACAAGTTTTGTTATAAAAACTAGTTTTATTGTATCAGTGACTTACCCATCTATTATTTTAAAGGTGAAATACATTGATTATCCTATGTTCTGGTAGCATATCTACTAAAGCCATTTCAGTCAGATGCAACCACATCAGCTTTTCCAAAACTGGCTTGTGTGGCAGATATTTGATGTAGCAGACATTCTTGGTTTGTGTGTCTTACGCATTCAACAAATATTCCTACTGCTGCCAGCATAAGTTTTAGGTTTTGTCATCACTCTCCTCTCCACCACCAGCACTATTTCCAAACTTGCTAAAGAGAGTTTAATTCAAACCTGACTGCAATGATTTGCGTGACTCCAAGAAATGCTTCATGCCTAATATGTCTGAAGAGGTTGGAATCAAATATAACAAAGTGAAAGAGGGAAATTCAGATACCTTAAGAATTAAAAATAAGTCCAATAAATCGGCTTTTCAGGTCACAAAATGATCTGAAAGAAAAGTGTCATCCTAGGATTTCCAAGCCTAAATCTCACTCCTGTCATGTCATTTCTAAATAATTTTCATTTTAGAAGTGATACTATATGCTTCATCTCATTACATTTATTCCTTTTTATTACTCTTGCCCTCACCGACAACGAATTTTCTCTCTCTGATATTTTGTACCTACTCTGCATAGGCAATGTCTCCTAAAATGAAATGCACRTTATTAGCTCCCTTCTCCTTTTGTCCCAACAATCTTTTCAGAAGATTTTTGGAGTTTCCTCCTTCCAGGAGAGGTTATCTTCTCTTTTTGAGGCCCCATTTGGCATTTATCTCTATCATCTTGGTTGCGTTTATTTTTTGATAAAATTCACTCTAAATATTTTTCCCTTAGCCTAATACTCAGAAAATTCTAAGCATTACGTCTTAGAATATTTTTAAAAATATTAAGCTGGAACCAGCCAATGGGAATTACAGTTTCTTCATTTGAAAGATCTGAAGTAAGGAATAGTCAGTGGCAATTGAAAATTGACCATATGATAGAAGCTGTAAACCTGCCTTAACATTTGCATCTGTTACCAGCTTTAGTTACAAATTAGGGCTGAATTACTTTCCCTGGTTAACATGCTGGTAAACTATTTGTATGACTCAGAGATGGTTCCATTTTGTTGTGGTTTAGCCCGGCAGGCAGTCAAACACCACACAGCCGCTCGCTCACTCCCCCCTCCCCTCAGTGGGATGGGGGAGAGAATCGGAAAAAAAAGTAAGATTTGTGGATTGAGATAAAGACAGTTTAATAAAACAGAAAAGAAAGGGGAAATAATGATGGTGATAATAATAATAATAATAATAATAATGATAGAATATACAAAATGAGTGATGCACAATGCAATTGCTCACCACCCGCTGAGCGATACCCAAGCAGCGATCTCTACTTCCTGGACCACACCTCCTCTTTATATATTGAGCATGATGTCACATGGTATGGAATACCCTGTTGGCCAGTTGGGCTAGCTGTCCCGGCTATGCTCCCTCCCAGCTTCTTGCGCACCTGGCAGAGCATGGGAAGCTGAAAAGTCCTTGACTAGCAGACTACTTAGCAACAACTAAAAACATCAGTGTCTTACAACATTCTTTTCATACTAAATCCAAAACACAGCACTAGGAAGAAAATTAACTCTATCCCAGCCGAAACCAGGACAGTATCCACCCCTTATTCTATACCTTCTACGTCATGCCTAGATTTCATGTTTTCCAATACAGTCTAATTAATCACCACCACTTCTCTTATATTTTGATATATATATATATACACACACACACAGAGATATCATTCCCTTAGTCTATGGGCCATCCCTCTAAAATGTCCATTGAGTTTATTTAGTCCATGACTTTGGGCTCCATCTGTCGTAACAGTCTTTCAGGGCAGGAGAGATGTTGTGTGGTGTTGGATTGTTGCATCCTGAAGCCAGTTCTGGTTCCATCACTGCTGCACTTTGTTTGGTTTCATCAAAGTTCATTCTTCATTAATCTCGGTGATTCTTACTGTGATACCTTTGATATGGCCTATAGCAACCATAGAAGTGATGACATACAGTATTATATAGCAATTAACATCATACAATTCAGTTCATTGGCTATTTTCACCCAAAATTAAATCCCCCTGAGGTACACATTGGACTTCCCCATCCTTTCGCATTACCCACCAAGTGCACCCAGGACCTTGAGCAAAAGCAATCCCACGAATGAGTTTTCCCTTACCCGAGGGAGGACTAACCCAGACTGTCTTCCCCAGCATATTTCTTATGTGCACTACAGGGACTTTATCCCYGTCTACAGTACGTAAAAGTTTTGACTGGGCAGGGCCAGCTCGGGTGACAGATCCCCTAGTGTTGACTAGCCAGGTGGCTTTTGCTAAATGTGTATCCCAATGCTTGAATGTCCCACCACCCAWTGCTTTCAGYGTRGTTTTCAGCAGTCCATTGTATCGTTCGATTTTCCCGGAGGCTGGTGCATGATAGGGGATGTGATACACCCACTCAATGCCATGCTCTTTGGCCCAGGTGCCTATGAGGGTGTTTCAGAATCGGGTCCCATTGTCTGACTCAATTCTTTCTGGGGTGCCATGTCGCCATAGCACTTGCTTTTCAAGGCCCAGGATAGTGTTCCGGGYRGTGGCATGGGGCAYDGGATATGTTTCCAGCCATCCGGTGGTTGCCTCCACCATGGTGAGCACATAGCGCTTGCCTTGGCGGGTTTGTGGGAGTGTGATGTAATCAATCTACCAGGCCTCCCCATATTTATATTTCAGCCATCGT
>JAYKAV010000497.1:22848-36228 GCA_035582835.1 Phoebastria nigripes | reverse complement strand
GTGGCTGTCCGCGTCGGCTGTAGCCGGGGGCTGTCGGCGTCCGCGCCGGCTGTAGCCGGGGGCTCGCGGCTGTCAGTGTCCGGATCCGTGACCATCGTTCTTGTATTCCCGCAGGATGTGCTGGGCTGCGTCTGCATCAATCCCGGCCGGCTGACGAAGGGCCAGGTCGGGGGTACCTACGGCCGCCTGTACCTACAGCGGGAGGATGCCAAGGGCGAGCGGAAGAGTCCGTGTGTCGCCGCTCAAGTTGTTAAAATCTAAATCGTTGGGACAGAGACTTATTTCTTCCACCCTTCTTCCACCTACAACTTAATTTCTTCACGGAAACAAATTAGTGTTAAATTACGCTTTGAATTTTGGTTAAAAAACCCACCCAAAACGCTTGTGTTCGTCCCCGTGCCTGAAGCCGCCTTYGCCTGACAAGGTGCTGACTCTGCGCCGCACCCCGGCTCCTCCTGGAGCACCCCGACACGGTGGGACTCCGCTCCATGGATGGGGCAGACACCCCGTCCTAATAATCGCTAATTAATTGATTAACGAGAAGCACGAGGCGGCAGGAAGCTGATTTTTGTAGTGGTTTTCACAGGTGTCGTTTTGGACGACCTGGATGAGCAGCGATGCGCGCGCAGGGTGATTTTTGGGCTGCAAATGGGTGATTTGGGGTCGCTGGTGATGCGGGCTCCCTGTGTCTTTCCCTCCCGCTCGTTAGGTAAACGAAGATGATCCTCCAGCTGGATTTACCTGTGGAAAAGGGGAATCCTGGTGTGGAAAGGGGAATCTCTGTGTGCGGTGGGGCCGAAATCCTGCTCTGCCGGGGTACCGGTGTCCCGGATTCACCTCCTGGGTGACGTCGTTTGGGTTGAGCTTCCTCATTATGGGACTAATTAGTCCGAAAGCAATTAATTTACAGGTGCCCTGGGGGGCTGTGCTGCTGCTCTCTGAATTTCGGGGGGGGGCTTCAGTGAAGGATGCCGCAGCTCTTTGCTCGCCGGCAGGCAAAAAACCAGCATCGGGTTTGGGTTTGAAACATTTTTTTCCTGTTTTTTGCCTCAAATTTGTGTCGAGGAAGCTCCCGCTGTTCGTTCCGCTCTGATGCCGGGGAGGGGGGGAAGGGGAAGAAGGCTTTTTTTGCTGGAAAAAAGGTAAATCCRATGCGAAAGGTAAAATCCGATGAGAAATCCGCCGCGGGGTAGTTACAGGCGTCGGGAGGCTGGAAAACAACCTCRTCAGTCGGTGCTGAGCCGGCGCGCGTCTCCCTTCGTTAATTTTCCACTTAATTACCTGCCTGGCCTTATTACAGACTCCCTCTGGAAGCAGCGTTGTTTATTGTCTCTCGCCCTGTGGGTGTTAGGGCATATTTAGGGGTCCGGGGAGGAAAATGCAGGGGAAAATGGGGTCCGGGGAGGGAGATCCCCTTAGGATTTTTGTCTGTAATTCCGGCTGGCCAGGATTTGCCAGAAAATCTCTGTTTTCTCCCCAAATATTTGCACAAAGCGCAGCGTTGTGGTCTTCTCCACCTGTCGCATCTCAGCCTCCGTTCCTCCTCTGATCTTTTGCTGATTTTAGCGCTTCTCACCCCCAAATAAAATGCTGGTTTTTCCCCAGTGTCGGTAAAAGAGCTTTTTTTTCTGCTTTTTTCAGCGTTTCCAGCTTCCCCCCCCCCCCCCCCCCACTTGCTGCAGGAGGAGGGAAGCAAAAACCCATTTTATTCCCCTTTTTGGCTTTGATGCTTCTCATCCAGCCTCAGTTTCCCTCAGAAAAATGCCGTTTTTAGTTAAAACACAAGTGAGACGAGCTGGGCGCTGCGTTGATGGGGGGGTGGCGGCTTCGGGGGGGGGGTTCGATTCAAACACATCAGGACCAAAGCAGCCGGCATCTCGTTTGCCTCTTAATTAGATGATCCTTGAGGACGAGGCTAATTTGGGATTTAAACGAGCGGAGGCTCCGGCACGGAGCAGTTTTAACTCCGCCGCGTCCTTTCGGAGACGGGGGGGGATCCCGTGCCGCGAGGTACGAGTTGGCCAAGGATTTTTTTTTTTTCTTCTTTTTTCTTTTTTGGTGGTGGCGGGGGGTGAGCTACGCCGCTCCGTAGGGAATCCCCCGCTTCCCTCTGGAGCCGGCAGGAATTTTTCCAGCTTTATTTTTATTTCTCCAGGGATTTTTCTAATAGAGAGTCGCAGTCCCGTGTCTTCCCATGGCGCAGCGGGGAAATCGAGGCACGACGGCGTTCCCGCCTGCCCGTGGGAAAGGCGAAGCCATCCGGCTCTTCATCCCGGTGAGAAGCGAACGCCGTTGTTCCGTGTTTTGGGAAGGGGGGGGAAGGAAAAAAAGGAGCCCCCCGGGGAAGGGGGAAGCGAGGCCCCGTGCCGGGGTGGGGCTTGCACGTTGGCTCGGAGCCGGCTGCGCCGACGCTCCGGCATTGGGAGGAAGGGAACGGCCACGGTTGGCTCCGGCTCAGCCGGAGGAAGCGGTGGTGAGTATCAGCCGCGACCCCGGTTTTGCTTTCCGGTGAGATCCCCGCCGGTGCCGGCATCGGGTGTAGCCGTAGAGTGGCGGCGGGGGGACACGGCGGTAAATTTGGGAGCTGCGGTGGCGGGGGGGGGACTCGGCCTCTTTTCCCGGCAGCTCACGGCACCGGCGTGCAAATCCCTGCCGCTGCGAGCGGTTGGGCCCTGCGTCGGGATGCTGAGGACGAGGCGGGGGTGGGGTGGGGGAGCAGTGCTTTTTTATGCTATTAAGGATGTTTTTGTGTCACTGTCACATCCCTGATCCCCAATTTAAAGGGCGGGGGAATGATTCCCTCCTTTTTTTTTTTTTTTCCTGAGAAAAAAGACCGGATCCCTTTCCCTGCGCCCCCCTTTTCACCCCCTCCCCGCTTCCCCGCAGCCACCTCTTAATTTAAGCCCTCAGCTGCGAGGTTTCTGTCTGCCCCCGGCTTAAATTAGCCGACAGATCCCCAAAATAGACGGCGTGCTTTCGGGGAGGGAGGCCGGATCCCCCTCCGGGATTTGTTTGGGTTTGGTTTTGGTTTTTTTTTTTCTTTCCCCAGAAGAATTTTTCAGTGCAAACAGGGATTTATGGGGTTTTTAAATCCATATTTCAAGGAGTTGCCTGGATAGCCGGAGCGGACTCCGACCCCGTTGTGGGGAAAGAGGAGCGACCTGTGCCCTCATCCCACCCCGAATGCCTGTGCCGCGATCTCCACCCGGGAATTCCCGGCGCTCCCCTGGCACTCGGGTGGGGCTCAGCCGGGAGGAGCCGCCCTAAAGAGTTGTTTTTCCTGGTTTTAAGGGTGTTTTGAGTTTTGGGGTTTTTTTTTTTTCCCCCCTTTTCCTTCTCGGCTGTGGTTTGTCACCGCTGCAGCGGGGTGCGTGGTGCAGCCAGGGGAAACTGAGGCGTGGGAGGGGTTCGGCTGTGGTTGAGGCTGCGTTTTCCTACTGTGCGCCGGCATTTCCTCATCCTCAAACTTTCCTCCTGGGATATTCCTTATCGGTGAAAATCTCTCCCCCGATACCGGTGTTTTCCCGGTCCTGGGAAAATAAACCCAACAGCGTGCGATGACGCAGCTGTGAGGAGGGGAAAGCCGGCGCTGCCGTGCCCCGAACACGCCTTGCCGCGGTGTCCCTCGGCACGGAGATGTCGCCGGCAGCTCTTCCCTCCCTGCTTGCCGATCCGGTGCGCGCTCCTCATCCGGATTCGGCGCCGGATGCTCGAGGTCGGACRGGGACGGCACCACGCTCCTGCAGAGAGAAATTAATTCGTTTTTTACCAATCTCACTTTTTGCAATAACCAGGAGGATCTTGGATAAATTCTTCCCCACGGATCAATGCCAGCCGCCGGGGCATCACCCAAACAGCTTTTGGCATCGCTCCGAAACATCCCTATTCCCTTAAAAAAAAAAAAAAAAAAAAATCCATAATCCCCATCCCAAAGGGTCCCTTTTCCGCACCCCGACGCTTCTCCAGCTCAGGAACCATGGGAAAAGGGGGCACGTTTTCACCTCCGTGAATATTCCCTCCGTGGGGGGATAGAAGGGCGAAATCTCTTTCCAGGTGCAAATTTTTAGGGGAGGATTTTCTCCGGGCACCGATAAAAGGTGCAAAAGGGCTCAAAAAGGGTCAAGAGGAGGAGAGATGGAAAGAACCGGCTTCGTTTTCTGCGGCGGTTGCTCGCTCGCTTGATTTCCGTGCCTTCAAGAGGGAAATGGAGTTTAAGTCTCTGTTGCTTAATCGCTGGTTTTGCAGGATCTTGATAAAATAGTTCGCAGAGACGCCGGGATGGGAAAATCGTTGCTCTGTGAGTAACCRGGGGGCTGAGGAAGTGCCAGGTCTTCGTGTAATGAAGCATAAATTGCTGAAAATGGACTAAAAGAAACAAATTTTTGTGTAGCAAAGCATAAAATGCTGAAAACGGGGGGGGAAGGAAACAAATTTTCATCTAGTGAGTCTAAATTGCTGAAAACAGGCAGAAAAAGAAACAAATTTGCATGTACTGAAGCCTCAGTTGCTGAAAATGGGCCAAAAAGAAACAAAATTTTCATGAACCAAAGCCTAAATTGCCAAAAACAGGCAGAAAAGAAACAAAATTTCACGTACCGAAGCCTGAATTGATGAAAACAGGCAAAAAAGAAACAACTGTTACTCCACGGGGAATCAAAAAGCCAAATTGGGGAAAGGGACGAATATCCCGGAGGTGGATGTCAGCGGAGATGTTCGGAGGGATGTTAAATCTTGTGCCTCGGGCTTTCAGCTGATTTCTTAACGATGAGAAGCTAAAACGAAGCCTAACGTGGGCCACAGGTTGAATTGAAGTGCTCAGATCTTCTCTTGAAGTGCCTCCCGCTTTTATGCKGCAACAAAACATCTCATTTTCTCCATTTCTCTCTCTACTGCCAGCCGYGAGTCTCGTTTCGCAGGACCACCTGGATTATTCTTGGGTTTTAACGAGGTTTTAACGACGGTACCGTCATGAAATGCTAATTAGCAGCAGCCTGGTGAGTCGTCACCCCCCCCCTCGCCTCGGCCAAACCGCAGCGCTAACGGGGTACGTCTCGATACGCGGCGCTAATTGCGAGGTGAAACGCTTTCCGTTAAAGCCTTTAAATCCCCGGGGATGCACCCGTGGGGCTGGGAAAGAGGCACCCGCGGCAGCTCGGCCGATGGGCGGACGCACGCCGGTGAAAACACGCGTAAATAAGTTATCGAGGGGTTGATTTTGGGTTTTGCTCCCTTTCCAACCTGTTTTCCACCCGTTTTGCATCGCTACCGCAGGGAATCAGGTGCGCTGGTAACGCTCCCACCTTTTGAGGAGGTTTACTTGGTCGTCGGCGCTGGAAAATGCCAGGAAAAGGGATTTTAAGGATTTCTCTGATCCAAAAAAACCTATTCCCTGTGCTTTTGGGGCCCGCTGACCCTTTCCCAGGCTGCGCCGCCAGCAAATACTCTTTTTCGAGGTCTTTTTTTCTTCCCGAGCACAAAGGGAAAGGGCGCTACCCGCAGCCCTGAACTTTCCCAGCGTTCACCCGGCCCCGGGAGCTCGCTTCGGCGCTCACAGGCAGCCTTTGTCCCAGCCCAGTGGGGCGCTGGGTTTTCAGCTGGAGCCCAGACTGGGGAAGAGGAGGCGGGGGGAGGAGAAATTGGGGTGAGGGAGAGCGATTTCTGTTCGGTGCAGGTGGAAGATGTTGAACCGAAGGCGCCGCACTGGGYGGGAAGGGATGTTGTCCTCTTTGCTTCCCCGCTTGTCCCCGTCAGCATCATCCCACATCCTAACCTGAAAACATTAAATATTTCTGATTGATGAGAGGCTTTTTTTCCCTACAAATCCACTTCTTTTTAATGATTTCAGTGCTTTTTCGCAGCTAACCCACGACTGTCTGTGGTTCCCCAGCGCGGTGCAAGGGGAGCTGAGCAGGGTGGCTTGTGACCACGCATCCGGCAGGCGTTTTGGGCGAGCATCGGCGTTCCTCTGAATCCAGATCTCCGTGAAGAAGCGCTTCCCACAGTCCCCCTCTCTCCGCGTATGGCAGCGGTTCCGCCGTCATCTTCTCGCCGTCCCCTCCCCGCTGTCCTCATGGCGCCTGTATTTCACGCGAGCGGCGCAGCCGCCGCCTCTGCAGGCTGTTATTACACCGCCTGCTTTAATCCGCCCGGGATTAACAAAGCTGAATTCTGCATTGTCAGGATTTTTCCCCGGCTGGAGCTGCCGGGAATGGGATTACCGGTGACTGCGTTCTTCCCAGGGCCGCGTTCCTGATGCTGACGGCATCGCCGGCATCTCATCCGCGCTTCGTTTCGAGCTGTTTGGGTGATCTTCTGCCGCTCCATCTCCTCTCCCCCGCGCTGCTGTCAACCGAACGTCACCTCGGGAGCGTCTCCGGCTGTAGCGGCGCGTACGTGGGTCTCTGTTCACAGGCGGGGAGACGTAACGGTGTTTCTCAGCGCCGAGAAGAGGCAATTGGGGGAAAAATAAAAGGGAATAAAGCGAGCGGCGTAGACAGGATGAGACCGCAGATGTGGTCTCATCGCTTTCTATCGGCAGTGCTTTCTAACGATAACGATGGTGCATCAGGAGGTTGAAGGTGAACGGGGGATTTCCATCCCTCTGCGTATTATTATTATTATATTTTTAAGGACAAATTGAAGGGGCAGTGGTCAGGYGTGGTTCAGGGAAGGGGCAGGACGATCCAGCAGCCCTCCGCGGTGTCGGTGGGACTGTGCCGCCTCGAAACCCCAGTGCTTGAGATCCCGAAGAGCCAACACCCGCCGACTGACGCGGCGTTTAACACCGCCCGGCGCATGGCTCCTGCTGTAATTGAAATGCCAGCCCTCGGGGAGGTTGCCCGGCTCAATTCATCCAGCGTCGGCCGCAGACTGGTTTTCGCTGGCTCTTTGGCAACAGCCAGGGCGGGTTCCGGACAGGGAAAGCGCCTGACGTGGTTGGTGGGGCGGTAAAACACAGGGGGAACGACTGTTTCCCAGCACCCAGCTGGGCTTCGCGTTGTTTGTCGGTGGTGGCTGACTGAAAACCACAACCAGGGAATCACTTGTGACGTCTTGCCGGGACGGTTCGGGGGTTGATTTGAGGAGCCAGGGCTCGGCTGCGGTAGTTTCAGCGGTGGTTTCACCATTGGCTCTCGCTTTCCAGGTGTGGCTGTACCGGGAGGTGTGTTACAAACAGCGTAAAACGGGCTGGAAGCTGTTACGGGTGGTTGTTTTAGCGGTGGCGGGGCTCAGCGCGTGCCGGACAAACCCGTCTCTAAATTACTTGTAAACTCTGTTTCGTACTTGCAGATCGGATATGGTGTTATAGAAACGTGGAGCGATGGGATTTTTCCCCCCCCCCCACAGAAAATTAGTGATAAAGGCTAAAACTCCAGACCTTTCCACTTGCTGATTTTAAAAAGTAATGTTCAGGTGGCCTGAAACCTGTTTCCTCCCTTTTTCTSTCCCACCAAGGCACCTCCCAAGGTTGTACATAACGTATTATCGTGAAAAATGCCCATTTTTGCCTTATTCCTCCCCAGAGCTGAAAAATGATGCCTAGAACTGAACGCGTAAACTGTCAGAGTTGAATGAATATGACTAAAACGGGAAAAAAACCCCAACTTCCTTCCCCCTCCTGCCTTAATCTCTATTATTTTTTATTTTAGCTCGTTGTTGGGTGGGGCTGGATTATGCATGGCCAAGAGGAGAGGGAATTGAAATGAAAAAAACTCCTCTTTCAGGCTAGAAAAGCTGCTTTCCAACGCTGTGCTCTCCTAACCTTTTAACTCTGGACCCCGATTCCCCCATAAAAATGCAAATCCTCTTGGATTTCCAGCTCTGACCCCGTTCCTGATTTTTCTCCCACTTGAAACAAATCTTGCGGAGAGGCCCCGAGTGCCTGGATTTAATTACCTGAGTTGTTTTGTTATCAATAACGCAGCCAACGAATTTTAGATAGAGAAACGGAGAGCGTCTGGAATTAATTTCCTGGGACGTGTTGACGTTGAGGATCTCCGTCCTACATGTTACAACTCGCTTTTAAGCATTTTTCCTTTTTTTTTTTTTTTAATTTTGCAGATTATTTTTCAAGCCTGCGTTGCTGAGGTCTAGGAAGACAACCCTCTCTTGAGTTGGCGTGGAAGAGTTTTGCTCCTCAGCACGATGTCCACCAAGGTGCCGATCTACCTGAAGAGGAGCAGCAGGAAGGGGAAGAAGGAGAAGCTCCGCGACATCCTCTCCTCCGACATGATCAGCCCACCCTTGGGGGACTTCAGGCACACGATTCACATCGGTAGCGGTGGGGAGAGCGACATGTTTGGGGACATCTCCTTTCTTCAGGGCAAGTTTCATCTCCTCCCCAGGACCGAAGGCAGCCTTGACTCCGACAAGGACAGCCCCGACGCGGCGCCGTTTGAGTTCTCCAGGACGGCCACCATCTCCGGACGTGAGCAGCCGTCCTCGGAGACTTCATCTCCCCTCCTCAAAAACGCCATCTCCTTGCCCGTCATCGGGGGGCCGCAGGCGTTGACGCTGCCCTCGGCGCAAGCCCCCCCAAAACCACCGCGGTTGCACCTCGATGACAAAGCCCCGCTGGTGCGAGGCCGGGAAGGTGGGGAGGAGGACGGCGAGGGCAGGAACGCCACCCCGCTGCCGCATCCCTGCGCCTCACGTTTCGCTGCCCCGACGAACGGCTTCACCGAGGAGAAGGGCAATGCCGAGCCGCCCTTCCTCTCCCATGCCGGCTCCCTCCTCTCCCTCCATGTGGATTTGGGGCCGTCCATTTTGGAGGACGTCCTACAAGTGATGGAGAAACATCAAGCAGAGAGAGTGGGTGGATCTATACAGGATCCGGGCAGGCAGGAAATCTTGACGTGAAGACAACTCAAGGTAATAGACGTTGAGAAATGGATTATTGTTATTATTTTTTGGGGTTGTCTTTTTTTTTTTTTTCAAGCGGCTCTTAAATTACAGCTCAAACTCACAAGTTTGACTCCACGTGCCTTCCTTAACCGGTGCGCTGACAGCGATGTGTTGTTTCCTCTCGCAGAGCCCGTCATGCAAACGGGACGTGAGCGCTGAGCCTCAGCGCCGCTCCCCGCAGACCTCCGGCTATTCCCTCAGCATGGGGAGAAAAAAAGACCCCACCCTACGAAGCCAAGACGAAACAGGCAGCGCTCGCTGCCGGATTATATCACCGCTTGCCTGTATCAACTTCACCTTTAGCGATGGATCGAACCGTAGGACTGTGCTGACCGGTTGAAAATAAGACACCGCGCCGTTATAAATGTTTGTTGTACTGGATGGGGTGAAACAGCGACAGTTGAACTCCCAAATGTCTCGGTCGGGAGGAGTTTTGGGGTTTCGAGGGGGGGTTTTGCTTGAAGAGGGGCTGCGGTTTGCACTCAGTCGAGGYGAAGGTGTGACACTCGCTGTTTGCCAACCACTTGAATCATCGAGGTGATGTCAAATGTCAGCTTTCGTCTTGATTTAATTTTTTTAAAGATCCCACAAATCGGTAAATCTAACGGTTACGTGGCAAAAGGCTCTGTCGGGCTTTAATGTTGTGTCGTCTCTAAGGAGAAGCTAAAAGCTCTTTGCAGAGAAGCTAAAAAACTCTCTCGGGCTGTATTTTGGCAACTAAATCCGTGGCTGGAGCTTGGGCTTGGAATTTAAAGTCGTAAATAAGATGCAAAAAAACCAAACAAAATATGTTAAGTGAAGGGTGAGTGACCACCCGGCCAGATTCCTGCGCGATGGGGTGAAATTCATTCTCCCGAAAGACGCCGTCTCCATCAATCGCAGATTGTTTGGATGGACGGAGGAACGAGGGGGTGAAACGCTTCGGCACGCAGAAAGGAATGCGAATCCCTTCTGCTTTTTAAAAAATAATAAAAAAAAAAAAAAAAAACCACCACTGGAAATGCCGATTCTGCTGACGTCGGGGTGAAAGACCTTAATGCTTGGCTGCGAGGGCTTTCATTCTCTTTCCCGATCTCTGAATCGAGCACAAGAGACGCCTGTTGGATGCAGTAATGGTGTAAAAGCAAGCGGGACCTCATTTCCTAGATGCCGTCGTTAATTAAACTGCATCATTTTTAACCGTTTCTGGTAGTTTTAGCCCAGAATGTGGCTGGGAGTCCCCCCTAATAAGGAATTAAGGCACCTCTTGAAGAGCACACTGACTTTTTGCTGGCTTGCCGGA
Organism: Phoebastria nigripes; assembly: GCA_035582835.1. Lineage (NCBI taxonomy): Eukaryota > Metazoa > Chordata > Aves > Procellariiformes > Diomedeidae > Phoebastria > Phoebastria nigripes. The sequence goes on along the minus strand of JAYKAV010000497.1, from coordinate 26,042 downwards.
GCCTGACCGTGTTATTTCTTTACATCATTGATTGCTGTTTTGTACAGGTATCGTTAAATAACGAGTCATTAGATTAATGAGCTCGTAGCTCGTCACCAAACAATTGCGTCCCGGCTCTTGCTTACTCTTGCCCATCTGCATCCGGCGGGGCACTCCCACTGTAAGACCAAAACACTCTGTTTTGGTGGAAACACCAAAGATTTGGAGTTAAACCAATTTTTCAAGCCTTCAGTCTGCAAAATAATTAAGAAAATGAGGTTAATTGAGCTCGATCCTGGCAGCCGCTGGGTTTAATTTCTATTTGATTTTACGCTGTTACGGTTCAATCCTTACCTGGTCTAAACTGACGGCGCTTCCTCCGAACAACACCCATCCACGTGGCGACGACTTATTTTTATTTATTTTAGGATTTTTCTTACCAGAAATAATTCCAGTGACAGGATGGGGATGTTTTAGAGCATCGTTTGTAATTAATTTACCCTGGTGATGGCATATTTTGATGGGAGACGTGGCTCAGAGCATGAGCCTGGCTCGGTTTCTCAATCCCCTCTTCACTTGCTAACATGCCACAGCTGCTGTTTGGTCAAACAATTTGAAGGAAAAAAGCCTGGAATGGATAATTTTGGGTGGTTTTCAGAGCACTTTGCTTGTTTGTTATGTGGCCCAACATCCTCATGCGGGGTGGGGTGGGTTGCAACAATGTGGCAGTGCTTGTTTGCATGGATTTCACCTTAATTAGTGAATTAAATTGAGCTGGGGGTGAAGATGTTTGAGTTTGCCCCCCCACCTCTGCCTAATTATCGTCAGCAATTACAAAACCTCACAGAGAATCGCCACCGGATCTGGGCAAGGCCGGGCAGCAGCTTCCCCATGTTTCGAAATAATGCCACAGAGGTAACAGCCAAAATCCCCTTTTCCCCCCATTTTTGCTCCTTCCAGGGGTGCCAGGGGGTGGATTTGGGGCATTAACAGCTTTAATTTGGCACCTCGCTCGCTCGACAGCTCCCGGCTGTGTCCGAGCGGATCCGTCCCTCCCTGATCATCCCGCTCTGCTCCGGTGCTGGAATCGTGGTGCCTTCCCAAGCCGACAGCTCAACTCCGATAGCTGGAAGAGAAACAGGAGCTGGTATTACAAGGGGCTAAAGGGAAAGGATGCTTTAATTTGCTGGATTTTAGTGGTTTTCTACTGTGAAAAGGTGATGCTCCTTGTCTGCAACACCCCTCCTCCCTCCCCTCTGCCCGTCGCTGCCCTCTCTTTGTCACCTCTCAGACTATATTTGATATAAACCCCCTGAAATGATCCCAATCCTTTGTTTTCCCCATTTTTCCAGGCATGGTCTCATCTCCTTAGCTGCAAAAACACATTTCTTTAATTAATTTTTAGCTATTAGCAATAAAATCATTTGGGATTCCCCCTGCCCTGGGGTTTCTGCACAGGATGGGGGTTTCCTTCATCCCTTCCCTCTGTTTGGTCCCTAATTAATCACTCCTCAAATTGCYGATTTATGCAAACAGCTGTTGCTAAACCCTGGGGTTTTTTATACCCGTTCTAAGAAGTGTGAGTCACTCAGGCAGGAACGCTGTTCCCTGCTGTGACACAGCCAGCATGTGCCGAACAGCCTCTTTCTCCCTCGCTTTTTTGGGGAGGTTTAAGGCAGAATAAGTCAAGGAGGAGTTTGATTAATTCYGGGGCAGGGGGGACAACAGGTATCCACAAGCAGAGGGTTTGGGGTGTACAGGCTGACGCTCGGCTGTTGGCAGTCCTACCTACCCCGCAACTTCTTCGTTATCCCAAGATTTCCGGGTAGCGGATTAACGACGCGATAAACTCGGCAAACGCCTACGCCGACATTTGACGTTTGACCCCCTGCCGTGGGTTTGGCGTGCCTGACCCTGCCACAAGGCCTGTAGCCGGAGCGTCACAACCGTTAATCATGGTGACGGAGCATTAGTTTTTATTGAGGGAGCGTTGATTTTTATTGACGGGGCAGGAAAATAAAGCGGCTGCGTGCACGCAAATAACAGCTGGTGCGGGATTAAGGGGAGGAGGAAGGGCAGAGAGGACGGTTTAACCTTAGACGTAACCGAGAAAACCAATTTCCCAGCACATGGAGAAAAAAAAAAAAAAAAAACAAAAAAACCCAAAACACATAGAAAGTGGAAGTAAGAAGGAAAACAGGGAGAGGAATTCACCCGGTTTTTGGACAAACCACACTTGTCATGGGGTATGCGGGCAACCTTGGGTCTGCCTCTCCACCCTGCAGGATGAATTTTGAGATCTCTGGTTAGTTTAGGTTTGATAAAAAGGGAAAAGGGCTCAAAAATTGAAATTTTCTGCATGAACTTATAGAGAAAAAAGAGGCTGGGGGGGGGTGGTGGTTTTGGGGCATGGCTGTTGTGCCAGCACCAGGTGCTGAAACCATAAATACCTGTAGGGAGTCTTTATGGAGACTTGAGATCTGATGGGGAGGACCCTCATTTAATCTTCCCCCAACCCTCATCCCTCTTTCCTTGTCACCTCCTCCCAGCATCCTTCATCCTCTCCAGTCCGCCACACTCCTCCTTCCTCATCCTCCCCATCCAAACACCCGTCGTCCCTCCTGGTTGCCCTCACCCCCTTTTCCTCATCTCCCTTTCCATCCCTCCCCCCTCCATTCTTACCCTTTTTCCTTCACCCCAGGTCTTTACTCTTCTACCGCTTCCATTTTGCCCCTCATTCTCCCTCCCCGCCACCCTTCATCCTCCCTCACCCTCCCCCTTTACCTCCCCCATTTTCTTCCTGCACCCTCACCCCGCCCCTTTTCCTCTGATTTACCCCTTTTCCCTTCACTTTCCTCCCCCATTCCCTTTTCCTTTTGCTCCTCGTCCATTTTCCCCCGCTTCCTTCGCGCCTCTCCCCTCAGCTTTTCCCGCCTTCCCCACCCCCCCCTCCCCGCGCATGCGCCGAGGCCGCGCAGGTAACGCGGGGGGGGGGCGGTGGCGGGGGGATAACGCATGCGCAGTGCGGCACGAACAACCGCGCACTTAAGCGCATGCGCCAACACAAGGCGAGCGGCGGTGGGGGGGAAAGGCGCGACTGCGCAGGCGCTGGGCAGCCGCTCCCCCCCCCTCCCTCCCCTCTCCACCCGCCGCGCATGCGCGCTGGGCGGCGCAGGGCCCCGGCGGCGGAGGGAAGATGGCGGCGGTGGTACAGA
>JAYKAV010000497.1:10646-22670 GCA_035582835.1 Phoebastria nigripes | reverse complement strand
GGGACGACGCGCTCATTGTTCGGGGTGAACTTTGCTGGGGAGGAGGGGGGGAGAATTCCTCCCGACGGTTCCGTGAGGGGAGACCCCCCCACCCATATGGCGTTGTAAGGGGGCTTATAGAGCCCTGGGTGTGGGGTCCCCTGAGAGGGGGGCCTATAGAGTCCAAAGAGTGGGGGTCCCCTCTGTTTGGCCCTGTGAGAGTGTCCTATGGAGGCCAGGGAGTGTGTGGGGGGGTCATCCCTATCCATCCCTGTGAGAGGGTCTTATAGATCCCAGGGGCTGCGCTTACCCCCATAAGGCTCTTTGAAGGGGGCCTGATAGAGTGGGAATTTCCCCCTATGTGGTCCTGGGAGGGGTCCTATAGAGCCTGGGGGTGTCCCCTGCCATATGGCCCAGTGAGAGGGGCTCTACAGAGCCCTGAGTATGGATATTCCCCTATATGGCCCTGTGTGGGTGACGCTACGAGTGAGGCACCCCCCCCCATATGGCCCCATATGGGTTCCCATATGTCATCTCGGGGGGGAGGAGTCCCTACTTCATTGTCCTATACGGCTGTGCCTATAGAGCCCTGGGACGGTCTCCTCAATATGTCCTTGTGGAGGGGAAGCTATAGAGCCCTTGGGATGGAGGTTCCCCTCCCCATACGGCCCTATGAGAGGGGCCCTATAGAGCCCCGGGGGGGTGGGGGTGTTTCCCCATATAGCCCCATAAAGGCTGAGGGTAGGGGTCTACCTATACAGCCCTACAARGTGGAGGGGCATATATACTCTTGGGGAGGTATATAGCCCCCCACTATCCACCCTGCTATAGCAGGTACAGGAGGTCCCCTATATAGCCCTATAAGAGAGGCCCATCCTGCCTGGGTAGGATTTGTGGACTTGGAGATGTTTGTTGACCTTTTTTTGCTGTCTCCTGGTGGGTTTTTTTGGCATTTCCAGGGKTTTTTTGGCATTTCCAGGGGTTTTTTGGCGTCTCCCTTTAGCTGGCAGCGCCTCGGCCACGGCACCGTTGCGTCCCTGCTGCGGTTTCCTCCAAAAACCTCCATTTTTGGTGGGGTGTTGGTGCAAAACGGGGTGCGATTTGCACACCACCCCCACCCCCCCCGGCTCTTCTCCGATGAGATGAGGGTTCGTTAAGAGGCGTTGGGGTCTCCTCTGATGAGCTGGGGTTCGTTAAGAGAGATGACGGCCGTGGATCCGTCCGTCTTGCAGCCTTTCCACCTGCAGATGCGTTACCGAAGCTGCTGGAGAAACTCGTGGCCGGCCGAGGGCACGGGCAGAACGTGCTGCTGCATTTTTTGGGACCCCTTTCTTGGATCGTTTCTGAGAGAAGCACAAACCGTGAGTCACAAAACACCTTTTTCAGACTCTTTTTGCTCCGAATCGACTAGCCGACGCTTCGTAACAACGCGACTTTGCCRGCGTTCCTGTGGATCTGCGGCTTTCAGTGAGGTTGAGCACGTGAAACAGCATCTCACCTTACCCGACTTCATCACACACATGTATTTTATTTATTTTAGAAGCTATTGTTGGGTTTCGAGGCTGGATTTTTTCGGTCGCAGCTTGCCAGCGAGGACGATGGAGAGGAGCGCAGCAGCATTTGGGTTTTTTTACTTTTTAAAGCCGTTTCCCGGGCTGTTCTCATATCTCCGGCTACCGTCAGGAAAGGATTTGGTCTACCAAATCCCTCCCTGCTTTATTTTTTTCCTAACAACGGCAGCGGTTAGGGCAGGACAGTCTCCAACGACGACTTTTGGGGGCTTTGAATCACTCCCCTTCCTGCGCAGGTGCATGTTACCCACCTCAGCATGATGCCCGCCGTGCCTTTTCCCGGCGGTTTTGGGGACGGAGGGAGTCACATCATTTTTTTTCGGCTGTTTCCATACCGTGATCTCTTACCAATGGTGCTAAAACACATAAAACCGCCCGGTTATTTCCGCAGCGATCTGCTGACGTGATGTGCTTTACTGGAATCTGCTCTTGAGGGCACTTAGGACTTGCTTAGCAGCTGTAGAAGGCTCTAAGCCACGCCGAGTCCGCAGGGAGCAATAATCGGGTTCGTTAGAGCTGTTTAAAACACATTAGTCCTTCCTGATGGCTTCGTTAGCTCTTTGCTTGTGCATTCGGCGCAGATTTTAAGCTGCGCTTCTCCTTGGCGGAGCTTTCTGAAGGTTGTTTTGCGGTTGCACACGGGGATCGGCGAGCGTCCGTGCCTTGAAGCACCCCTCGGTTTTGGGGACGAAGACCTGCAGGCAGCGTAAGGGAAGATTTTAGGGTTGTACGTTGGAGCTGGAGACGGGATCTCCGCTCCTAACGTGTCCTGTCATCCCTCTCCATCCCCTCAGYGCTCAGGGAGCGCTTTAAAACCCATTTCACGAAACTTTTTTAGGTGCCAAAGCCAAATCCTGGTGCGTTTCTCACCCAGCCCAGGAGCCCTCTGTTAATTTGCAGTTAAAACAACCGCGGATTATTGTTTTGGGGGCTGATTGCCTCTTCCCTCCGCCCCCCGCCCCAAACTCTGAAATCAAGCCAGCGGGAGAGAAATAAGTTGGACAACCAAACTCTTTTTGGGTTTATATTACCATAAACACCAAGTTTTCCTCCTCTGTGCAATCCTCCTGGTGGCAGGGCTTCACCTGGACGTTACAAGGAAGTTTTAAGGCTCCGCATTGTTGGTTATCGGGGAGCAAATTGAGCTATCAAGGAGCGGCGTGGTGATTTAGGAGGAAATTAAAAGCTCCGGGAGGGATTTACATCCCCAAACTCCAGGAGAGTGACAGTTGCCTGCGCCTGAGCCTGGGATTTGGGCTCCCTCTGCAGTCAGCAGGGAGAAAAAGGCAATTTGGGACCTTTCTCATCGCTCTTAATTACTGCTGGGACACTGTTCCCCTTCCCAAAATCGCTGCTGTCACACCAAGCGCGGTGAGACAAACCCCATTTCTCCGTCACAGCTCCGGCTGACTGGGCTCCGTAAGGAAACGAGCGTGGCGATCCTCATTTGCATTTAATATTTATTAATATCATCTTCTTTTCAGTTATTCCCTCTCTGCCTGTTGGTTTTCTTCTGGCCGTATCCCTGCGCATCCGAGGATTTTACTTGCCCTGGAATAAAAACCCCGCGACGAAGCAATTTCTGTCCCGTCTCCTTTTCCTCCGTCGGGCAAGATATTTCATGTACCGCGCCTGCTTCCTCGCAGGCAGCCGAGGCATCTTTCGGCTCGTTATTCACTCGTCTAAATTAGCCGTCTTGGGAGCGTGGGTGATTACAGGGCTCCTTGGGCTCTGTGCAGTCGTTCCAGCCGGTATTAAAGTGCCAAGATCAATATATATTGATATAAACAAAGAGTGCGTCTCCTCTCCCGGCACCGGGGAGGGGAAAGCTCGGTCTCCAGCAGCCGAACAGACTTTTAGCTCTTCCCCTCTCCCTGCCACGTGCGGTGGGAAGATCTCACCATCCAAATTACTGTAATTACAGTTACGGGGCTGCGATGCGGCTGTYGCAGCCTTGACGGTCTCTGGTTGAAGGAGGAGCGTAGGGATGTGGCACGAAGAGGTCGTGCTCTTAGAAAAGAGGATGGGGCACGATTAATGCACTTAAAGGAAACCAGAGAGATGCCCGCAGCCGCTCGAATCCACGAGTAATGCGTAGATGCCGGTGCGGGCTTCTCACAAAAGGCTTTGGGGGCATGAAAAATGCCGAGGGGATCTCTTAACGATGCCATATTTTGTCTGCCGGCGGCGAGGAAGGCTGTAATCACCCGTCACGGTGCTCCCCACATCTCTGTGCTTTTGCTGGGCGAGGGGACGTCTCTGTCCTCCGCGAATAATCGCGTCGAGTCACGTCTTCACCTTGCAGAGGAGATATTTTGGGCTGCGCTTCCTCCGAGCTGGGGTCTGGGAAGGAGCGCGGCGTTTCCTTCTTCCGGCGGATGTGTGCTGGGGTTGGAATTGGGGTTTGGGGCGGTTGGGGTGAGCGCTGAACCTCTTTTTTTTCCACCCGGCAGCCTCGGGGAGCAGTACTACAGGGATGCCATGGAGCAGTGCCACAACTACAACGCCCGGCTGTGTGCCGAGAGGAGCGTCCGCCTCCCTTTCCTCGACTCCCAGACCGGGGTGGCCCAAAGCAACTGCTACATCTGGATGGAGAAACGTCACCGAGGGCCAGGTACACCGGGAAAACGTTGGGCTGGGGACAAGGGGTCGGTGCGTGTCATCGCCTCGGATAATTTTTGGGTTGGGGTTTTGGTTTTTTTTTTATTAAAGGTTTAGCCGCTGGGCAGCTTTACTCCTACCCTGCGCGCCGCTGGCGGAAGAAACGCCGTGCTCATCCTCCGGAGGACCCGAGGCTTTCCTTTCCTTCTATCAAACCAGGTAAATCCTTCCCCCCCGCCGCCTTCTGCATGCGGTAAGCGGTGTGGGTTTTGGCAATACCGTGCCCAAATAGCACCGGATGACGGTAAACATCAGTGAGGGTTGGTAAACCCCTCCGCCTGACCCCGCTGTGGCTAGGTAAGATGGGATCTTGGCGCATACCGACGTTCCACCCTGATTTTTCTCTTCCCTTTCCCCCCCACCGGCTCCTTGCAGACACTGATCAGACCCTGAAGAAGGAAGGGCTGATCTCTCAGGACGGCAGCAGCCTGGAAGCCCTGTTGAGGACCGACCCGTTGGAGAAACGTGCCCTTCCGGACCCCCGCATCGACGATGACAGCCTGGGCGAGTTCCCYGTCACCAACAGCCGTGCGCGGAAGGTACGGCAGAGAGAGGGTCTCCTCCCCTATGTTGGGAAAGGGAGCTTCAGGGTAAAACACGCACATCTCCACGACACCGCTCTGATTTTTCACCCCCTTCCTCTTCCCCTCTGCTTTCTCTGCGTCTTTTAGCCGCAGCAGAAGGATTTGGGATGGATTTTGGGGGGCAGAGATGATGCTACCAGCCTCGTGGGGCTACCGGAGAGCAGGAAGCCAGGGTTTGGCTCCCTACGGCGGTGTCGTGTAGACAGGTGGATGTTCCCTTCCTCAAGATCCGGTTAGAAGCTCCCCTAGTTCCCATGAAGGGAGATGCTGGCTCCAAGATCCAGGGGGAGGGAGATGCTGGCTCCAAGATCCAGGGGGAGGGAGATGCTGGCTCCAAGATCCAGCGGGAGGGAGATGCTGGCTCCAAGATCCAGCGGGAGGGAGATGCTGGCTCCAAAATTTAGGGGTTTATCATGTCTAGGCACCCAGTTTAAGACTCTACGCTGGGTGTTTCTGCACCCAGGACAGTTTTCATCCCTCATTGACCCACAGACCCTTGTGAAATGGCCGTGATGGGGGGGTGATCTGCCGGGATTTCGAGGTGCCAGTTCCCATCCCTGCCCTCTCCTCCCTGCCCCGGTTTCATTTTTCCCCCGTGAGCCCTATTGCAGCGAGCGCAGGTTTTTCATCATCTCATCTCCTTGCTGCTTTTTAGCTCCCTGAGTAGAGATGAGCTCCGAGACATCTTGTCAAGCCAGATCCCTTTTATTCCTGCTCGTATCCAAAGCTTTTTTTCCTTTCTTTATAGCAAATTTATTTTAAAAAGAGATTTCTAGCTGTCGCACAGGAGTAAGAAGGATGTTCAGCCAACTCTTCAAAGTGCTGTCTTCTCTGTGAGCCCTTTGAGAACGGGCTCTGGAAGAGAACGCAGGCTTAGGTTTTGAAACGAAGATGTGGGAAGGAGGAAAAAGCTGAGGCCGAGCACTTAGCAAGGTTACAAGTGCCTGGTTTCTTTTTGCAGCGATAAACTAATCCAAGGTTGTTATAAATCATAATAACTAGTTCTGGAAAGGGTTTTGACTGGTTGCAAGTCGAAGCCATCTCTCTGCTGCCTGGAAATTTGGGCCGCTCTGCTGATGGTTTGGCCTCTTCCCGTTGCAGTTGGCTCATGGGGTATGTTTTTAACGCCAGGGAAAAGCTGTTTTTCAACACATATTTTATGATTTTCCCCGCTGGTGTGTTTCCCCTGGCCCTGCAATTAATCCCTGCCTGGTGTGAAAGGGCTTTATGCGACCGCTAACGAAGATGGGAGCAGACGGCCCTGGTTTGGTGGAGAAACAAGTGAGTCAGGGAGAGAGGAGACCGCAAATTTGTCTTCTGCAGAAAAAAGGGGTTCGGATCTTCCCCCTTTCCTCCCTCAGCTGGATAATTTGGGTCCAGCAGCCCCTTTTCACCCTGATTTGGCACAACTCAAAAGCTTCTTTAAATATGAAGGCTCTACCAAGGTCTGAAGCTGGATCAAACCTTCCCCGTTCTCCGTCCTTCATCAGACTCACCGATGCTTTACTGTTAATTGATATTGGGATTGTAGGAGCTCCCCCTTTTCCCCTCGGAGCTGCAAATCGGACTTTAAACCCGCCGCGACCGCTGTCGTAGCTGATTTTTGCCGCTGAAAACACCCTGCAGGCGTGATCCGTGGGGTGGAAAGCCTTGGCTTTAGCAGATCGCAGCCCGGGTTGGTATGGATTAGCCCCGCTTCAGGCTGGAGGGGACGTCCTGCACCACCAAAGCCTTTTTCCTGTTGCGGTCCTCGCAAGGCGAGTTGGTTTTCTTTAGACCGCTTCGTTAGCCGACCGCTCTAACGATGGGCGATATCCCGCAGACTTCAGCTTCACCTCCTTAMCCACCAACGGCTGCAGTTTATAGATCCCCCCCAAATAAGCACAGAGCAGAGCAAGGTGTGCAATATTGCGGTGTAATTTTGCTAAAAAAACCCCCCGTATTTTCCCCTTCCTGGGCTTTTCTACGTGAATAATTTTTCCAAGCCTCGTCTCTTTTTGCCTTTTCCGTGATTACTCTTTTTTTTTTTTTTTTCCCAAGCGTCTTCACGCTGTGTTGGGTCCTTCTGTGACTTTTTGGGGGATAAAATGTACCAGATCCCTTCTCCCTCCCCCCAAAATTTCACATTTTTTCTCCTCCTTCAGCATTACAGGTTTGAAATTGATTCGGCTGCTGACGGGTGACCCGAGGCTGCGCTGACGTATCTCGCTCCCCAATTTTTCCCCCTTTTCCCTCGATCCGTGCTGAGGTTTTGTTTGCAATAACCCCTTTCCTCTTCCCTAGCGGATTCTTGAGCCRGATGACTTCCTGGACGATTTGGACGATGAAGACTACGAAGAAGATACGCCGAAGCGGAGAGGGAAGGGGAAAGCCAAGGTGAGGGCGGCCGGGTGGGTCTGCCTGGGTCCCGGCGTTGTTTTGGTGGCGATTCCTGGCAAATTTGAGACGTTGCTGGTGCTGAAACAGCCCCGACGCCTGCCAGGGCTCGACCGTGCCCGTGTTGAACCTCGCGTCGGGGAAAACTCGGACGTGCTTGACCTCGTGGGCAGGATAAGCAGAAAACACACCTGGGGGGGCTTGAATAACTCATGTTCRTTAGCCACTAATGAACGTTAATCACCCAAAACCACCTACCACGCCAGAGAGACTGCGTGCTGAGAGGATGGTAGAGAGATCTCGCGTGGATCTGCCCCTTCCCAATGTGGGAAAGACCCACTGAGGATCCCAAGGGATTTGGGTCATCCGTCGATGCCTTCTGCCCCACGCAGCGATCCTCGCTGCTCGCATCCAACAGCCATTTCGGGCTGTACCCACTACGTGGCAGTGTTGGATTGCGCTTTTCTCCCACCCTGGATCACCGGTGTTGTCCTCCCCACCACCCAGGAGCCTTTTGGGCCACAATTTTGCCTAAACCTTGGCTTTTTCCCCTTGTTTTGCCCAGGGCAAAGGTGTCGGAGGGGCTCGCAAGAAGCTGGACGCAGCTATATTAGAAGACCGGGATAAACCCTACGCTTGTGACAGTGAGTACTAAAAACCTTTCCTCGCCGTTTAGGGCCCGGGAGCGGAGCCAGGCTGCGTTGCTTTTAGGATCCATCGGGTTCTCCGCTGGGATTTGCGTTTGAAACCTCAAAAGGTAGATTTACACATCCAGGGGAGGGTGTTTTTGAACCCCTTGAACACTCAGCCCTCCTCCGACGGTCRAAGATGGCTGGAGTTTTCCCACCAGGAACGCGGTCCTCTCGCCCCGAGCGAAGGGCTGTGCAGCCACCCGGCACGTAGAAATGAGAATAAACCTCTCCCGGTCTTGCAAACACCCTCCCAAAGGTTGAAAACAGCCCCCAAATTTTCCCAGCCGGCTTTCGAGTTGGATCTGTGTCCGTCAGGCTGGTTTCGAAGCCGGCCGTAGTCCCCTCGCCCCGACCCTTGCGCTGTCGTGCCTCGTTAAAGCCACTTAATGAGTTTGTAGCTGTGAAATGCAACACCGTGCGCTGGTCCTGCTCTGGCTAAAAACCTCCTCAGCTCCAGGGGCAGGGATTTTATTTCCAAGGCCGTACCTTCCTGGCCCGCTCCTCTGCGAGCCCAGGGTTGCCGATGCTTCCTCCTCACCTCCCTCCTCCTCCTCAAGCTGGGGAAGGGGGGGGGGGGGGCGGGGAAAAAAAGGCAATTTAACAGGGCAAACGGAGCAAAAAAGGGCAAGTGAGGCTTTGAAATTACCTTTCTCTCTTCTTCCTCCTGTCCTGCAAGAGCTGACACTAGCTTCTTCCAAAAAAACCCACCCCAAACCCAAAGTAGCTGTGTTTTTTTTCCTCCCCTTTTTTCTTGTTTTAAGAGTCCGTCTGTCGCTTGGCACGGGTGCGTGTGCGTGACCTGGTGTGTGTGTGTTTTCTCACGACTCTCTTTCTGTGTTTCAGATAGTTACAAACAAAAGCATACCTTGAAACCTCCCGATCGAGGTAGTCCACTCTCTGTCTGCTTTTTTTATTTCCTTCCTGCTTTTCTTCTCCTGAAATGTTAGTTTTTTTCACCAAACCTCGCTGGAGCCTGCGGGAAAGGGACGGGGCAGGGCGGGGAGGGGGGAACACGGGAGAAGGGGAGGGAGAAGCCAAAGGCCATCGAGCGACGTCAAAGCCGGCCTCCCTGCCGGCAGCGGGATTCGGCAGCTCCTCTCCGGGCTCGCCTGACCCTTTTCCAGCAGGGAAGAGCRGTCGTGCATGCCGGCAGAGCGGCCTCCCGAGAGGGAAAACAAAGATTAATCTCCCCCCCGCAGCGGCGGGGATGGGAAAAAACACGGTGTTTCCACCAAACCCCTTCCCTCGCTCCCAAATCCCGCGCGCCTGGGACGTRCCCCCTTCCTTTTAAGACGCGCCAAAGTACGTTGCTGCTTCTCTTGCAAAAAAACCCACCTTTTTGCTTTAAAATAAGCCCCAAAACGGGTCAGCTGCAGGGGCAGGTTGGACGTCGGCGGCAGGTTGCGAATAAACACCCACGGCCAAGCCCAAGGGCCGAGATTATCTTTGCAGCGGCTCCTCTTCCTCACCGTTCGGGAGGAGGAAACCCGACTCGTGTTCAGATTCCGGCCTGCCTGTTTTGAGGGGGGGAAAAAGGTCAATTTTAAACCCCGCGGCGGAGGGCGGGGGGTGGGGGGGGAAGAAAACACTGCCTGCCAGCTCCGCGTGGCTGCTCACGGGGCCGACCCCATCATGCCCTCGGCTCTGGAAAGCCAGAATTTGATGTAATAAGGTTGTAATTGCTGCCACGGCTGCTTTTCGGGTTGCTTTTCCTCTCCTTCGCTGGGCTCGCGTCGCTTTGCTGAGTCACTCCGGACCTGCCGATGCCGAGCGTTTTTTCCCCCGGGGCGGCGAGCATCCCGCAGACCCCTTTGCCCAGGGGCTTTTGTTCCAAAAAGCCAATGCCGGCTGCTTGCGTCGGGTTCTCTTAGGGGGGTTCAGACCCCGTTCTCGGTGAGCAGGCTGAGCTGGGCTGCTTTCCCCCCACCCCTGCTATTTTTGGAGCGAGTCGATGGCGTGAGAAGGGATGCAAGCCCTGGTGGGGTTTCTCCGGGCTTCAAGCGAACCTGGAATTGGATTCAGAAAAATCTGGGATGTTACGGAAAAGCTCCAGGCTCAGGAAATCTCATCCCAAAGCAACTTTGTCCCCATTTGCCTGGATGTGGGGAAAACCCGTTGCCAAATCTGTCCCACCGGGCCCTTTAAATCCCCCTCTGGCTCTTTCTTGGGGGGATTTCACCCCCGATCCCCGTCCTCGTGCCCGGCCAGCCTCCCTCTTCTACCGTGCCGGCAGTAGGAGGGTGGCGAGGCCAGTACCGGCTTCGTGCTCGTCCTGCCCGTGCTTATACAAGGCTGAAAGGGGGTTTTGGGGTGTCCTCAGCTAAAAAGCTGCCAAAAAAACCCCTCGGAACACCGGTGACGGTGAGCTGGGAGCCCGTTCCCCGGCAGGGAAGGTGCTTCCCCGGTCCGTGGGTGCTCGGAGTTCTCCCCAAGGAAGCGCCTGCTGCCGGACCGAGGCTTAAAACTCCCGACCTCGTGAGAAACGGGGCGGAAAGCGGGCAAATCGATGGCRTTTGGGGCGGTGGGTGATTTCACGCCGCGCTCGGGTCAGGTTTGGAGGAGCCAGGTGGGTCTGAGGAGGGAGTGGAGCTGTGATGTGCCCGTGGCGGCTGCGGTTTCCCTCCTCGGAGTCCCAAAAAAAGAGATTTCCCCTTCGTGCACATTGAAGACAGCCTTGATTTTTTTTTTTTTTTTTTTTTTTTTTAACCCAGCTGGTGTAGGAGATGTTTTTTGGGTGGGAAATCTCCCCCCCAGTATCTTTCCGACGGGGTTTTGCCGCTTGGATCGATCCCCGCGTGATTTCGCTCCTTTACCGAGGGCTGTAAAGCTGCGCTTAACGAGCCACCATCGTTATCTGGCCGTGGTGGGTGTCGATCGCCCACCAAATCAGCTTTAGCCTCCCGCGGTGGGATGCGCAGAGGAAGCTGCGGTGCCTCTCCAGCTGCTCCAGACCCGATCCGGAGGGTCCAGCCCCAAACCCCTTCGTTAGGGTGTTCCTGGGTGGTTTTAATAAATTCCAGGTGATTTGGGGGCAGAAGGGGAGCAGCCGTCTACGCTCAAAGCTCGGAGACGGGACTGGGGGATGCCGGATGATTTGGGGTGCGGGGTCTCACTCCCTGCCAGGGTGAGCTCCGACTTTTCCCATTTCTATCCGTAGTCTGCGGGAAACGATACAAGAATCGGCCGGGATTGAGCTACCACTACGCTCACTCCCACCTGGCCGAGGAAGAAGGTGACGACAAGGACGATTCGCAGCCCCCCACTCCCGTCTCGCAGCGATCGGAGGAGCAGAAATGTAAGCAAAACACCCCCCTCTGCCAAAAATCCCTATCGTGAAAAAGGCGGCAAAGCCGGGAAACCACCCGTGCCAGGGCTGGGAGCGAGCAGCATCGCTTCCCCGATGCTTTTGAGCACCGTGGCATCGCCCTGGGGCTCGGAGGTTGCCAAAAAGGTTGCTCTSAGCATTGGGATTTGTGCCATGGAAGTGTTTTCTCCTGGTCCCATGCAGAAAACCTTTGCCCCACGGCTAATCCGTCTCTCCCCCTCTGCTTTTCCAGCCAAGAAAGGACCCGATGGCTTAGCTTTGCCCAACAACTACTGCGATTTCTGCCTGGGAGACTCCAAAATCAACAAGAAGACGGGGCAACCGGAGGAGTTGGTCTCGTGCTCGGACTGCGGGCGATCAGGTAAGGGGGGGAAAAAACGTCCTCCCCACGGTGGGCATCGCCAAACCATCCTCGGCATCTTCGCCTGCCCGGAGAAGCCGAGGATTTGGGTCGGAGCTGGGGAGAAGGTGGTTTTCTCCCCGCCGTGGAGTTCTTCCCCAACCCCGCGGTTGCAGGGGCTGCCTTCCTCCCCTCCCCTGTCTTCACCTGCGTCCTGCCGGCTTCGCAGGGCACCCCTCCTGCCTGCAGTTCACCCCGGTGATGATGGCGGCCGTCAAGACGTACCGCTGGCAGTGCATCGAGTGCAAGTGCTGCAATATCTGCGGCACCTCCGAGAACGACGTGAGTACCCCCCAGAATGACGGGATTAACCCCCCCAAACAATGGGAGTACCCCCCAGAATGATGGGAGTGCCCCCCAGAATGGCAGGAGTACCCCAGAACGACGGGAGTACCCCCCCCCCCGAACAATGGGAGTACCCCCTCAGAACGACGGG
>JAYKAV010000496.1:62483-86305 GCA_035582835.1 Phoebastria nigripes | reverse complement strand
GCGAGTTTTCCTACTCGTGCCCTCCCTATTGTCTCCCCCATCCCACCRGMGCMGGGGGGTGAGCGAGCGGCTGCGTGGTGTTTAGGTGCTGCTAGGGTTAAACCACGACACACAGCCACAGACGCTTCGAGATGTACCTGCTCGGGCATGGGCTTATCCACGGCCACAGATGCCTCAGGGTTTCCTGCTCCCACGTGGACTCATCCACAGGTCACAGTCCCTTCAACTCGAGTTCACACTGGAGTTCCAGCCTGTCCAGTACAGCAGCACAGAAACAGCAGCGATGCCCTGGCCATCTGCCCGCCCAGGCACATCACCATTGCTGTTATCAAAGTGTTCCCAGGCACAGCACAGTAAGATGATAAGCAGTACAGCAGTACAGCAAGCAGCAAAAGCAAAAAGCAGCCACTAACGAGCATGAGACTCTAACATACAGTAAGGCAAGCAAGCCCCATGGCAAGCACAGGAGCCTGCCAATTAATAGCTAAGCAGCAATAACAGCTATAAATTCAGTCTAGCACATTCCAATCAAACCTGTTGTTATCTCAAACCCTTCGAGCCCCACGTTGGGGCTTAACCTTATGCTATCTGCCATAGTTGCTAGGTCTCAGCTCACCCCTCTTTAATATGTGTATTAAACTACATGTGGCTTCACACCCATGTTAGACACCTCGCTACACCTATGTTGTCAGGTATGAGAAAAAAACATTCATTCCTACTCTTTCTTCCTATCTCTCAGACAGTTTTGACCCATATACTTTGTTTCTCAGCCATGATATTTTAAATTTATTTCTGTCCTTCTACAAGGCACCTCAGAAGGTGCTGCAGGGAAGTCTAACTGAGCTATGGCAACCAGCTACCCTTTACCCACTGCTTTACTCTCATGTAAATTCACTGGATTTCTGTCTTGCAATGTCCATTGCTACTCTGAGCCCAGAGCTCCTCACAGTGCCGGCACAGCTACCACTGTCCTCATCTGCTGCAGCCTCAGATGGTTCCTGCGATTCCCTGTTACTTACGATGTGGATCTCACTGTCAAGTATACATGCAGCCATATTGGTATGAGTCATCATTGTGAGCATTGCCCAATTTTACAACAGGAATCATGATTTTTTTTATATTGCTTCATGCACTTTTTTCCCGTATGCTCAAATATGCAGGCATTATGTCCCATTGCAACATCACTATGAGGCATCTGAAATTTTTGCACCAAAAAAATAGCTTACATTACAAATGAAAAATAATAGCACTACTGTCACTAAAGAATGATTCATCATTCTGTAAAGCTTTGGCAATGTGACAAAGGGCAAATGTTCAGGAAAAGAGAATATTTTCCCAGTGTTAGTAAAATGTTCAACAAAATAAATGTGAACTCCCTGGAGATCACAGGCAATGAACATCTAATTTCAGCCTCCACAGAAATGCATCATTGTTTCTTTTATTCTTTCTAGTTCCCCAGAATAAGGAATGTATTTATGGAAGATTAATCTCTAGATAGTGGGTTTCCCATGAAAGGCATTTACCTCTTCTGTACTCTCTTTTGACTCTTTAGAAACTAGCACATGGGTGTTCTGAGTATTAATTGTCAGACAGGTATTTGGTCTGAGGTGCAGCCTTGGACACACACTATTGGAGAGATTCTTTTAGCATTGCAAATTGCCTTTGATTTACCCATTTACCTGTTGTGTATAATAACTTTTAATTTATGAAACACAGAACTAAATAGGTGCTGGACCAGTGTGACAGCAAACTCCATAGCACATTCTGTGAGTACCTTTACTCGAGGCAGAAACCCTGCTTTGGAGCAGGTGCTTCAAGTCCCAAGTGTGAACCCTGGTTTCCAGAACTGCTCTGCCATGGAAAGTGGGCCTGTCGGCATCTCAACAAGTGCCTGCCAGAAAGGGAAGTTGTCAGTCATTAAACCTTACTGATAGCCTGCCTAAGGAAACACTTCGGGAGGATGGGCTGGCTACAAGTGTTCATTAGCTCCTCCAACTTCTCTGCAAGAGAGAAAGGGGAAGTGCAAAGTGGAAGATGCCTAACATCAAAGCAAAAGGACCAGATGTTGGTGACGGGCTGTATAAAACTGAGGAATTCACAAATGACAGGAAATCTTAGCAGGTGAGAGGATCAAAGAAATGTTTTCACAGCAGAAGTTCTCCTAGTGTGTGGGAATAGCCAGTCAAAGCAAGCTGTTCTGTAGCAAGGAAGAAAAGAGTGAGAGAGAGAGAAACACCATGACTGAAGAACAAAGTAATTTTCATTCGTTGTTCAAGTCAAATGCCTGTCAGAGAAAACTAAGATACAGGCATTTTTCACTACTTTGTCCACTACTTTTTTGCACTTTTGCTTTTATTTAAGTAAATCATTGTATTCTGCAAGATTTTACATCCAGAGTGTTTACTTTCCCTGCCATGCGAGTTACAGGATTATCCCAAACACCCTCCAGGCAGAAATGCCAGTAAGAAATGTTCCTATTCCTGTACCTCAGAGGATGGCAGCAGCAAAGATGCCACAGTGACACTTCCATAAGGGCACTTTGGGCACAGCAGCGGCCTGCTGAAGAGGGTAACCCAGCATCTCTACAGACGGTGCCCTCGGACAACTGGGAAGAGAGGGGAGGCCCAGTCATGACCTGGTGGCTGGCTGCTATGGGCAACTGCACCAGAAACAGGCAACCCTATCCTATGGTGGAGCATAAACAGTCAAAAAAACTCTCAAATAGACGTTTATCTTCATAAGGGTAATGTTTACAATTGAATGGGTCCTTAAATGCTTTCTTGAATGGGGATGGACTGAAACACTTTCACCAGCCACCATTGTTGCACTATCCTGAGGGGAAGAAATGTTATACCAAGATCATAATCTGGTTTAAATTGACCTATCAAATGTGAGGCTTACAATGTTTTCAGATGTCTCCAGAAGTATAATTACCTTATATTCCTGGCATAAGGGATTAGCTTCTGTTTTTTCTTATCCTTTGTTTTTTCTGTCCTAACTCAGCCTCTTTAAACATATTATCCTTGTGTAATAGAGGGAAAAGACATGATTAAAATCACATGGTTAATAATATGGCACAGTTCGCAGGAGGAGGAAGATTATTGATTAGGCCAAGTGATATAGCTGGAAAAAACAGACAAGCTTTCAAGCACACAATCATGAGTGAGCCCAGAAGCTTGTCAGTTTTTCCCAGCCATATCATTTGGTATAACAAGAGCTGTTTCCTCTCTCTGTGAACTGACTTGGATGGATCCTCTGGGGGCACAGCGTGGAGAATGCACTGGGAGCAAGGGAGCCCACTGAAGTGTCCTTAGCATCCCACTTTATAAATTGGCATAGCCTTGGGTCAAAAGTGCCTTGTTATTATCCAGTTGCCTTGAAATCATTCTTAATTCAAGCCAGGATAAGATCAGTTACAAATAAAAGTATTTATTAATAAGATCCAAAATAGATAATTGTGTCACAACATTTATAAAAGGTAAAGGTGAAGCAATGGAAGGAAAAAAACATTTCAGATTCAATAGGGAGGGACTCCCTCTTATGCTCTCCCTCCCTGTCTCTGCCTGTCTCCCAGCAGTTCATTGCAGCCTTTCCCCATGCTCACCTGGCAGGGGTGGTCTCTGTCCATACACCTTTCACCTCAGCCTTAACCCGCAGGAGGACTCGGCTGAGCAGACCATGACAGGTCTCAAGCCTGGTCTCCCCTTGAAGCCTTCCAAGTGATGCAGGCAGATGTGATCCCTCTCTCTGAAACTAGTTTATTTCTCTTCTATCCAGGCAGGAGCCTGATCATTCTTCATTAAGATATGGGTTGCTTGACTTCCTTGGGGACTTAAACAATGGACCAGGTGTTATTTTCCATTCTTTTCTGACCACTTGCCCATGCATTATGCTTCCTTCCACGTCCTCCTGCTGCCATACACGTGTGACTCTGCATTCATGACCTTACACTGAATCCCATACGTCATAGTAATCTGTATCTTAACAGGTGTGCTTGATATCAGCTGCTCTGTGGGATAACTGTATACATCTCCTAACTGGATTTTGACTGAAAGCAGACACGAAGGTTATTAACCTCTTTATGGCACTAGTGGATTTAGGGTTGTTGACTGCGAATATCTTTCTTCTAAACATACTTGAACAAGTATCCTACCCTCATGCTTCATAACAATTAATGAATGCTTTCTCACACTTCTGAGCAAGRAGGTGATGACTGTATCTCATTTTTTACTTGAGGGGCTGAGACAGATTAAGCTCAGGAGTGTATTTGTTTCCATGGCCCAAAGTGAGATGCTTAGACAGTTTTGGTTTTTCTTTGTTTGTTTACTTTTAAATTATGTTGTTTCTTCTAACAGTACCAGACCAGACTCCCATTGGCTTCCGTTACTGCTGTCAGTGCCCACCCTCCTGCTGGTCAAATCTTGGGGTGGCAAGTGACGAACCTGGAAAAATCAAATGCAAATAGCTGAAAAGCTTGGCTTAAGGAACCCAGATGAGGTGTCTTCTGTGCCACTCTGTAACAGAACTGTGGATAAAATCTGCAGGATTCTGCTTCTTTGAGCAGAAGGCACCTTCCTTTTCTTGTATTCCCTGATTTAATTCTCCACAATACTGCTAATTTCTGCAGGATGTAAGGCAGAGGTCTGACTACTTCCCACCCTTGGTAAAACACCATAAGGCAACATCTGGCAAAGCTTTCCCTTTGTGTCATTTTGTACAAGATATGCAAAGCAATCGGTAGAAATGGTTGTTTGGATGATGCACCTTTGTTCAGGACTGTCGGTGCTCCCAGAAAACCCTGCTGTCTGAGCAATTGCTGTTTTGTTTTTATTTCATTACTTTAAACATTCTGGGATGTTTCAAGCCCAGAATCAGTTGCAAGGTCGGCTTCTCAAGGCTGAGGGGAAGACACACAGCTGGGCTGCTTGCCACTTGGTGACTTTCCAGCCAGAAACTTCTGCCTTGACTGTGGATTTTTTCTGACATTTCCTGAGCTATAAGGAGAAGCAGAAAGGTGAAATGGCAAAAGGAATTGCAAGATGAGTCTGTGCTCTTCTTGTTCCTTTTTGAGACAGATAAAAAAAGGCCTGAAAAGTGGGAGTCTCCATTCTCTTCTTGTTTTTAACCTTTGAAGCATCAGAAAGGTCAAGGCTCATCTTCACTGCTTTTTCTTGTGAAACTGCATGGATATCTGTGATATTGGCTGTATAGAGCAGACTGAGCTGAATCTTTAGCAAATTGATATTTTTTTCTCCAGCTCTCTATAGGGGGGTTGCATTAAACATGTACTAACAAACCCCAGCATTTTAAACAGCCTATATAAAATTTACTTCCTCTCTCAGCTATTCGTGCTATACCTTTATCATAGATATCATAATCCTATTAGTTCTCAAGCTGTCCAGAGAGTCTATCAGGAAAAACAGTAGAGACAAGATCTGAATTTTTCATGTACAAAGTATCTGCTGAAAAATTCTCTCAAAGTATCTGTAAAATAAAAACTCTTTCAGGCTTTCTTTATAGCTAGAAGAGGAAAGAAAAGACATGGACCCATTTCTTCCTCCCTTGAGATCGTCTCCAAAAGCTGGGAAAAGAGCTGAATTTAACTCAAATAAGCTCAACTCAACTCTTACCAGGATGCCATGGCCACCAGTTTTGAGCTCCGACACCAATGACAGCCCACTCACTGCAGCGCAAGAGCCAGCAAGGCTAAATGCCGGGTCCTGCACTTGGGTCACAACAACCCCATGCAACGCTACAGGCTTGGGGAAGAGTGGCTGGAAAGCTGCCTGCTGGAAAAGGACCTGGGGGTGTTGGTCAACAGCTGGCTGAATATGAGCCAACAGTGTGCCCAGGTGGCCAAGAAGGCCAACAGCATCCTGGCTTGTATCAGAAATAGTGTGGCCAGCAGGACTAGGGAAGTGATCGTCCCCCTGTACTCAGCACTGGTGAGGCTGCACCTTGAATACTGTCTTCGGTTTTGGGCCCCTCACTACAAGAAAGACATTGAGGTGCTGGAACGCATCCAAAGAAGAGCAGCAAAGCTGCTCAAGGGTCTAGAGAACAAGTCTTATGAGGCGCGGCTGAGGGAACTGGGTTGTTTAGTCTGGAGAAAAGGAGGCTGAGGGGAGACCTTATCGCTCTCTACAACTACCTGWAAGGAGGTTGTAGCGAGGTGGGTGTTGGTCTCTTTTCCCACGTAACAAGTGATAGGATGAGAGGAAACGGCCTCAAGTTGCCCAGGGGAGGTTTAGATTGGATATTAGGAAAAATTTCTTCACTGAAAGGGTTGTCAAGCATTGCAACAGGCTGCCCAGGGAAATGGTTGAGTCACCATCCCTTGGAGGTATTTAAAAGATGTGTAGATGTGGTGCTTAGGGACATGGTTTAGTGGTGGAGTTGGCAGTGTTAGGTTTATGGTTGGACTTGATGATCTTAACAGTCTTTTCCAACCTAAATGATTCTATGATTCTATGAGTTTGCTGATTTCTCCTGCTCTGTGTCTGTAGGTTGCTTTCCAGACACAAGAGGCACACAGCTGACGTAGTGAAAAACAAAAGCCTTTCAGTCTTCAAAAGATGTTCATCTGAACAATAAAACCTCTAATCCCACTGACTATTATTTCAAAAATGTAGGGTTCGGTAGAAACCATGCAAAATGTATCAGGGTTGCATCAGGAAATTGTGTCACAGAGATTTCCATTGCGCCTTGAGCAGTACTCTACCAATGCTTGATACAGACAGAAGCTGTTCACGTGTGTGCGAAATAGGCAGACGAGTGAGGCTGAAAGCACTGGCACTATGTTGTCCTCTAGGAGCTGGCATAAGACGAGAGCCCTAGTCCTGAACAGAGCTGTGTGAAATGTGTTCAGCTGAAACACAAAATCGCATGGAATGAATGTTACACACTTGAAACTGAGCAGTTTGGTCAAAAAGAAAGGATCCCTTCGTTTGGAATGTACCTGGCCCCAGTCCTGAGGAAACTTGGATGAAATCGTGAAAACCATAAACTGCTTTTTTTTTTTTTTTTTAACTTGGAAATTGCTGAAACTCAGGGAACACAAATCCACTGAGACAGAAGCCAAAGAAAAAGGTTTTCATTATTCTCATTTACCCTTGTACCCACTTCTTCATGATGCCTTGCCAGGACACACATTGAGAAGTTTAACAAGTCCTTGAATGAAGGAACACAACTCTCTCTCTTTCTGTACAATGAAAGCAGATATATTTCACTGTGACACCAGAGACAGTTATTCAACAATGATGTTCTTTGTACAAATGAGAGACTTTGTCCAAGAGGAAGATGGCTGTGATGCTGATAAAGCTAATAATCTGTAACTTCTATATGATGTTTTTCCTCCTCAGGTATCAAAGGACTTCACAAAGGAGGGTATTCTTTTCCTGTCATTATAGAAAAAGGGAACTTATACAACAAGAAATGAAGAAACTAGTCCAAGATCAAATGGTGGATCATGGGGAGAGAAATAACCACTGTCCTGTTCCTGTCCCCCATGATTAGCCTGCCCTGTGAAACACGCTGAAGGTGAGAGTTGCTTCCTCAGTCTGCTCTTCAGAGGGAGGAATTCACACTGATGAAGTTTCATCTTCTCCCACTTGCTGCTGCTACTCTTCATCCCCTCTTGCCACCCTGGCACATGTTTTCTCCAAACCCTGAGCAACCTAGACACAGAAACAACATCACTAGGAGAGGGCAAGTTTGCTGTGACTTTCCTTGCTTTGCTGCGCTGCAGTCAGTGCTCTGAGTAGTGTGCTACACAAACATCGTGTACTGCACACACGCAGGGACAGTTCACATCATGCATGCTGTGGCCCACAGCGGTCTCGGTGTGTTGCAGTAGCCTGTCCTGTCCCCAGAGCAGCAGACGTTCAGGCCATATGTCTCCTCCTTAACTCCTCACAGCCTGGGACAGGTTCACAGCAAGGGCCTTGGGGTAGGGGCAGGGACAGTGGGGAAACACAATATTGCCTTACAGGAGGAGAAAATTGGCCAGTCTGCGGAAGAGATGCTCAGAGCAGCTGAATAAGAAAAAGAGATGGAGTCATTTGCCCAAGATTCAGATGTCATTGCCATTGGATGCTGAGAAGCAGAGTCTTGTGATGTCATTTTTTTAAATTAAAAAAACAGTTAAACATACAGTGGAGAATTGCTCCATTTTTAACAAGGAAATATGTCTGTTTCACAAAGATGACTTCCAAATTATTATACATACATCATTAGGAGGTAGCAGCTCCAGGAGCCTGGAAATCCAGGTGCTGAGCTTTGCAACGCGATGTGCTGCAAGGGAAGAGCCTGTCAATACCTTACACAAGTYCACTTGGTGGTTATATGGAAGTAGCTTTGCCAGGTCTCAGCTCAGGTTGAAGCCTCATTATGGCGGGTGCTGCACATGCACACAGGAGAGATTCCTTGCCCAGATGGGTTATGGTCTCTCTAACATAGACACTTCAGAGCTTGAAAGCACAGTGAAAGGGGATGCCTTGTCAAGCATCTCAAAAGAAGTTTGTGGCAGAAGTGCGAACACATTAAATTCAGATCTGCTGAGCTGAAGCCTGTGTCCTGACTTCAAAAGCTCCTGCCTTCCACTGAGCACTTTCAGACGACTTTTTACCTGTCTCTCCTCTCCAGATGCTTACTGGAAACTACTGTGCCATGACGGTTAGAGATTCAGATCCACAAAGGAAATAAAAGAAACAAGAAAAACCTCCTTTGGGCTGCTCTGGATAGAAGTCAGAAGGTTTACATATGGAAATTGTATGTTTGCCAGGGATTTAGGGGTTGAAGGGAGACCTGTGAAGTGTCATCACTAGGACCAGGATAAACTGGGACAAAACCCAGCATATCCTTAACACATACACCATTTTCAACAAGGAGCTGTCAATTAGCACAGAGCGATTCAGATGTCACTGGAGAAAAATCTCTGCTCTTTGGGCAAGGAAGGAATCTCTCCATGACTCAAGAGCGGATGGTTTGGCAGCAGCAGCTCAGCCAACTCCTATTAACTGGATTAACAAATTACACAGATATGCTCCCTCCTTTGTATTTATAGCACATGACTGGAAAGAAGGCTTGGGAAAAAGGGATAATGTGGGAAGAGCTCAGTTTCCATATGTAATGTCAGCTGGGTGGCCAGAAGGGATTCTGATGAAAGCCAGCAGCCTGCAGCAGGACGCTGCCTGTCTGTCTACCTCTAGCGCATGTACCTTGCTGTTTAAGGGCATAGGATCCCATCTCCTCATCCTGGATAAAACACACCATTATAAACTACTGATATTGCCCTCTCTCTAATTCCCAGCACTTAAATTAATGCTRAGCCTGTGTCTTTAAGTCCTGTTTATTGCTCCTCTTGTTGCCATAGCATTTAGTGTTTCCATGTTGAAGATTTCCTTTTTTTTTTTCCAGACATTACCCCATCAGCACAGTTCCAGACCTGGGATTCCAGCCACTTTTGGCTAAAGGGAAACTCATTTTTGTTGGTATAAAAATATCAAGCCATGTAAATGCCTGTGGCTCAGGTTTAGGTACCTGTCTAGGAATAGCAGCACAGCTGAGAGTGAATGAGAGAGAGGAAGAAGCAAACAGACCTCTGTGCATCTCGTCTCATTCCTCTGAGTCAACCTGTCCTCTCAGGGACAGGGAGAGGAACAGGCCTTTGCCATCCTTTGGCACAGTAGCAATCCCTATGGCTTTTTTTTTTTTGTGTGAAGGATGCTTTGCCTCCAGGTTGCACCTGCAAGAGAGATGGCCAAGGCCAGCATGCCCCACTGAAGGGCCTGGTCTGAGCCATAGCTGAGAGAAGGTGTCACCCACTAAAGAATACAATGACTCAAAGACAAAAGAAATTGCTCAGTTTGGGCCTGATCCAAAGTCCAAGGCAGTAGAAACTCAGCCAGCCCTTTAAGAGGTGCTGGTCTGTGGTTAGACCCAGCTTGTCACTAAGGTCTTTGCTGGTATGCAGTGGACGTGGGAGGAAGCGTGACACCAGAGGCCCCTACTTTGCTACATCCCACCTTTGCAGCCTGCATAAAACTGGAGTCAAGTCTGCTCTCTGCACTCAGGGATGAGTGAGATTAAGGGTCCCTCGAGAGACCAGAAGTGGCCGGTGTAAGAGGAGAGATAAGCTGAGCCTTCTGAAGTGAACTATCTTCTGAATACCAGAGAGTTCAGAGGGAAATTTTGGCTGGGTAGAGTATAAGTGCTGTGTTGCTTCTTGTGCTGGACTCCTGCAGCATATGCAAACCCCTAGAAAACAATGGTGTGGAAAAGATATGGCAGTACCCGCAGAATGCAGATCCCAGATATTAATGCTGCTGTGAAATCACTGAGGTCTGAGCCTCTGGTTGCCTATCTGGAAAACAGAAGTAATGAATGGATATTTAATTGTCTTACTAAAGTGTCTGGTGATATAGGGATAGAAAATATGAGCTGAGCACAAAGTACCACTACTATTAAGCTATTTCTACAGCATTGTTAACACTGCTTTCTGCAAATCATTGCTGTTGACTCACCCTGGCACTCAAATTATTTATGCTGCACAAAGTGTCAATCTGTTACATTGCAGCACAGATTGAAAGAATAAGATAAAATACTCTAGGGAGTATGGCATGAAGTTTTAACTACCTCTAAGTAACAGCTACTGCTAATTGTTAACATTATATATTTCACTAAATTACATTAAAATAATAAAGCATTTCAGCTACTGTATTATGTCATATTGTAATGTATCAGAAGCAGCAGTGCATGCCAGTGATGTATCAGGAAATTACATTAAAAAATGCAAATAATTTAAAAAGTGGGGAAAATGAAATTAAATTTGAAGTAAAACTGTGATGCAAACCCRAATATTTTTTACAGTGCTTTTTAAATTTTGAACACTTTTTGCATTCGAATTCTATTCATGAGCCTCATGGATTTTCAGGAGAAGCAAATCCAAGATCATTCCTGGAACTTTTCATGAGACTAAAATGGGAAGTGTGGTGCCAAATTCAAACAATTTTCCTGGTTTCTACCCACTTGTGTTTTCTTGTGGTTTTGGATGAATACTTCCTGTCTAATACTCATGGGTTATGTTGCTGTACAGGGAAAACCCCTGAAAGAAAGGAATTTCAATAAAGAGCTTGCTGGCCATACTACCATGATTTATTTTTATTACCACTAGAAGTAGTATCTTTTTTCTTTTTTTTTTTACTTTGCACATGAAAGGAAAAAAATGTTTCTGGCAAAGGGAAAACTAGTAAAATCCTCAGGGTGAAAGTCTCTCATTTGGACTTTCTTGAAAGCCCAGGAGAAAAGAGGACTAATGACAGCAGCAAGACTGAGGGAGCTGAATAAATCATGGTTGGGGAAGTAGAAAACATTGATCAGCCTTGCCATTCCTCAGCAAGCAGGAATCCCCAAGCTTCACTACCAGAGCACTGTGTAACCATGCAGAAATTTGCTGCAGCTGCAGTGAAGAGCCACTGCTCTGAAAAAACACAGGCAAGTGTTCTGGCTTCCCTATGGAGACTTTTCAGTACAGGCTGATAAGCTCTGGCATAGCACAAAGCGGGTCTGCAGCAGGGCAAGGCTTACAGGTACATTTGTTTGGCAACCCAGACAAATGACTGGTGGACAACACCTGACCTTCGCAACAGATCCCCAGCTGGGATTTCTGTTACCTGAGCAGTTCACATCATTGTGTCTCTCTAGCTTTGCCAGGATCTGTAATGAAGTCTATTCAACTGGCCAACAAGGAGCACAACAAGTAACTAGTAAAGACTGAGAGGTAAGTAAGGTGATCTGGATCTTCTCCTTTTCCAGGCTCCCTGGCTATTAGTGGACCTGCCCAATTCCAGGCAAGTCAAATTAGAGCCTGCGGTAAATACCAAGGGGGATATAAAAACATTTGTAAAATCAAGATGCGCATTCAAGCAATGCTGTCTGATGCTGCACAGCAGAACTGCAATTGTGAAAATCTTGAGATGGGCTTGAGAGGGGAAAAACTTAAGTTGCATCTAAAATCCTAAAGAGGATTTTAAAGGACCCCACGGAGGATCCTAAAGAGGATCCTAAATAAAGATCCATGACAGACGGAGTTTCACAAAGATTAGAGACATACAACCATGTACTGAAACTGCACATAAGAAATCCTCAGCTCAAGTTTCTTATTAGTGTAAGTCAGGGATCTGTTGGGATGGTCAGGTGTTGTCCACCAGTCATTTGTCTGGGCTGCCCAACAACTGTACCTGTAATGCTTGCTCTGCTGCAGACCCGCTTTGTGCTATGCCAGAGCTTATCAGCCTGTACTGAAAAGTCTCCRTAGGGAAGCCAGAACACCTGCCTGTGCTTTTTCAGAGCAGTGGCTCTTCACTTACCCCTTGGGTAAGTCAGGGTTGGGGCATCCCTGGATACACCTTCTCTTCTCTGAGCTCCCTTCTGTACATGCCAGGCTACAGATGATTTCTGTTCCTACCTCCTCACCAGCCAACCTAATTGCCCAGCTAATTGCCCCCTCACCAGCCAAGTTAATAGCCAAGCTAAATTCAATGTTTGGATTTTCACCAATAGAAATTTAACAGCACAACTCTTCTCCTATCAAGGCTGCCTCAAGGGAACTCCTACAGGCAACCAGCTTTCCTGGAGCAAAGATTAATTCCATCTTCTGTTGTTTTATTTTAAAGATCCAGACCCCAGATGATGTCATCTTTTTGCCAATTACACCCCTGTCAGCACAGTCAATTGCATCCAAGAATACAGGGCGTCAAAGGCTCTGAGCTCCAAGAAATGTCTCAGCTGGCTCTTGGCTCCTCTTGGCTTCTGGACACAGTGCACATGTGCACAGAAGGCAGTCACTATCTCATGTCAAACTGACATCCCAATCTATAGAGCTCTCGTCACGAGGATTGATTTTGATTGTGTGGTTTTGACTTTCCCACACACAGTGATAGCCCCATGTGCCACAAACACAAATCCTGTGCAAGCTGCACGTGGCGGAGGTATGATCCAAATTCTTGTTCTGTTTGTTCGCAGAAGAACCTGACCTCCCTTGTTTCTGTGACTCCTTTTTGATTAAACACCTTATTGATTAAACACTTTGTTTTCATGTGCCTTTTGCATCCTTGACCTCATTTCATCCAGGGTGGGGAAGAAGTCTCATATAGACAAGTCTTGAGAGAGCTGAGCTGTTTACTTCGATGTTGGTATTCTGACCATCGAGCCCCACTAAAAACAATAAATCATAGAATAACTTGCATTTAAGTAGAGACTCTTAGTGGTACATCGACAGCATTTTAACTACTTTGGACATTTCAGAGCATTTGACCATGACCAGATTCAACCTTGACATTTTAAGATAATAAAGCAATTAAGATGGGTGTTGCACATTAAATATTATTTTGTTTCCTGAGCAGAATTCATACTATAAGCCCATCTGAGCATGTCGCAGCTGTAGTCTTAAGCACAGCCTGAGCATCATCCTCACGCTGCATATTTAACCTAGTGAATATTGTGCTTTCTGTGGTTTTGGCAGCAGGAGACAGGAAGGTCTCAAAGTCCTCGTGTGGGCTCCTGAGTGCTGCAGCTCCTGGTGAGAGGATATACAGAAGGAAAGTCCAAGGTCTTCACATAGGCTTTGTCCTTGTTGTCCTTTGCCMTACCAGGCAGAGGAGAGAGCACCAAAAGTCATTTTATGTAACTGCTTCAGGTTGCCCGTCCATACAGTGGCATAACACTGCAGTACAGAGTGCTGAGAGGGTTCGTGGTGTTGTGAGCCCTACAAAGCTGCTCCATGTTGGTGCTTAATTTGAGGAACTGTGTAAAAAGGCAATTAGAGAAATGCAATGTATTTCTTACACTTAGTTCTGTCCCAGAATAAAAAGCATCTGATATAGCGCTTGTGAAGAGACCTGTAATGTCTGTATCTGCCTTGGTGATTCCAAAATCCTAATGCAGACCTTAAAGACAATCTTTAATGTAAGGACAGAGAGCCAGAGAGGGGTGCAGGTGGGTCCTGATGGTCAGAATGGTGGGGCTGACACAGCACACATGCCCATGCAGCTGTTTTTCCAGCCCAGAGGCACCCAGGACCAGCTCAGCTCCCCTGCACCACTACTTGCCATTTCTTGTGAGGCAGATTACATTAAGCCACRTCTCTAGTGCCACTCCGTATCTGAGGAAGTTCAGATGTCTGTTCAAATCCATCTCAAAGCTTAAAAAAAAGATGTATATTTTCTCCATGATGCCTTTGTTTGTTTGTGCTGTCTCCTGTTATCTCCCTGGTCTGTTTTTTTGTGACTCAGTGGAAAATCAGCTCCTGTGATGGCTAACAAAGAGCAGGAGGGAGAGCTCACTTCAGTAACTCATGACTATGTTTATTTTTCTCTTCTTTGAGGGCTTTATTTTATGACTCTCACTAAACTGTTTACAGAAAGTTTGACAGCTAGGCAGAAAGTAATTTGCAAGGAAACTGGGCTAAATTAAAACAAAAATGTTGGTCGGTTTCCCAGAGGAAAAAGAGCTCTTTTCTGTAATGTCTGTGCTGCTCTTCCTCTCCACCCACATATTTGGGAAGTTCAAATGTGATAACAGGGAGCTGAGCAGGGATGAAGACTGAATGAACTGTAGCTGGTCTGGAAGATGGGGAAGCTCATTTATCCCCCAAAACTTTTTGCTTTTTTCTGATCTTTAGTTTGAGATCAATGAGAAGGACACAGTCCTACACAAATCAGGAGTTACGTGAAATGACAGTGTATAGCAACAACAAAAATAGTAAAAATCTACTGTGTTGACTTTCTTGAGTGTCCACCAGCTCTTCCCAGCTTTCAAGGAGAACTCGAAGACCTCTTTAGACATCATCAAATAACTTATCTTCACAGCATCCCATTCTGCAAGTGGAAAAACTGAGGCACGGGCAAGCTAAGTGGCTCACCTGATGTCACAGAAGGGAAATGCGGTAGGGCCAGCTGTAGAAACTAACACCTACATTACCTGTCTTGCCAAACTATTGGATGCAAGAAAGGCTGAGGGAGAGACTCACTCTTATGCTTTTGTATTTCGTCATTCCTGATAAAAGACACACTTTGTGCAGCACGTGGTAAGCCTCTTACACTGCTCTTAAATTGGCTGCCAGGAGTCCTAAACCTGTCTCAGGCTTTTGGAGGAGGATGAGCAGCACCTCTTTTTCCAGCGAGGTGGAGGAGGTATATCCTACCAGAGCACATGGTAGACTGTACAGCCCAGCTACAGAACTGTAAATCATATCTTTGTTTTGTAGTTTTACAGCCTAAAACTCCAGCCACTAACTAGCGTTACTCCTTACTGCTGCACTGTTTAGTGGCCAGCCATAGGCTTTGCAGGCTGAGGAACTAAGTATTGCTTTGGGCCAGGTAAGCTATGCAGTAACTGAAATGCTTTCCTGTTTGTAGATGAAGTGTTTGGATTTCATTTAGAGTTAAAATACATTTTGATTTAACAAAAGCATTATGGTATTTTTAATAAAGCCTATTGAATATAAAAATGTTTATGGCGCTTAGATATTGGGCAGATTCAGTTCCTGACTGCAGTCCTTAACCTCTGAAGGGTACTTTCACAGTTCCTTTTAAATCACATGCAGTAACTATCGCTTGCTTCTGACTCTTTATTCATTCCTTAAGAGAATGCTTAAGGATTCTTAAGCAGATAAGTAAATACATAATCAATGAGACATTTATTGAATGTTAATGCTGTGTTTAATAAGGCTTAGAAATTTAAATGGGTCACATTAAGATGTAGAGTGCACAGCAGGGAAACTTCTCAATGTCACCAACTCCAATCACAGAAAAATCATGAGCTGGGACCTTCAAAACTGGGRCACCTTTGTGACTCAGATGTGGGGGTGTTCTTTTGTTTCCTGCTTCTCACTACCTCCAGTGGGAGGGCTCCTGACAGGGAACATCTCCACTGCAGAACGGACCATGGTGTAGGGATCACTGTGGTTGCAGAGACCCAAACTGATAAGTCTACTTGAGTCTTAATTTAGGCTAGTCATGCAAGTGTGGCAGTATTCCTGTGCTAATAACCTGAACCTGGGCTTCTGAGCTCAGACAGCGAGCCTGACTAATGCAGCTAGATCACATGCAGGCTCAGCTGGCTTACCTTCAGACAGTTTAGCTGTCCTTACATACATCAAGGTAGACCCTATTTATTTTCTTCAGTGACGACTGAGAGTGTCAGTCAATAACTTGATCCCAACAGCTGGAATATGGAGAAAAACTATTACAATAGGAATTGCAGCCACAGTCAATGCTCCCAGCAGAGACGTCTGCTAGATAGAGCTAGGAGGGGTGGAAATCTCATCATTTGAGTCACTTAAAATTGGACAAAACAAAACCCTAGAGACTGTGGAGAAGGAAGAGTCCCCACAAGCGAGGAGAGAGCCTCAGTGTGGCCTGATGCAAAAGACTGTACTGTCACCTGAGATGGGACCATACCTGTCCTCAGTAGTAGACTTGATCCCCATATGTGGCTGGAGGTCACACCCTGGAGCCCACGGAGTGCTGCATATGCTGATGTGTATGCTGCTGGTTCGGCATGCTACTGTACAGCCCTAAGTGACTGAGTGTCAGGCCAGGGATGCCCTATGGGCAAGCTACAGGCTCCCTGGAGTGCCTGGTGTGGGTAAGAGATGGGCAGAGCTGAGAAACCCTGCACCATGCAGGCACAGTGCGGAGAGGACCTCCTCTGGCAGGACCCATGGACCAAAGGAGAGGGACTGGGACCCTGCTCCCCATTTCTCACCACCTCACCTCACAGCTTCATGCAGGGGCAGAGAACACCTTCAAGGAGAGGAGAGGCTGGGGGGAAGAAAAGCAAAGGTCCAGGGAATTCATACATTTCTTTCTTCTGGTCTTCCCCCTCCAGCACTCTTGGCAGCCAGAGGGGCTCCTCTGTCCTTGGAAAGAATCCAGCTGTCTCTCCAGGCAACACAACAGAGAGAAGATATTAGGGGCCTGGAAACTGGGTTTGCTATTTAAGCTGGTCTTTTTCTCTGCTTTGCTTAGAGAGAACTGAACAGCAGGCTTTCCACTGGTGCAGCTGGGGTTTTTACCTTAAGACTAATTAGAACAGTTTCACTGGCAGTGCAAAGGCTGCACTTTTTTAGGACTTCCTGAAAAGTTTAAGATGTGTCCTGGGTGTATTTTTGCAGTAGAAGCTAAATTTTATGACCATTTTTTTCCTTCCTGTAACAATAGTAACTCTACCTTTAGCCTGGCCTCATTTTTCTAGTCAAGTCTGGTCCATCGCAGTTTTTAACTGGGCCCATCACAGGGCTGTCTAAGTGCCTGGAGAACACATTAAAGTGAGGATATTTTTAATAGTGAGGGTATTTAACCCCTGGCCCAGCTTACCAGAAGGGATGGAGAGTCTCTACCTAAAGGCAGTATCTTTCCAAATCATACATACTTCTTCAAGTACAATTTCATGGGTTTGTAGGATGGGTCAGGAGGAAAGAAGGTCTATGGGCTATTATCAAGGTGGTTTGACCTTCTCTATTCTGGAAAGACACTGAGTTTGGGTTTCCCCTCTCTCTTCTGTTATGCTACAACTGGGCAGGTGCCTGGAATTACTGTGAACTGTGTTGAACAATATTCTTCACTCACATGTTTTGGCATACAGAAAAAGGAGAGGAGAAAAGTTATCGATATGTATGACATGAATATTGCAGGCCATGGGATCTGACCCTTCAGGAAACCCTACTTGAAAGCAGAGGCTAATACCCAATGCATTATTTATCCTCTCATGTGGTAATTACCTTTTGTCTCCCTAAATCACCTTAGCAGTTTCACTTGAAAAGGTTTCTTGAACGTTTTTACTTCCTGGCCTAAAAAAAAATGTATTTTTTGTAATGGACACAAATGGCTACTGTGTTTCCCTCCAGAATGGACTGTATTTCAGGGTGAGCAGGGAGCAGTGACCTCCCAAAACTGTTCTAATGTGAATGCTGCAAGTTTCAGTGAGCCACTCACGACAGTGCAGCTTTGCCAGTTCACATCAGCCAAGGATCTCACCCCAAGCCATGAAAAGCAAGGCCATTGTGCCTGATGTTGCTTATATGGAAAATCCTCGCAGCTGAATCATCAGCTGTCTGGAGAGGCTGGGTTGTATTTGTATAACGGATGCTGCTGACCTATCATTTCAATATATTTCTTTCACGACTGTTCTGCAGAGCCTGCTTGTCGGAGACCCTGAGAACATCAGTTTGAGCATAACACAAATTTCTTTCTATCTTTGCAGTTCACCTTTAATAAGGATGAGAACAAATCCCCTAACTGACTGAGCATCATCAGGCACCTGGCAAGTCTTGTGAACACTTTCAAGAGCCAGGCACAAGAGCTCAAGCACTTACTCATTTATTGCTTTGATATTAAAAGCAGAGAGTCACAGATATTAAAAACAGAGAGTCCCAGAGTACAGGGGAGATAGGATCTGTTCTGTGTACGGAAATTGCCTAGCTTCATGTTCTACATGGTGCTTCAGGTTACAAAAATAGTCCTTGTAGAGTCCCATCTGGGAGCTTTTCTGCGAAATCAACTATGGAGTTAAAGCAATAGAAAATCTTCCAGATTTCTCTATTCCAGGCTGAGACAAGTTTGTAAATACTTCCAGAAACTGCCAACACACCTGCAGGGCAAGATCTCTAATGTTCACCTCCCTGCTATGAAATGCAGAGCACCTTAACTTCTTCAGCCCTCCCCCAGTCACAACCAGCTATAAATCCTGCCCTTCGGTTGCTGGAATATCTCATCATGAGGGATGCTTTTTTTAGGTTGAGAAATACAAATCCAGCTTCACAGAGCCATAGTCACGCATATGCATGGGCTGCGTTGCTGATATATTTGTACAAAGCACTCCTAGTGTGGAAATAACTTACAGTGACACTAAGTACGTAACATTTTTGCACACTAACTTTTTGCCAGTATAGTTTATTCCAAAATTCCCACCCTTCCCCAAGAGAAACACGCTGTATTGGCAGTAGCATTGTTTTGATGGTAACCCTACTAGATGGCTTTGCAGGCACAACTCTTCTCCCCTAGCCAGCTAGTCTAAGTAACTTCCTTGCAAAGAGAAGAGTTGAAATACACAGGCCACATGGACAAGGGGCTCTGTGCGGGAGCTGCCCTTCCTCCAGGAGGCCACAGGTTCAAGCAGAGCAGAAGGGCAGTGTAAGTGTGGGAGCTCATTGGCACCAGCTCACTGCCAGGAGCCAAAGCTACTAAATAGAGGTGGGAACAAACTGCTCAGGGACAGTTGAGGAAATGCTGGATAGAAATAGAGGTGTTTGGTAACCTGATGGATAAAGAAGAAAGAGTGCAGATAGAGTTGGAGAAGTACTCAAGGTGGGAACAAGCTATATAAAAAGTCTTAGGAGGGTGAAATCTAGAAAAATTATGCTGCACTGGAGTAAAAAGCCACTATTCCCACCCCACCCAGGATCCTGAACCACAATTCAGAGTAAATGAAGGACTTTGTGTGTTGTGCTACTGAGAGAGATCACCATGAAGCAATAGCTCAGGCTCACCCACTGCAGTCTCCAGGGAAGGAGCTCACAGCTCTGCTGAGGTTAATGTGGCAGCCACCAGACTCAGTAACTTGGCGCTGAGGTGAGTTAGATCTGGAATTAGGTATACACCAAAACCAATGATGAACAGAAAGTGTCTGCCAGTACTCAGTGAAGGGAGAGAAATTTCCATGAGCCTAGGAAGGATTTGGGGGGGCTAATATTGGTAGTCCAAAAAGGTCTGTGCTGGGAAATAACTTCCATGGCAATGCCTCTGAAAGGCGGGGGTGGAGGGATTGTACTGAAGCCTTGAGCTGTGGGAGAGTATCAGATGAAGATACACAATGCTACCACAGGCCAGAACTTGCCTGAGCCAGAGGGTGCCTACGTGTGGCTGGGGCGGCTCTCTCAAGCTGTCCTCCTGCAGCAGGCTGCAGCTCCATCCCCTCTGCCAGCTGCAGCTCCAGCCAGGGGAGAAGGCTCCCTCCTGCCCTGGAGAGCACTGGTGGATCTCTGGGTGGTTTGGAGCTGTTGATAGTTTCGGGCTCCGGCGCAATGGAGACTCGCTATGCACCTGCTTTGCAAGCCTTCCTTGCCCAGCAGAGATTGTTAGCAGAGGCAGGGCCCCTCAAGTCCAGCATAGGCAAGCTGTGTCCAGAAAAGTAAAGCCCCCATCTCCTTCCCCGTGATCCTAATCCTATCAAAGCCCATTAGTTTGGCCTTTGACTTGAGTATGAAATAACTTTCACTGCAGGGGAGAAATCCTGAAGTCTCTGTTCAGTCCCCRTTTCTTCTACCTTTGATGGGAGGAATCACTGCTGCCTGCAATGACAGCTACCCCACATCACCAGGAAGATGGGTACTGGGGGTCAGGAGGGTAATGAGGAGAACAAAACCTTCACTAGGTTAAAACCAGTGCGAAACACTAGCAGCTAGGTATTCTATGAGCCTAGCTTTGTCAGGCAGCTAAAATCAAGTTAGTATAAGAAACAACGTAGGGAAGCCAGAAATTATTTTGTTATCTTTTTACTTGCTAGGATTCTAGGTCTGAACAGTGGCCAGCTCTCCCTTCCCCAGTATATGGCTGAGAAGCCTGGAGACTGTTCTCCTTTATCTCCAAGCTGCTCATTGCAATGTCTGCAAAGCAGTAACAAGATATCTGATTGACCCAAATATATCAGTGATCAGTTTCAGGAATGCTTAACATGCTGTAAATTGAGCAGCACGACAGCTTGGCTGATGTTTAACCCTCTACCAACTGTCTGGTTTTAAAAATATTCCAGCTTGTAAGCAGGACTATTAGCCAGTGGGGTGGCTTAGCAAAACTCTGGCTTGTTCTCCTTCCAAATAGTGTAGTTAGGAGGCTGAGTATTTGGGGAGATGCTGTTTTCCCAGTGTCATGGTTTAACCCTAGCCAGCAACTAAACACCACACAGCCCCTCGCTCACACTCCCACTCAGGTGGGATGGGGGAGAGAATCGGGAGGGTAAAAGTGAGAAAACTCGTGGGTTGAGATAAAAACAGTTTAATAATTGAACTAGAATAAAGTAAAATAGTAGTAGTAATAATAATAATAGTAATAATAAAAATAGAATATACAAAGCAAGTGATGCACGATATAATTGCTCACCACCCGCCAACCGATGCCCAGCCCGTCCCCGAGCCGCGATCCTCCCCTCCYGGACCACAACTCCTAGTTTATATACTGAACATAACATCATATGGTATGAAATACCCCCTTGGCCAGCTGGGTCAGCCGCCCCTGCTATGCTCCCTCCCAGCTTCCCGTGCACCCGGCAGAGCATGGGAAGCTGAAGAGTCCTTGACTAGTGTAAGCACCACTTAGCAACAAATAAAATATCAACGCGTCATCAACATTCTTCTCACACCAAACCCAAAACACAGCACGATACCAGCAACCAGAAAGAAAATTAACTCTGTCCCAGCCGGAACCAGGACAGTATCCACCCCTTATTCTATACCATCTACGTCATGCCCAGGTCTCACATTTTCCAATACATTTCAATTAATCACYACAACTTTTCCTGTCTTTTGATCTATACACACACATATCATTCCCTTAGTCTATGGGCCATCCCTCTAAAATGTCCATGGAGTTCATTTGGTCCATGACTTTGGGCTCCATCTGTCATAACAGTCCTTCAGGGCAGGAGAGATTGTGTGTGGTGTTGGATTGTTGCATCCTGAAGCCAGTTCTGGTTCTCTTATCACTGCGCTTGTCTGGTTTTATCATCGTTGCACTTTGCTCGGTTTCATCAGAGTTCCTTCTTCAKTAATCTGGGTGATTCTTACTGCAATACCATTGATATGACATATAGTAACCATAGAATTGGTGACATACAGGATTATATAGCAATTAACATCATGCAATTCAGTTCATTGGTTAGTTTCATCCAAAATCAAATCCCCTTGAGGTACGCATTGGGCTTCCCCATCCTTCCACATCACCCAGCAAGTGCACCCAGGTCCTTGAGCAACAGCAATCCCACAAAAGGGTTTTCCCTTGCCTGAGGCAGGACTAACCCAGACTGTCTTCCCCAGCTTATTTTTTATGTGCACTACAGGGACTTTATCCCCCTCTACAGTACGTAAAGGTTTTGATTGGGCGGGGCCAGCTCGGGTGACAGATCGATCCCCTGGTGTTGACTAGCCAGGTGGCTTTTGCCAAAYGTGTATCCCAATGCTTGAATGTCCCACCACCCGTTGCTCTCGGCGTAGTCTTCAGCAGTCCATTGTAGCGTTCAATCTTCCTGGCGGCTGGTGCATGAATGGGGATGTGGTAGACCCACTCAGTGCCATGCTCTTTGGCCCAGGTGTCTATGAGGGTGTTTCGGAAATGGGTCCCGTTGCCCATGTCTCAATTCTTTCTGGGGTGCCATGTCGCCATAAGACTTGCTTTTCAAGGCCCAGGAGAGTGTTCCGGGCGGTGGCATGGGGCACGGCGTATCTTTCCAGCCATCCGGTGGTTCCTCCACCATGGTGAGCACATAGCGCTTGCCTTGGCGGGTTTGTGGGCGTGTGATTGAATCAATCTGCCAGGCCCCCCCGCATTTATATTTCAGCCATCATCCTCCATACCAAAGAGGCTTGACTCGCTTGGCTTGCTTGATTGCAGCGCATGTTCCACGTTCATGGATAGCCTGTGCAATACTGTCCATGGTCAAGTCCACCCCTCGATCACAAGCCCATCTATATGTTGCATCTCTTCCTCCATGGCCTGAAGTCTTATGGGCTGAGCGAGCTATAAATAATTCACCCTTCTGGTGAATTGCCAGTCCAGATCCACCTGAGCCACTTCGATCTTAGCAGCCCGGTCCGTCTGCTGGCTGTTTTGATGTTYTTSAGCGRCCCGACTCTTGGGTACGTGAGCAWCTACGGGAACGCACTTTTACAACCAGGTTCTCCACCCGGGCAGCCATATCTTGCCACCATGCGGCAGCCCCCCCTAGGTTTACCTCTGCGCTGCCAGCTGTTCTGCTTCCACTGCTGTAGCCACCCCCACAGGGCATTTGCCACCATCCATGAGTCAGGWTAGAGATCAAGTACTGGCCATTTCGCTCGTTCAGCAATATCCAAAGCCAGCTGGACAGCTTCCGCCTCTGCAGACTGACTCGATTCACCTCCTCCTTCAGCAGTTTCTGCGACTTGTCGTATAGGACGCCATACGGCGGCCTTCCACCTCCGATGCTTTCCCACAAGACGACAGGACCCATCAGTGAACAGGGCATATTGCTTCTCATTTTCTGGGAGTTTATTATACASTGGGGCCTCTTYWGCAYGYGCCACCTCCTCTTCTGGCGATAGTCCCAAATCTTTGCCTTCTGGCCAGTTCGYGATCACTTCCAAGATTCCTGGGCGACTTCGGGCCCATTGTGTCACCAGCGCGACCCACTTACTCCACGTAGCATCGGTTGCATGACGYGTAGAGGGGACCCTCCCTTTGAACATCCAACCCAGCAGTGGCAGTCAGGGTGCCAGGAGGAGCTGTGCTTCAGTACCAACCACTTCTGAAGCAGCTCGAACCCCTTCATATGCTGCCAATATCTCTTTCTCAGTTGGAGTATAGCAGCTCCAGGTAGGGCCATTCTCCTGGGCTGCAGTGTAGAGCACATTTTTTTACATCTTGTCCAGCCCGGACTGGCCCAAGGGCTRCTGCCTGAACTATCTCCCRTTTAATTTGTTCAAAGGCTTGTCATTGCGCAGGGCCCCATTTGAAATTGTTCGTCTTCCTGGTCACTTGATAGAGAGGGCTTACAATCAGGCTGTAATCCAC
>JAYKAV010000496.1:17265-61588 GCA_035582835.1 Phoebastria nigripes | reverse complement strand
TGGGGTGCTTTTGCCACTCGTTCCCGGTCAGGCTCACTTTGGCCTCCAATACAGTTAACTCTTGGGATCCCCCTGTCACTCCAGAAATACAGATGGGCTCTGCCCCTTTATAGCTTGATGGCATCAGGGTACACTGTGCACTGGTGTCTACGAGAGYCTTATACTCCTGTGGGTCTGATGTGCCAGGTCACCGAATCCACACAGTCCAGTAAAGCCGGTTGTCCCTTTCCTCCACCTGGCTGGAGGC
This sequence comes from Phoebastria nigripes, assembly GCA_035582835.1. Taxonomy (NCBI): domain Eukaryota; kingdom Metazoa; phylum Chordata; class Aves; order Procellariiformes; family Diomedeidae; genus Phoebastria; species Phoebastria nigripes. The sequence continues at coordinate 61,341 of JAYKAV010000496.1, read as the reverse complement.
AGGGCCCCTCTAGTCCCGGGCATAGTATTTGCTGCTCACTTCTTGTAAGTACGAATCAGGAGTCCCTTTATTAAGATCGGAAGTGAAATCAGCCCTTCTAGTCTGTCTGGGGAACTGCTCACTGGCAACTGGAGCAGCAGTTTTCCTGGAAGAACCCCCTTTTGTGATTGGTTTTCCTTGCAACTCACGTATCCGTGTGTTGTGGTTTAACCCCAGCCAGCACCTAAACACCACGCAGCTGCTCGCTCACCCCCTCACTCTGGTGGGATGTGGGAGAGAATCAGGAGGGCACRAGTAGGAAAACTCACGGGTTGAGATAAAAACAGTTTAATAATTGAAATAAAACAAAGTAGAACAGTAATAATAACAGTGATAACAATAACAACAACAACAATATACAAAGCAGGCGATGCACAATGCAACTGCTCACCACCCGCCGAACTGACACGTGCCTGATACGCAAGCGCCTGTCCTGGGACCCAGACCCCCCCACACACACTTAGTCTTTATACTGAGCATGACGTTGCATGGTATGGAATACCCCATTGGCCAGCTGGGTCAACTGCCCTGGCTATGCTCCCCCCGCCAGCTTCCCATGGACCTGGCAGGGCATGGGAGGCCAAAAAGTCCCCGGGTGCAAGCACCACCCAGCAACTCCCAAAACATCAATGGGCCATCAACACCCCTATTATACCAAACCCAAAACACAGTACACACACTCCCCCCCCGAGCTACTGGGAAGAAAGTTAACTCCGTCCCAGCAGGAACCAGGACACCGTGCCTCTAGGGTCAAGGTAGATTTTCCATCCCACTGCCTCACGTCCTCTCCGTGGTCACGCAGGTAAAACCACAGGTTGCCCCGGGGTGTGTATCCACGATATCTTCTCTCTTCAGCAGAGGGAGACTTACGCCTAATGGCTGAGATACTGGCCCGTGCAGGTGGGGAGTAGGACATATCCTCTTTGAGTTGCTGGAMCTCCCGARACAGTTTCTCCACAGYAGAGACACAGGCCCGTAGGGAGGAGGAGAGACTTTCTTCGTATTGCYGGAGTTGGCCAGCCAATTCATCCACCGTTTGTTCCTCTCCATCTTTCCAGGTCCTTGTTGCCAATGAGTTTGCAGGCGCCGCTGGTGCGCTCCGCCCAACCCTCCGCCACATGGGTCGGGTGCATTTGACTTCGTCTGGATCTTTGGGTAACTGCTCGTTGTTCAGGTCATCATTAATCACCCCCAGCACGGCTAACTCCCTCAGGTACTGGATACCTCTCTCCRTGGTGGTCCACTTGCCTGGGTGACATAGAACATCTTCCTTGAAGGGATAGCTTTCCTTCACGCCTGACAGGAGTTGCCTCCAGAGGCTGAGGACTYGTGCCCCTTGCCCAATTGCYTTGTCAATGYMCCCTTCCCTAGARAGRGATCCCAGCTGCTTGGCTTCCCTACCCTCTAGTTCCAGGCCACTGGCCCCATTATCCCAGCATCGGAGCAGCCAGGTGACAATGTGCCCGCCTGGACAACGGCTGAAACCTTTTCGCATCTCTCGCAGCTCACTCAGGGATAGGGATCCGGAGACATTTTCTTCCCCTTGAGGGTCCTGAATAGTGTTAAACAGGGCTCAGTAGGCATGGGCCGGGCCCCAGAACATCGCTGTGATTTGGGTCTCCCTAGAATTGCCAGGGTGACAGCATACTTTTKCCAAMTAKTCTACTAATTTTTCAGGGTTCTGCGCTTGTTCAGGGGTGACGTTCCAAAACACTGGGGGTGGCCGCCATCCTAGGCATTTGCCCATGCTATCCMACACACCCTGCCACTCATAACTATCCAGCCTTGGGGCAGATCTCTGCATGATATTCTTAAATTGCTTATTAACCTTAGACAAACCGAAACAATATTCCCAAGAAATACCAGTAGAGGTATCTTAACTACCCAGGGATGTTCAAGACACTGAAAAGTTTTTGTGATGAAGGAGAAAACATCATAGAAGAAGGTAGTGAAGGTGCCATTCTGTATTTCCTCCATAAAAACCTCTCTGAGGAAAAGGTATAATTGCTAATTGTCTCCATGAGGTGGTACACGAAGTACAGTAACAGCTTCAGTATGAAACCCAAATACCATATAACACTCAAGGCTAGTGTTTTAATAACAAATCTCCCAGGCAAAACATCACTAATCACTGCAGAGCACAGCAGACTGCAGAAACCAACACCAATCTTTAACAGGTACAGCAAAAACAAGAGCATGGTGCAGATCAGGTAAATTAATATTGAGAACAGATGAATCAATATTGTGACCAGCAACTGTTAACAGATATAAATTCMTTAATAAGCTCTAGTTAACCTGTTGTTATCTCAAACCCTTCGWGCCCCACGTTGGGCGCCAAAAAGGACTGTCATGGTTTAACCCTAGCCAGCAACTAAACATCACACAGCCCCTCACTCACATCCCCACTCAGGTGGGATGGGGGAGAGAATCGGGAGGGTAAAAGTGAGAAAACTCGTGGGTTGAGATAAAAACAGTTTAATAATTGAACTAGAATAAAGTAAAATAGTAGTAGTAATAATAATAATAGAATATATAAAGCAAGTGATGCACGATACAATTGCTCACCACCCACTGACCGATGCCCAGCCCGTCCCCGAGCCGCGATCCTCCCCTCCCGGACCACACCTCCTAGTTTATATACTGAGCATGACATCATATGGTATGGAATACCCCATTGGCCAGCTGGGCTAGCTGTCCCGGCTATGCTCCCTCCCAGCTTCCTGTGCAGAGTTCTTGACTAGTGTAAGCACCACTTAACAACAACTAAAACATCAATGTGCCATCAACAATATTCTCATACCAAACCCAAAACACAGCACTATACCAGCGACTAGAAAGAAAATTAACTCTATCCCAGCTGGAACCAGGACATCCAGCAATTGATTTAAGGGTGTAGTCACATTATAGCCTGTTGATTAACTGCTTAGCTTACAAGAGGCAAGCTGTAATTGAAATGAATGTCATGCATAACTTGGAGCTTACATTCACCTTAATAACAGGAAATGTAGCGTCCTTATCCATGGCAATGGTACTTCTCCAGGGGGACTTCCCAGTGCAGACACTGGCAGCTGGATGCTCACTATAAGCATAATTCTCCCTGAAAGAAATGCAAATAATTCACTTAAATCAAAATACATGTCCAACCTATGTATGGAATAAAATTCATTTTCTGCTTTCAGTCCTTTTCCAACAAGCTGTGAGTTTTCTTAAAGCTATTTCAAGCTGGAAAGTGGCAGAGAACAGAGGCAATTCTGTGCCATTTCTTTGGTAAAAATATTCAGCCTACCATTGGATAAAAGCCTCCTGCTTTGTGTAATGGTACTGTTCTTATTGGCCGCTGTGAATTGTAGCAATCACCAGCTCCAAATCACACACCTGGTGTTCACTGTACAGCTCGTGTGGCTTCAAAGGGTGAAACTGTAAAGCATCATCTGGCAATAAGGCTTCAGGGTCAGAATAGCATGAGACCTGAATTCATGGGTAACAAGAGGAATGATTACAGCTTRTATTGCATTTGAGGGAAGCCAGGATGGTGACTATTTCTCATTATTTCACAAGTCCCTATATGCATGAGGGACCCAACTGCACTGATGCTCCCAGTTACAATAGTCGCAATTAGATGCGAGGTCTTGTTGTTAGAAAAGGCATCAGCCATGATTTTTAATACATGCTGGCTGTCCCTTCCGTGCCTGGCACTCCCGTTTCTTGCCAAGAGACCCCTCCACCCAGGAGCGAGCCCTTCACCTCCGAGGGGCTTCCTACAAGTCGGTCTCCTTAGCCTGGGCCCTGCTGGGGTGGGAGGGGATAGGGGTGGCGCGGCCAGGCTGCCCGCCCGGTCCTGTCGGTGCCGCCGGCGGCGGCTGCAGCGCGGCGCCATGACCGGTGGGAGGAGCTGGTGCGACACGACCGCTCGGCTCCCCGGTGGCGCGGGGAGGAAGCGCTCGCTTTGCTCCTGTCCCGCTCTGCCCGGGCTCGGGGCAGCGGGCGCCGTCCTCCGCCGTGTGACCGCAAGAGAAACGCTGCCGCCCGCAAACTCTGCGGTGCCCCGGGGCGCGCTGGAGGCAAGGTGGAATAAGGCATTGGCGTCTTACAGCCGGAGCTTCCCTAGGAAGGCTGTGGAGTCCCGGTTTAAAGGGGAATTTTAGGCAAAAGACAGGGAATTCGGCTTCTGGTTGGTTTTGTTTGGGGTTTTTTTTTTTTTTTGGAAGTTGTTAAGGTCGATTAGGAGAGTTTGAATGTTTTTAACAAAATCCTGGAAAAGGGAGAATTCGCTTTTTCTTATATTAAAAGAAAATAAATTGCATTCCATCCAACCTGGAAGACTGGTGTGGTTGGAAAACTAGGAGTTGTTGTGATACCTCAAAAGAGCAGGAAGAATTGAGGAGAAAGAGAAAGGGATTTTTTCTTTTGCGATGTTTAAGATTCTGTATGTGGTGGTTTCGCTTCGCTGATCCAACTCCAATAACTACTTTGGAGGATAGCCATGGCACTGATTGAAGAAGGGAGAGGTGTTTAATCTAACTTGGCTCACAAATATGTTCTTCCCCAGAGAGGTCTCCAGTAAAATACAGAAAGAGCAGAGCTAAGCTTCCTTGCCTTGGGAAGGCAGGAAACCGGAAATGGGGGTACAGAGAAATAGCTGCTCTTCTAATCTTCCAGTATACACCCTAAAGACCTCAAAGGGACAAAACTTGAAGAGAAGGGCTGTCTGTCGTTCCCTCGGGCAGGAAATCCCGCGGGGCGGGACCGTGCCCAGCCGCTGGCTCCGCAGGCTTGAGACTTCCTCTTGGGGAGGTTAAAACGCCAGGAAAAGCTGGTCGGCACCGCACACGCCGTGACACACCTGATGGGTGAGCACGCCGCACACACTGGTGTGTAAGGACGCGAACGGCGCTCCTCTCCGTGCAGACGGGCCCCACACCGGCTGTCCCCTGCCGCCGCCGAAGCGGGAGGAGGCGGAGGAGGAGGTGATGCTCCGTGGGGTCTCAGGACCGCGCCTCGCCCACGGTCAGCGGCGGCCCTGCCTGGCAGGGAGCCTCGGCATCACGCCGCAGTGTCCCGGCTTGGTCCCGGCCGCAGTGTCCCGGCGTTACGCTCCTCGGGCGGGCAGCTGTTTGTGTCCGTATATGTACCCATACGTACACATGCTATATGTGCACAGCGTGGCGCGTGTGTTTCGGGCGATCCCTTTGTGCARCCACCTGCCAGCTCCCGGCCCCCTAGCGCCGGAGGGGGAGCGGAGGGGATGCCGATCCGCCGGTGACCGCGGCGCGACCCCGCCGTGCCGGCGTGGGCGGGAGGCGGCGCGGCCGCGCCCGGAGGCTCCGCGGGAGCCCGTGTACCGGCGCGGGGGGCGGCCCCACCGGCGTGCGCGCCGCCTTCCCCTTCCCCCTCCCTCGGTGTGCAGGCTCCTTTGTGCTGCCTGCAGCGGGGAGGAGGAAGCGGCGGAGCCAAGCGGCGGAGCCGAGCGCCACCGCCGCAGCGCTCTGCCTTCCCGCGGGCGGCCGGCGCGGCCCCTACACCACCCCCCACCCTTCCGCCTCCTCGACGGGGCGCCCCGCCGCGGGTGGGGCCGCTGCCGTCGCCGCGTGGGGCATCGCCGCTTTAAGCGGAGGGCCACGCCGGGAGACGGGGCGGGCCGGGCTCGCCCCCCCGGCTCCCCCACGTGGTGCGGGTGCCCGTGCCTCCCGGCCGCCGGCGGAGCTGGGCGCAGAGGGCGCGGGGCTGCTGCCGGGGCTTACCGGGCTCGCGTGCTCCCTCTGCCGCTCCCCAGGTGGCTGGTCCGGCCCGGCCCGGCCCGGCCCGCGGCCATGCGCCAGCACCGCGCGGAGCGCCCGAGCGGCGGGGCTGCACCGCCGCCGCGTCCCGCGGCAGCGGCGTGAAGCGGCGGGAGGATGAAGCGGGCGAGGCGGGCCGCGCCGGGCCCTCTGCCCGTGCTGGGGCTGCTGCTGCTGGGCACCCTGCCAGGGCTCTGGACGGTGCTGCTGCGGCGGGAGGCGGCGGCGCAGCGGAAGCCGGATCTGGAGTTGCGCCCGCCCGCGGGCCCCCCCCCGGGGCGGTGGGGCTGGGAGCGCTCCCCGGCGGCACGGGGCAAGCCCGGCGGCGGTGGGCAGAAAACTTTCCGGGCGCTGCTGGCGGTGCCGGCGGCGGGCCGGGAGGAGCGGGACGGCGAAGGGCGGTTCGCGGCGGCCGGCTCGCCGCCGCCGGCCGCCGCCGCCTCTCCGGTGGAGCGGGGCATCTTCTGGAGCCGTGAGTTGGAGGAGCAGGTGCCGCCGGGCTTCGCGTCGGAGGAGGCGGCGGCGTGGCTGTCGGCCGCCCGCGCCGCCCGCGTGGCCTCGCTGGAGCGGGGTGGCTGCGGGCGCAGCTCCAACCGGCTGGCGCGGTTGTCGGACGGGAGTCGCGCCTGCGTCCGCTACGGCATCAACCCGGAGCAGATCCAGGGCGAGGCGCTCTCATACCACTTGGCCGGGGTGCTGGGCATGCAGGAGCGGCTGCCGCCCATGGCCCTCGCCCTGGTGGAAGCCCGCGGGCGGCAGTGGGAGCCGGTGCGGGAGGAGCTGCGCGGCTCGCACTGGGCCGAGGGCGCCGTGGTCAGCCTGACCCGCTGGGTGGACAACCTCACCGCCGTGGTGGCCCCCGCGCCCTGGGGCGCCGAGGCGGGCGCCGGCCGGCGGCTGCAGCCGCTGTCGGCGGGTGAGCTGGGCGGCCTGCCGCCGTCGCAGCTGGTGGAGCTTGTGCAGTGGAGCGACCTGATCCTCTTCGACTACCTGACAGCCAACTTCGACCGCCTGGTCAGCAACCTCTTCAGTCTGCAGTGGGACCCGCGAGTGATGCACCGCGCCACCAGCAACCTGCTCCGCGCTCCTGACGGCGGGCTCGTCTTCATGGACAACGAGGCGGGGCTGGTGCACGGCTACCGCCTCCTTGCCATGTGGGACCCCTACAACGAGCCGCTGCTCCGCTCCGTCTGCGTCTTCCGCGAGGGCACGGCGCGGCGCGTTGCCGAGCTTCACCGCCGCCGCAGCGCCGCCGCCGAGCTGCGCCGCCGCTACCGGGCGCGGGAGCCGCTCTGGGCGCGCCTCGGCTTTCTCACGGAGCGGCAGGCCGAGCTGCTGCAGGCCCGCGTCGACTTCGTGCACCGCCACATCGCCCACTGCCGAGCACAGGCCGCCGTGCTCTGACGGCCCCGGGGCGGCGGAGGGTGGCGGCGGGAGCCTGCTGCCCGCATCGGTCCGGTTTTTCTCCCCTCCGAGGGAGCGGGACTTACTTGCCCGCCACCTCGGTGCTCGGTGCCCCGTAACCGCCGCGACTGCCGGGTCTTGACCCTGTCGGGGATGGGGGGCGCGGGGAGGGGGCGGCCGCCGGGAGCGGACGCTCACTCTCGGGTGCAGGTAATAACAGCCTGCCTGCCTGCTGGGGCTGTCGAGAGGAGCAGTTAATTTCGCGTTTGTCAAGATCTCTGAAGATGCAGAGCGCGATCGGTATAATTGTAGCCGAGTTCCACTCCGGGGCTCTGCTCCCAGAGTTTGAAAAAATGAGAGGATTCAGCATGTTGAGTGCTTTCCTTAACTCTCTTGGTGCACTCGCCCTCGTAAGAGACCCTGTGGAAAAGCTGTCGTCTTTGTCTTCATTGGGGTCGACTACCTTTTCCTTCCAAAGGAGGCAGGCGGAAACTTTTTTTTTATATATTCTTCCTTTTGCAACAGCATATTTAAGTATGAATGTTGATATTCGTAGACCAAGAACTGATTGCACAATAGGGGAGCCCCTAACTAGCAAAACTGCCCTATTTATGAAGCTTGTTTCCTACAGATTTTCTTTAACGAGAGTGAACCTTTCCGCTGATTGTTAAATCTTGTCGATGAGAAGTGTATAGGAAGACCATATTCTGTTAGCTCTTAGTCTTTGTTGTGGATGCATCTGGTTAAACTGTTTTGATTCTTAAGCRTTTGTTTGTAATCATTACCATCATCATTTCATCTGACCAGTAAAGTAACTGACTAATGGGTGACACAAGAGGATCTCCCAGGTTTTAAAAACATTGCTATGTGCTAAGACTTTGACACAATAGTTAAAGTGGAGGAAAAACTGTTTCATGCACTTTACTTTGACTTTTTAATTTTTTATAAAAGAAGACCTTTTTATTTTACAAAGTCTGCCTTTTATGTACATTATATATGTTCATAAGTTTTTCTGTAACATACTAAAGAAACTGATATTTCAGTAAAGTGTGTTAATGTTTTGCCTTCTTTGTCCTGAATGTTTGCCTGAGCTTTGACAGGGAAGCATGCAGCTCCTTGGTCTTCCCTGATGGGTGACGGAGACCACCTCTTTCCATCTTCTCACTCCACCAAACTGAACGAACTTTTACTCATTCCCTCTGAGGCAAGGAGGGGTAGAGTTAAGCTTTCAGACACTACCCTTCTCTCTCTCTCTTTCCTAGCTGTTGTGTCACTGAAAGGGCAAAAGCTCTTCGAGCGGCTAAAATAACGTGACTATTGCATCCTTTAGCTGAATAGACTTTTGTCTGTTTTTTAAAGCCTGAAATGAACTGCCTTGGCTAGCACTGAGCTAACTGAAGCAGTTAGTTTCAGCAAACTGATATAGATGGTGTGGGCTTAGCTGCCATCAGCCTCTTCGGGTGCTGGGACTGCGTAYCAACCTCTTAATACAGGTCACATCAAGTGTTACTGTACCAGAAACATTCCCGGAGGTGGTGGTTGCTTTCAGTGGATGTTWTTCCTGGTCAGAGAGACTGAGTCCTCTCTTCCCATTTTGGTTATCTTTGCAATGGGGGTTGAGGCAGAAGTGAAGAACAGGAAAGCTTTTCAATCTTGCTAAAATAGTTGGTGTTTTTTTTTCCTACAAAAGTTTTGTTCTAGGTAGGGTGAAGCAGTAGCAGTGGGTGTACAAAATAAAATATCTGCATTTCTTGTTTGCTTTTTTACATGTACCAGTATTCATAGAAGAGGCCATTGTATGGCTCAAAATACAGCCAGAATAAGGACAAAGGACAAACTAATCCTCTTTAAACTGCAAATACCAGTATATATCCTGCTATAATCAAACAGCAGCATAATCTCTTCTACATCTGGACCAGCACCTCTTTTGATGAAGGCAGCAGCATGCTCAGTGGCTGCTATGCAAGTAGGTGCTGTCTTCAGTATGTTGAATGCTAACCTTCCCCTGAACTCGGAGAGGGCTGTGCATTCATACTTGCAGGAGGTCTTTGGTCTGTTAATGTTCATTTATTTAGATTAAACTTCACTTAAAGACAATTTTCTTTGGCCATTACAGTGTTTTCCTTTTTTTTTTTTTTAATAGGACAAGACAACAGTTTTACAAACAACTTAAAATTAATGGTCCGTTAGTTAGCTATATTAGATATTGCAACTGTGTGTATGATTATTTATTTTAAAACGTACCAGCAGCCTCCAAGGCTAGCTTTCATTCAACTGCTTAACTGACAAGGCTCTCTATTGAACTTGTATTTATAGTTCGCTGCATTTATCTTTCCGAACAATGCACAGAATCCCATGTGACATTCCTTCGCCATTTACATGATAATACAMAATTTAACTGTGTAATTCTTAATTCTTCTTTAGCATTGCTTTGTAACTGGAATGCAGCAGCTCTGTCGCATTCAGCTAATGAAAATACATTTAAATAATAAACTGCTGGCATAAATTTTAAACCACTGTGAAGAGCAAACTGCTGTGCCACAAACTTCTAAAGTTTCATTTCTGTTTAAGTACTTCTATAAATATGGCACAACTGTGGTTTTGGYGGCTAATGGGAAATAAATCTCGTTTGCAACAACTTTAGAGCCAGAGTTCAGATAATTACACCTTTCGAGAAGAAACACAGTTTTCTATTTGGTGACTGGTAACTACATCAAGTTATATATAGGTTGCGTGTTCAAAAATGGCGTAGTTGTAGGTTGGTGTGAAACTAGAGATGCTGTGCTAGARAAGTTGTGCCCTACTGGGAAATGTGTTTATTCAAAGAGGATGGAGAAAACTAGCTTGGATGGATGATGATACTTGACTTAGTTGCTGCATTTTATTCTTCTGGTGAAGATCATCTGCTTCTGTGCCAGAGAAAGCTTTGAATTACCATCACATTAAGGAGAACTTACTTTCTTCCGTGTGTTTTCTTTAAGGCAAACAGTGCTTTCTAAATTAGTGGTCTGGTACACTTTTTGCATGCCATTTTAGCTGTATATGCTGTCTGATGTTTGACTATCTTCCTGCAGAACCAAGGGGTGAAACTCTGTAAAACTTTTTGTAGTATAATTTCAATGGCACTCGCCTAACTCTGCTTTCTTCCAGTGGAGTTTCCTTTGAGTTACAGTARTCGGACAGGCAAGGAAGACCATTGCTTGTTTGAGAACAAGAAGACTTTAGGACCTGGAAGTTGTGAGTAGAAGGTTGTTCTCAATAGCAGGATCAGCCAGTTCTGGCTGTGCATTGCCGGCAGCTCTGCAGCAATCAGCAACCTGAGGCTCAAGGAGTCTGCTGCACAACTTGTATCAGAATGGGGCTGTAGGGCTTTAGGCCTCACTCAGCAGAACACTTAAGGGTGCACTTAACTTCCCACCACTTTTCACAGGCTTTCAGTGAAGTGGAGGCTGTTGCACAGATCTGAGAAGAGTCTTGAAAAGGTTGGGTGGGGTTGGCAGCATGCTGTCTGTCCCAGATGCAAGACAGGAGGTCTGGTTTTCAGCTCTGTGGAGACTCATGTGCTTAACTGATAACACTAGCTTCAGAAAAAAACAGGAAAAAAAATATGTAGAGGATGTTGTAATTTGAATGTACTTCATTCAGTCCCATATTTCTGTATGTTTCCCTGGTTAAATTCAGAATGCCTCCCCAGATTTTTTCTTTCATTGGAATCTAAGGAGGCGTGTAGGGTAGGGGGTTGTTACTACTCCCAGCTTGAGTTCATAGTCACTGGGATGTTACCTTCAAACCCTTGTAGTGTGAAGGCGGGGCCGAGTTCACAGTTTCYGAGAGCTGCCTAAGGGGTATCAAAATTGTGCTTGCAGTGGCTACTGCACCCCCAGGGAGCACCAGACAGCAGAGCCTGGGTGAATTCAGTGGGGTTCCCACTTAGTGAAAAAAGCAAGACTGGCATTCGCAGCACAAATCTCCTTTGCTTTTGTTTGCTTGCATGTGAAGTAATTTCCAACCTGGATTTATTTTTGTTGTGGGTTTCCCTTTGAGAATTTCCCTTGCTGCTTGTGAAGCTCTTCCCAGGCGTAGTCCCCTTGCCTCTCACACAAAAGCAGCTGCCCTGCAGATGAAGCCGAGTTGACTGCTGGCACCACACTTCACTGCCAGACTGAGGCCATGTCAGCCCATTCAAAGATTCGGGAAACAACTCGGGGCCAGTGGAAGACAGTGAAAATATAGTTAGTTACACTTTGACTTACTGGGCGTACAGCACGCTCTTAACATCACCAGCATAGTTTTTGCTGTTTGCTTTCCCTTTGAAGTTTGGTGCATTTTTTTTAATGGTAATAATACTTAGAATTTTCTCACTGACATTACTAGGTGGTCCAGGACTAGCTTGGATATGAGATCATATTAAGACTTAATCCCATTTTGCATGTTATTACTACTTTGCAACCACAGCATAAAATTTAATCACTCCTTCAGAGCTGCGCTCCCTGGGTTGAATGCGGCAAAGCTCCCACGAGAATGGGCTGGGCTGCACAGTAAGCAGTGCCTGCCAGGTGCCCGCACAGCTCCTGYGACTCTCAATGACCTAGAAAACCATCTCGGGTGCTAATGTAGCTCTCCCCACTGAAGTAATGCACACTCAATCTGAGCAGAAGTTATTTCCCAACATGGTGACATGTGTCCGCAAAGAGAATTTTGTTGTGAATCARCTGGTGTTTTAACAAACATTATCAGTCCCACCCTCGAGGACTGTTTAATCTAACTCAGTGTACTTTGCATATGGGGCAGGAACAAGGTGTTATACCTGTAATGTCTTAACCCCCTCTCATGCTGTGGCTTTCTATTGCCCACTCCAGGCAGAGGCACAGGATGAACTTATGGGAAGCACGCACACAGGCCCGTGTGAATCGGGACCACTGCTGGGTGCAGCTGTGAATGGAGCTGTGCAGACAAAGGAAGGAGAGTAATCCCATCTGAAAGCAAGCCAGCCCTGCRCTCAAGGAAAAGAGCTCGGGCTGGATTATTGGAGGATGAACGACAGTAATACAACAACAAAGAGGGTCTGATGCTGCAATCGGACTGKCTGTTTTTGAGTGATCCTGCTATTCAACCACTTCTTGTGGGTTTTGGGTTGTGGGTTTTTGTGCATGTGGCAGTTGGACCATTTCTGCAAGGAAACAAACCCAAGGGAAGACTGACCGCAAAATGCAGCTATCGCCAACGCAGGGAAAATTGAGCAGACATCCTGAAGACCCAGACCCCTGCAGTTCCTATCCCAGGGAGGGAAATGCAGATAGGGGGATTTCAGGTGGGATACAAGCAGAATGCAAGCTGGGGAAGAGTAAGTTACAGCATATTGTAATACAATTAATACAGGCAGATTTAAATTGCACTGTTACATGTACTGCCAGGATATCATCACGCTTGTCTACTCTCTGTCACCTGGGTTTTTTTTAAGTGTCACACAGTGTCAAGCCAGTCCTCGGTGTCAAGCCAGCAGATGGTGTTTTCGAAGTAGTAGTCAAAGGCATGAAAGTTTCAGGAAAGAAATAGATTTTGAGGCACTTAAAAGTAGGCAAATTCCACCCCAGCTATGTCTGCAGCAATGGGACGTGTTCAGTGAATTCGTGTGTGCCACCTTGTGAGGTATAGAAAGACACAGGAACRGAGGGGAAAGCACTCCAGAAAAGGACAGAGAAACACTTGAATCCTTGCAGATGCTGGGGATGGCAATCAGCAAACATCCTTCGAGGAAATTGCATGGGTGCAGAGGCAGTGTGTCTCCCACAGCCCCTTTCTCCACCTTCTGTGGCAGGTTTCCTGCAACAGCCTCTGAAATGGGTCTTTTCTAGCCAGCCTGTGTCACAGAACAAGGAGAAAAGTATGTGTACCAGGAAGCTTTTCGCCCTTCCCCTGTGTGGACCACTGACAATTTGTGATCTTGAAAGCACAGGCTCATTTTCAAAACCTGTCATTAAATGTTTTTGTTATCTGATGGATTTCAGCCTGTGTAACATTATGTATGTTCAGTAATTTTTACTGCCCTCAATATTTAATTCAACCCATTCAATATTATTTACCAAAACTCAGGAAATTTTGAAATTGTTTTTACTTTCCCCGTTCCGAGTTGTGAGCAGTTCATTAAAAAGCTCCCTTTCGGTGCCATAAAATCCACATATATAATTTAATATCCAAGTATGTAACAGCCCAGGGTTTCCCAAACTATGTGGACTTGGGGATGCTGTCAGCCTCGAGGCATCCTCAGAGCTTACACCCGCAGCTGTGCAATGGTGAGGATTCACAGAAGTTTGGGCTCAATGTGGTTTTGGGTGAGGAGCAAGGCTGGGAGAGCCCCCTCGCTGCTGCCACTCACTGCTCCTCGTATTCCCCAAAAGCACGTGTCGGAGTTAAAATTACTGTTTGTCTGTATGGACCGAGTTGAAGCTGATTTTTCTCTTTTACCTGAAATGTAGCTGAAGGGCTTTTTTCCCAATGGTATCTCACAGAAAGCAAAAGGCAGCTGTTAAAAATGTCTGTGTTCGTCCCCTCCCCCCACAACCACCCCTCCCTTAAACTCCCTCTTCTGCCAAAAGCCTTCTCGCCTCATGGCTGGCATCTTAAAAAATGCCTTGCAGTAAGGACAGACAGGCATTTACCTCAAGTGATACTAACATACTAATGCAACCCAGTAATGAGGTAAGGAATGAACACGTTTTATATCAGTATCTCCAACCCCAGCACAAAAGAAGAGGGGTGTATTTCTGCATATCATATGTTTCAGTCAGAGGAGTCATAATTTTTTAATGCACCTGTCTTGCCAGTTTCCTTTTTGTGTCCTGCTGTGGGGGAAAGGGCATTAATAAACTATGCTTTAAAGCTGGCGTGAATTTTTTTTATCCATACATGATTTCTTGTAGACAAGCTAGGAGTCTGCTCGCAGTATTTATTTGTTTAAGTGATTGCAGTTAGTCAATTTGCTTTAGTTTAGTTACATCACCTTCATCATCCCCAAAGTTTTCAATGCCCTTTAGTATGTTCAAGCTAAGGAAAAGGAATTGCTTCCTTCGTTTTGTTAAAAACATACAGGATTTGCTCATCTGACAAAGAGTTATTTTTTTATTTTTTAACAGTGCAGTGCAAAATCAGGTGGCATACATTATGGATGAACCTGGATACAAGGATCTGGAGGATATTAATGGTATTATTTCCTTTCACACCAGCTACCCAGCAAGGCGATTGCTCAGTGGAGATATTCCTGGTTTGATAGCCACCAGAAATCACAACCAGGCCCTCTGTTTGCAATTTGTTAAATGCAAGTAACAGGCTAAATTCTTTTCTGATTTACAGACCTGCACGGGTGAGAGCATGAATTTGCCTGCAATTTGGATGCAAAAGCTGGTGATGAGTATATCCACAATGAGTATTATTTAAGATATGCTTCGTCCCGCTTTTGGAAATGGTGAGGGGGAGTGACAGTGGTGCTTCTTGCTCCTTTCTTTGCCGACCGAGCCAGCAGACTGCCGGGAGCCCAGCTAACCAGAACCTGCTGTGAGAGTCAGGATGACAGGAGGTTTTATGAGCTCCTCTATCAAGGAATATTTCAGGTTGTGCCAAAAATGAGGCAGTCATCTTCTGGGTCATAAAAACAATTACCTGTGTAGAAATTTATCAAAAGTAGGCAGCAAAGAAAAAAAAAACTTTCAAACTGGGAATGTCACATTGAGTMCAGCTATATTACTTTCAAGGCTCATTAAAGTGGTTAGTAGATAGCATTGAGTCATTCCCTTCCCAACAATGTGGCAGAGGGGGACGGAAACAGCCTGGGGACCAGCACAACACGTTACATGAGATGTTGTCCAGTGACAGAGTCTGAGGCTTCCGAAATCACAAATGACAGAGCCCAGTGCAGTCATTTATCCCTCCATTCAAGCCAGCGCAGAGGAGCTGCTAACCAGGCTCTTCAGGTGCCTGTCAGCTGTAGAACAAAGGACCACAACCGATGACTGACAGTTTTCTTACCYGTGTGTCATTCATTATGGAGCTGATGAAATGTCTGACTTTCTGAAGATGAGTGGTTGGAGCTGATACAGATCAGTTAAATGGATGCTCCTGGGTTAACTCTCCCGTTTTTCTTTAAGAAGAAAACCAAACCATTTCCCTTCCTTATGTTTCTGTTAGTGCTTCAGATGATTAAATCTAAATTAGAAATGTWATTTACTTGTCAGTGTCTAGATAGTTATTTTACTTGTATTTTCCTCCTCCTAGTCAAGGCACATAAATGAGGCTCTTTTTGTCAATAATGAGTCTCCAGGCAGTTTCATTTTCTAGACCTCTCCTACACAATCAGGACACTGCAGTAACTGTACTGTAGACTCTACAATTGGTATTCCTTGAAATTAAGCTCTTCCCATAAAAATCATTAGAACTATTTCTTGATATATTTTGTAAAAGACAATATTTAGGATTGTTCCTTGTGAATCTTAACAAACCAGCTTACAATTTTTTCCTCTTTCAAACGGTCAGGTTTAGCCAAAGGGAGAGCAGACAACTGCTTCATGTGGCAACATTTATTTCCTATAAAACAGCATGGCAATCCCATCTGTCTTAACAGTGTTTTTGGTGACATCAGGAAAGCTGTCTCTGATCAAAGAGGCATAGGACAGGTAGGTTACATACTGAATTATGGATCTAAGCTTGATTGCTTCATGGGTGATGCTTTGTGAAGGTATGGGCAGTTTGGGTTAGTACGTAGATCACGGATGCATACGCAATTGATATGAATCGGGACAGTGCAAGTGTTAGAGAGGCTTTGTTTGGCCCTGGGAGAAGAAAACCCTCAGGATCAGCCCCAGTGCAACTGTCTCCCTTCCTCCTCCTTCGCCTCCCACCCCCTTCGGTTGAAAATAGATGTTTAAGCCACGGAGCAACCCAAAGCACGTTCAGACAGGATCAAAACAGGTGGCCTGGGAAGCTGCAAGATCTGTGCTAACCCCACTGATGTAAGTGTAATCCGGCATCGGCAGAGAAGCAGCTGGTGTAGGGGACGGAGCCAGGCTCCTCCAGGAGCAGTCAGCCTGTCTGCCACGAGCATCGGTGCCACGGCTCTCTGCGCTCCGTCTGGCCCCAAGCACAGCCAGCCTCATGGTTGTGGGGGCCATGCGTGCCATGTCACCAGCTGTGCTTGGGGCCAGGAGCCACAACAGGCACAGCTCTTGTCTGACACAAGTGGAAAACCCAACATGTGATTTCTAGCAGGTACTGAGTGGCAAAAAAATGGATATTTCTGTATATTTGCTAACAAAAGGTATTGCCTTGCTCCAGACTTGGTACTTCTCCCTGCCAGGATCATCCTCAGCACTTCGGCAGCTAAGGCTGCTCTTSAGACACAGGGTTCGACCTTGGAGCTGGGGAGCAAAAGCAGAAGGATCCATGAGGAAGCAGGGAGAGGTCTCCCGCAAGCCGAGGCTGCAGCCGCATTCCACTCAGCCAAGGTTCGCAATCCCTGCCGGTGGAAAGGCTGGGACAGGGGCACTGCCAAAATGTGGGGGTGGGATGGCTGCTTCCACAAGAGACTCAGCAGAGTCTGACCAGCAGGAAGGAACATGCTCCGGTGAACTCGTCTGTTCCGATGTCACTTAAAATGCTTAAATCCTTATTTACGACACCCTGGCGCATTTGAGTGCCTTGCCACRGGCTACGGGCTACATGGTAATGAGCAAATGCCACATCTGGAAAGGGAACTTGAGCATATTGCCCTCTCACCCTGTTCAAACCGCTCGACTCCTTTTCTTTACCATCTAGATAATTTTTGCTCCTGTCCATGCTTTGCTGCAAGTTCTTAGACACTACTGGTATTTGCACATGCTGATACACGTTATATATACACAGACAATTCTGCCCGCCCCGTGGGGCATGCTACCTCCTCTTTGCTACTCTGGGCAAGGAGGACCTACCCATACTTACACATAGTGCCCCAGAAACACCAGCTAGGGTGGTAAGGAACACATGACATGCTATTTTATGATGAAATGTAAATAAGTGTTTTCTTCACTGTAATTTTTCAATCTGCTGTCAATTTAATGGTATCCATCTATTTCTTTCAATTCCAGCAACTATCGGTATGTTCACAGTCATCAAGAGAATTTCTTCTCAGAAAGAAAAGTGTATTCACTGAACAACTTYAAAAATTATCCTGCCTGATACGAATTACTCACAAAGATCGTTAACATTTCAGTTCTCAGTTTGCATAATAGCTGAAAAATATAGGTATGCTGGATGGAGCCTTTTGTGCATTAGAAATGACAGAATTTTTGACTTCTAACATTTCAGATGTGCGTACATCTTCTTGAAATTGTTGGGAAAGGCCAAATATAAGAAGAGCATTTACAGCATTTCTGTACAACTGCCAAGGAGCTGAGATATAGCATGGGTTGATAACAAATAATAATACTCATGCTTAATGGTAATGACACAGACCATTCAGAGATAGCAGTATAATAAATACTGTGGTAATATTGACAATGTTACACTAGTGCTTTGGACTTTTGCAGAGCTTTTCATGATGGATTCGAAGCACTTCACAAAGATGAGTTAGGAATCACAGTGCTCTTGTAGCGAGTCTCTTATTGCCCTCGTGTTAGGGAGAGGAACTCAGGAATGGAGAAGCCAAGGGCATGTTGCATGGCACTGGCAGAGCCAGAGCACCTAACTTAGCAGGAAAGGAAGTCCAGTGATGGGTGAGCTCTAGCAAATATTGCATTGGAGGTGGATGTAAGTTAAGGCGAACCTCGCACTGGAGCCGCCAAGACTTGGGCATATGTATCCTTCTGCTAGCCATGCTGCACGGGCAGCAGCACGCTCTCCCTTCAGAGGTGCTCTTGATGCTGCGGGCTGGCGGGAGCCTTCACCATCTGCCATGGGCAGGAGGGGCCCTTGTTCATGGTCCCCCAGGGGACCTGCTTCCCCTGAGCTGGCAGCTGGCAGCTCAGGCCGCCCACACTGCTGCCAGGAGCCGGCAGAAAGCTCACTCCTGCTGTTTGGCTTGCCCCGCGCCTCTGCCCGGTGCTGTGTTGCTGCTCTTGCAGGAGCCGCACAGCCATGTTGTAGAGCTTACCTTGTTTCCCAACAATGCCAGGCAGGCTTCAGAGTAAAGAAAAGGTAATGCAGTCCTGGGATTATAGATACAAGCCTCAGGGTCATAACTGCAAGTAAAAGAAAGCTGTGACATGGTATTCACATGACAGCCTGTATTTAAAGTGACATCTTTGTCGGTCTCATATTTCTTCCAGAGCCCTTGTGTGACACGTGCATTGAAGGGCAGCGATGTGGATTTAATGGAATAACCCGACTGCAGGCACTCCTCAGTATCCAGATGAATTATTTCTCTTTTTCCCCATATTTACACTAGATCTTTCTGTTCTTAACAAGCACAAACGTGGCATCAATAGCTCACATGCCTATCTCTGTTGTCTTCTGGGATCCCCACCCTGGGGAGATGGCTTAATACACAACCTTAAAGTAYGCTGAAAATCTATAAGGTTTTACCCAACAGTGCTGTATTAACTGTACAAATCTTCTGTTGAGAGTATGGTCTTTGTGCCTTCCTGCCTTTGCTAGCAATCTAGCTAGAGCATCTTTGGATACATTATTAATGAGACCAGGAAGAAGCTCTGGTGAAGCCTTTCAGGCCAAGCTCCTGCTCCTTAGCTACCATTGTCTCAGGAGTGTCAGGTTTGCAATGTGCAGGTATGAGTTTGCATGGTGGTTACTCTGACGCGACACATCGACCCCTCTGGGGTCATCTCTGGACTTGCTTGTAGCAAGCAGTGCCTGCTACCACCCACTGGCTGGCCTGACCCCACGCTTGGGTTCCCCTTGCCTTAGCAGGAGCACACGCAGCCTCACAGCACGCCTGGTTCAAAGCCATTCCTGGAAGAGCAGAGCTTTAAAATTGAAATTTGAAACTGCTTGACTGGAGGATTCAGTGCAGCACTGTATATTAACATAGGTATGTGCACTTACTGGRGGCACAGTAATGACTCAGAATTTGGAATTTCACTGGTGGTTTTTCATGTGGATAGACACACAACTAGGAAATGATTTTTCCACTGCCTTGCTCTTGGTGTAGGAATTTGCATTTTTAAAAGTGTGGATCATAATGATTGTAAAATTAAACCATACAAGAAATGTATAGTTTTATGCATTTTACTCACTCTGTGGTTGTGTAAATAAAACCCTAGGGACACAGCAGAAGAAAATCAGGCCATTTTATGCTGTTGACTACCTAATTTAATTACTGTTCAACCCAACTTCAGAATAACTGGGTTTGAAAAAAAGAAAATAAATACACCTTTATTAAGACTGAAAAGTAATGAACTTAAATCATTAGACGTACGTGAGGCTTCTGTAGATCATCAGATATCAAACCCAATGTAATCACAAATGCCACCTAGTATTAGCAACACTTCCAGGGTTCAGGAACACAGGAAGGACTTTCTTCTGATTTAAACCACTGCAGCTTGAAAACTGATTTTCTAGCCTTCTGCCAGCAGAAGTCAGATCAGAATCAGGTTTAGAATGTGATTAGTCCAAAATGTAAACGTTTGATCTTTCTCGGTAGGTTTTTTTTTGGGGGGAGCTGTGTCTTTTTTCTATTATTACTTTTCGAGAATGACTTGTTTGCATGTTTGTCTGTTGAGGGTTGGTGATGGCTCTATTAGTTTGTATTAGACTGCGAGTAGTGTCAGCTGAAATAAGTCTGGCATTCATATGCTCCTCACAGAGCCTCAAGTTTTGCTCTATCAACACTTTTCTTCAGTGCAATGCATTAAGGATTCTGTATGACAGGTTTGCACCTGGAGGCGAAGCCTGTTCCCTTCCCCCCGCTCCTTCCCTGAAACCCCAAGTCTTTTCACATCAAGTATTTAATTCTCCTTTGTTCAGGATAAAATGATATGTAAAGTATGTGTTGCCATGGATGCAAAACTGAGAGCCTGTTGATCCTCCCCTTATCCAGGTAGATTTCAAGCAGGATATTTAACATCAGAGGGCACTACGGCATGGATGGCAAGACAGAGACAGATGAAATTGAAGTTCCCGTAGCTCGAAAGTGTCTTGTTGAAATAGAGCAAATCTTGTGCACCCCAGCGGGTTTCTGGACTTGTCCTCTATGTGCTCAGCAGCATTCCTCTGCCAGCACTCGGTTTTCTCCTTCTCCTCTTCCAAGTGCCTCCTGCCATGCAAATGACACGGATCATTCCCATTTCCCACCCAAACCCACTCAGATTTGAGCTGTGGCCCGGATAAGTAATTTTTTGTGTATGCTGCAGATTAAGGAGCAATGCCATTTTAAATGCCGCGGGAGAGTGGTGGGAAGATGAGACTGCTGAAGTCTGAGATGATTGCTGCAGGAGGATCCCCGACTGCTGAATGACCCAGCAGGGTCAAGCTGCTCATCTGTCTCTGGCAAGCAGGTAGGCAGAGGGGAACACACAGCTGCTCACAGCTCAGGGACTTCTGGAGACGACACCTCTGCCTCTGTGTTTTCCTCTTGCAGYAGATGAGGCCGTGCACCCAGTTTTCATGAACAGCACGCGGGGTAGTGTTGCGCAGCGGGTGAGAGGCAATCATCTCACAAGAGTGCTATAGTGCTAGAGAGGGATACAGAGGGGGTGTGGTATAAATAAATACTTTTCAAAAGTGGTTTACAATGTTCCCCTAACTTAATTTCAACCTTATTTTTTATACCTATTGTATTTGCCATGGCTTCATATCCTTTCCTTTCAGCAGCTTATATCAGAACATCAGTTTGCCATTGTAATTACACTGGACTGTGGCCTCCACAGAACTCCACTAAAATTGTTTCATTTAATTTTGTCTAAAGAGTGTAGCATTGCCTCCATAGGCTTGCACCAAAATTGGCTCATTTTGCTTCAGATTATCTTTTCCTCACAGGACTGCATTATTATGGCCTTCATTTGCTCCTCGCTGCCAAAAGCACACACTTTAATCCAGCTCAGCTCATGAGTTAAATGCCTTTTTAGGGTTTTTTATATTTTTTTGTGGGGCGAGCTCTGTGTACTTGTGGGCAGGGCACCACCAGAGACCTGCTCAGTGGTGCCTGCCACGTAGCGGAGGGGGCCAGAGGAGACTGCAATTGGGTGAGCATGAAGCTGAAATTAGCTACTCGTTCAGGCAGCTCGATGTCTCTTTTACTGGGGCGGGGGAAAGGTGAGGGCATCTGCAGAAGCAGCGGGGACCACCGCTTCCCTTGTTTCCAACAATCACCCTGTTATAGGGCCCTCACTCTTTTGTCATTCATAAGAGCTACCGCAGCAGAAAGGCACTTTCTTTTTTCTAACTGAAATGGGCTTTAATAAAGCTATTGTATTTGGTCACTGGCTAAGGAAACAATGATTTAGCATAATAGGAAAAGATCATTAATGTTCAATGAACCTAACACTCTGCTCCAGTTTTTGCTGCCCTAGAGAGATGGAGTAAACTCTTCTTCCTTAATTGAAGACTAAATAGAGTACATTTCATTTTTAATTTCCAGCACGTTTTCCAATAGGCTTGTGATGTTTGCTAATGCGTGCTGAAAGGGGTGGACTGCCTGGCAGCAGGGGGAAAACTGGGTGGGAGGGTTTAAAGCACACAAAATCTCGCTTGCTCTTCATCAGATGGCTCTCTAGGGCCTTCGACTTCTTTCTTGACAAGCCTCATTTCAAAAGCCTCCAAGGACCATGCCAAGAAGATGCGGTGGTCTGTTATATTACAAAATAGAGAGGAGCAGAGTACAATGCTCACATCCCCTCTCCCACAGCCATCCCTCCACAGGGCACCTACGGCAGGGAGCTGCACTGCTGATTTCTCTACCAAGGGATTCCCTGGGCCATAGATGGGTTTTCTGAGCTGCTAGGTGAGTGGCTTTCCTCCTGCCAGGGTCAGATGGTGGAGTAAGGGCTAAAATTGGTGTCCAGATGGCATTTTGACTGCAACTGCAATTTTGTATGAAAACAAGCTGATAAATGCTCACAGGCGCTGCAGCTCTGGATTCAAATGCTGTGGCCCGCTCCCGTGAAAGCGCAGCTCGTGTACTTTGCACCGAAGGAAGCTCAGGGCTGCATCCATCTCCACTGATCGCTTCAAACACTTCAGTGCCATCATTCGCAGTCACCTGCGCTCACCTCCCCTACGAGAGCCACAGCACAGTTCCGTCCTGAGCACTCCCCTCACGTGGGTGAAGGGCATTGCTGTTTCAGCTCTGCCCAAGGAGCCACTGGCTTGCTCGCTGCCTGCAGGCGAAAGGTGAGCCGCTGGGAGCCTAAGCGCTGGCCTGGCTGGATCTGGTCGAATAAAATGCCTGAGGGCAGCTGTAATGAAACAAAGCATCTCCACAGAAAAGCTGGGACACAGCTAATAGCATCACGTTAGCCTCTGTTTAGTGCAATGAAAAAGGGCACCACTAACAACCGTTTTTCCCTTAGAGTTTTCCTTGATGGATTTTGCCATCGGAGAATGCACCGTCCTCATCCCCTGCTATGCAAGAACAAAACTAGAGGACACGACGATCAGGGATAAGCAATTAGAAGCAAACGGGTAGCAGTGCTGCAGCGGGAACTTACCCCAAGTAAATAATAAAAGATTTACAGTGCATATGGCTACAGTGCCTCATGTTCATGTCAGACATCGCTGATAACAACCATGCCAATTGTAGTGATAATTAACAACAAGATTAAGGATAATAGCTTGTTCCGCAGCAACAGTGAGTCCCGGGTGATGCAGAGTGCATTCGCTGTCACAAGGAAACTCCTGGGGGGTATAGGGGGTGTGTGTGCGTGTGTGCATTGTAGAACACGGCGTGTTTAGGCCACTACAGGGCACGTTTTCGCGGGGTGTTGGGCTCTGCCGGGCCGCGTCCCCGCACCGGCCGTGCGGCAGCTCCGCCTGCCGACCCCACGCAGGAGGCATCGCCACTTTAAGGCGCCGGAGGGCCCGGCCCCGCCCCGCGCGGGGGAGGCCGAGCCGGGCCGCGCTGCCCGCGCCCCGGCAGAGGCTGCGACGCTCGCAGGGCGGCGCTGGGGGTGCCGGGGGTGCCCGGTGGCCCGTCGCGCCGAGCGAGCCGAGGCTCGCCGCGCTGCCTGAGTGGTGTTATTGGGTGGGGGAGTCCCCGGCGGTCTCGGCCGCCGGGCTGAGCCCTGCCCGTCCAGGCGGCCCTCGGTGTCGGCCGCTCCCTGCGGACCGCCGCGGGTGGCGGGCGTTTGTCCGCGCTGCGGTCCTGGCAGTGGTGCTGCGCTGGCGGTAACCGTAGTGAGGAAACCCCGAGCAATCAACCCCCCTGCTGCCCAAATAGCCGGGAAACAACCAGCGGTCGCGCAGAACCGCTTGCTCCGTTGGCAGGCACAGAGGGAGCTGCCAGGACACACTTGGACCAACCCTCGGGAGCTATCAGGGCGTGACTTCTCTGTTAAAGCTGAGGAGCACTTGCTTTGGTGTATATGGTGTGGAGGTGCCATGGGGGAAAAGAACGGCTGGGGACAACATGAAGACGAGGTCAGGGATGGTCAAAGGCAGAGCACCGGCATGTGAGAGAGAGGAAGGTGCCACCAGTCCAGGGCAACGGGAGCTTTCTGTGAGGGAAACAACTGGGAGCTCCTGGTGTAAGTTATAATTGTGCATATGGCTCTTGATAATCGTCACAGTACTGGATTTCCTTGATGTCTCTACCACCCAGCTGGCTTCTCCTGAACACCTCTCCCCTCTCCCCCGCAGCCTCCTGCCGTGTCACTCCAGGAGGTGGCCGAGTGTGCAGTCCTCTTGCCCGGTCAGGTGGGAGCTTCAGGGCTGCTCCAGGAACCTGCTGGCACAAGGTGCCCTCATAAGCCTGGTAGGTCTCATTGTATGTCTCCCAAGAAGTTGCTTGATGGCTGTTTCCCTGAGAGCCCAATAAAAGTGCTACTCTGTAGCAGTGGGAGGCTTTTAAATCATGGTGTTAATTTTGTAACTACTAAAATAGACATGGGCGGGGGGGGGGTTATTCAGGTGGAGCTCCAGGGATTGGGAGTTCATTACTCACTTAATAATGTTGTTCATTAACAGACAAAACAATCAGTAGAAGCAGCAAGCACTCCCTGTGTTCTCCCATGTTCCTTCACTGCTGGATGCTTTGGGAAGTTCCTCCTCAATTCCTGCGCTAGTGAGGGAGGGGAATGGACTGGTTCAGGGGGGTTTATTAGCAAAATATCAATCCTCTAGCCTTCAAGTTGCTTCCAACTGTGATGGAAGGCTGTTGCCATGTGATGGCCGTAGGAGCTATTGGTAGTGCATATAGCATAAGTGTTGTCTCAGCTGGCAGCCAAGCGGCTATCAGTGAGGGTTTTTTTTCCAACTGCTCGATTAAAGCATGGTGAGAAGAACTTGCATGCTATTGTGACTTAGTATATTTTGTATATAAAGTTGGGATTTCAGTCTCCAGGGTTTATAAAAACAGCTCCTGTTTTGTGCCCAGTGTCCGCTGTGACTTCAGTGGAAATTAGGCATATTAAAGTTTCTGAGAAATGAGGGCTATTATCTAGGGGAATGGAAGAAATGTAACTGGAAGTCTTCTTCTAGTGAGTAGCCTGTGGTCTTTCTTTTAATGCTTCAGGTTCCTCCTGAAGATCATGGCTTTCCTTTTTTCTAAAGGAAGTGTCTTACCACAGACCCGCTCACACAAATAAGGTTGCTAGATAGCTGTGGGTGTTCTTGTTTATCCATGTCTGTCTTTAGACATTAAGCAAACCAAGAAATCCAGAAAATCAGGAACAAACATGGCTATCTGCGTTTAGTTTGGTCTCAAGCATCCCTGCTTTTGGAGGAGGCAAGAATTCTTTCTTACATTTTGTGCTTTGGTTCAAGCTGCTACTAAAAGAAAGTACAGATGCTTGAGCCCTTGAGACAACCTCACCTTCTTAAGGTCTTCCCTGGAGTCTGGTTTGGAGCAAAGTGGTCTCTGGCTGGCTTGGTGTTGCAGTGAGATTACTGACAGTCCTTTCTGTCACTGTGTGACCCCCTCTGCTGCCCGCAAGTTGTGCAGAATCTGCCCTTGGTCCATGCTGACTCTTATTTATATCATAATGTACACAGGTTAAGTTAATTGAATGTTACTGATTTATATTTACCCAAATCTAATCATGATGCTCCCATCTCCATTACTGACAAGATAAATCCTTGCTAGCTAAAGCTTTAATTTCCTTGGAGCACTATTTTTCTTGAAATGAGCTAGCAAGTTTGTGTTCATCGTGTGTCCTGCTGACACCCTCCCAGGCACTTGGTACCTGGCTGCACCATCTGTGTGAGGTGGGCCTTGGCTGAGGGCACTCGCACAGGTAAAATTGATATGAGTTAGAATTGCTTTGCAGGAGACCATCCACATCTATGTGTCGGTAGGCTTCCTGCTGCGTGGAGGGAGCTTGGGTCAGGTGGAGGCTGAATAAGATGGAGTAGTGTTTGTGTGTACTTCAAATTGTTGGCTTTGTCCAGATGGGAAAGGCTTTAATGGGTAACATTTTTTAGCACTGGGATAGATCACATTGCCTGTAATGTGTGTGTGTAAGCCTAAAGGACTCACCTCTTGCCCCTGCAAAGAAGTCCCCCTGCGTGTTGCCACTGTGCTGCCTTATTAGTTTATTGATGCTTCCTTAAGAGAGAACAGTAATGCAAACCAGTTGGGACAGTACTCTCATCCCGCAGGAGCCATATAGCAAGGGAAACCAAAAGTCCAGAGACTGTCCCACGCTGATCAGTGGTCAGAGCCATGGAGCTGCCGAAGTGGAGCCGGGCCATGGCTGAAGCTTGAGTCGAGTGGAACTTGTACATAAATCTCTCTGATTTCGTGTTCAGTGTCTGCAGTGTCTCTTGAGAGAGGAAAAAAAATGTTCTTGTTTTCTGCCTCTATCAGTCACTTCAGGGGGATGTTAATGGACTATTGGGATGCTTCTTGGCTCGTTTAAGTCATTCTGCCTTCTGTCTCGAGTATTACTAGTCCCTCAGGACACTTGACTCTGATGCTGCTTGGGAAAAAAGTATCTATTTGGAAGCAATCCTGCCAGCATGCGGTATGTTACGAGTTTACGGTTTTCTTGTTTGGCAACTTGGGGCACCTGTGTGAAAACATTGTTGCTTTTGATTTTTATCTCTTGCTGCTGTTTATGCTTGTTATGTCACAAGCTGACTGCTCAAGAGATAATTGTGCTGTCCAAGTGGAGGATGCAGTACCCAGGAAGTCTAGTGATTGGCACTCCATAAGCATCATGAGACTTAGAGCGAGAAAGGAGGGTGAGGAGCAGGGGAAATTCATTCATTTCCATGCACCAGAAACCAAATATGTGTGAAATAGGATTTGGTTTTGTTTTGTGACAGTCTGGTAAATGGAGTTGAGGGGCTCTTCAGCAGTGGGATGAGTACTGTGAAGTGAAAAAGTCTTGAGGTAGT
Source organism: Phoebastria nigripes (assembly GCA_035582835.1). Classification (NCBI taxonomy): domain Eukaryota; kingdom Metazoa; phylum Chordata; class Aves; order Procellariiformes; family Diomedeidae; genus Phoebastria; species Phoebastria nigripes. Next base: position 34,648 of record JAYKAV010000496.1, on the reverse strand, counting down.
GGTAGTTGGTGGTATGGCAAGGGAGCATTCACCTGCATCAGAAGGGATGCTGTTAGGGTCAATCAAGCTGCATCCAAAAAAACCACATTGTTGGTACTGTTGTTGGAAGCCATCAGTGCCCCTGGGAGGTGATCTCCTTTCCCACCTCCCCTTGTCTCCTGTGGTACAGTTAGTTTAGCCTGGTCTTTGCCCCACGCTCACTTTGGAAGGCTTCTCTACTAGCATTGACCACCCTTGTCAGTGCTGTGACATGTCCCTGGACTGGAAGGTTGGGACCATGGCTAGGTAGGATATCTACACCACTTCTTTTTTTCTAGTTGGGAGCAGAGGTCAGAGCCGAAGTGCCCGATAGCAGATGGTGCCAGTTTGGTGTAGCTGTCTCTCATCCCTGGTGGGCCGTGGTAGAGGGTGGTATCAGGATAAAGCAAAAATAGCAGCAACTTGATGTCAAAATCCAGTAGTCCCACTAGTACGTGGGGTGGATCGCTGGGCAGAAACACAAAGAGGACCTCCTGCATTCTTCCCACTCTTCAGTATGTGGACAAGAGGGAGTTTGTCAAGAGTGGTGTCTGTGACGGGCTAGATTTGGGAAAGAGCCTTAGTCTAAGCATCGCATCTCCCAGCTTCGGAGTCGTCAGGCAACTACTGTAATACCAAACACTCTTCTGATTTAGGGCCTAGGCTTCCCCTGTTATGTGCGAGAACAGTTACTGCCTGAGAAGGTGATTTAGGAAAGCCAGACTGTGGATCCATGAGCTCAACAGAGTGAAATGCTCAGGAGAAATATATAGTTTAACCTTTATCCTTTGTCTTCCATGCCAAGGAGAACACCTGTTTCAGCTTGGGATATACAGCAATGAATTGTCTCCTTTTTCTGTATTCTGAATGATACCTAATTATTTATGCAGAGAGGAGGAGATACTGAGATATTGAGTCCTGCCCCAGAAGGGCCAGCAGACCAAGAGTTGGAGCACTTGTCTTGAGAGGACCTGGCTTCAGGTCTATCAAGCAGACAGCATCACTGAACCTGAGCTTTGTTAGGAGGGTGCTGCTTATGCAAGACAAGGGGATCATGAGAGCATTGCTTCATTTTGTTTTACATATGGCCTGCCTGTGGTAAAGGCAGAAGAATGGTTCAGTAGATGAATTAGATGGGAAACAATGTGCAAGGCTGCTGCCAGGCTGTTTGGTCTTTGAGACTTAGGTGGTCTCCACGCACTACATGCTAGAGGGGGGAAAAAGGATATCTAAAGTATTTTGTTGGCAGACACTCAAGTGTCTTTAGGATTAGATGGGAAGTTGAGGATTGACATTTTGGATGTCGGCATTTGAATCAGGGGTTAGTTATCTAAGCCTCCCTCTAGCGAGGCGTCAGCACATTTTTTGGATTCTCTTCTGTTAAATGCTGTAGATAATATCAGAAAATGCTTCTGGAAAAAGCCTCCATTAGACTCTGCCTCAACTCTTTCATTTGTCAACAAGCTGCTGCCTCTCAAACAAAAGCAACAATTTTTTTGCAGGGAGTAGTTGAAGCAAAGGAAACAAATACTTCAGGTATTCCTTAAGTGCCTCACACTTCACTTTTTCTCTCCTGAAGCATGCATCCTTGATTGCTTCCTTAATTAGTACTTTTAAAATATCTCTCTATTCCCATTTATAAATAAATCAAAATAGAAATTCAGAGTATTAATTTATCAGGCACTCAATGTGCATTCTAGAGAGCAAATATAACACCTGTACATGCAAGGACTGAGTGCCCCCCACAAGCTCCTGAGCCACTGGCTTTGGTGGTGGCTGTGGAGCATCAAGGAACACCTCTCATAGCCTGACTTCATTAACAAGGATGCAAAAAAGCCATGAGAAAAATGAATTGTCTGTGCAATTGCATTTAATTTGCATTCTAGCAGGTTTCCCAGTTCACTTGGCAGCTATTATTTCTTCCTTTTTTTTTTTTTTCTGTTCCCAATTCATGCTTTCTTTCATTTTTTTTTCTTCATTCTTCCTTGGTTCTTTTGACTGAACAAAAGCAGTCCCACAAGGGCAGGCTAATGTATTCATAGTTTTGCTGCAACTTGGCTGATAGAATAAGCTGAAAAATTGCTGCCTCCCATTGTTTACTGAGAATCTTTGTTGTGCTTTGTAGAGTTGAAATAAGTGCTGTCTAGTGCCCTCTGCTCCCCATCCTTACAGCACAGAGCCTGTTGTGCTGAACCTGCTCAGGCTGGAGATGGTGGAAAGGCTAAAGTTCAAGTTCACAGACCCAAAAGTAAGTTACAGAAGTGATGGCTTGTTTGAGCTTTCGCTTGCTTGCCTTTCATTCTCCTTGATCTAAACGCAGTGTATTGTTAATGCCTATCTGAACATTGCATTAAGCTCTAATTAAGTCTGCCAATCAAAAAAACCCAGAAAGCAGGCTTCTAATGTGCCTGCTAGTAAGTCATATTTTCCCCCTCAATTTTCTGACTACGAATATGTAACTGGTAAGTGTGGGTTTGTTGTTGCTTTTTTTTTTTCTCTGAACTGCAGGCAAGTGCTTAATGAACTTGTACCACAGTGTTTACCTTAAGGGCTAGCTTTCATTATAAAATGGCTTTGGACAAGCATCACATGAAAGGTCCAGACTTTGCCAGGCTGTAGCTAAGGTCGTACTGGAGCATCATAGAGAAGTTAAAGTTGTTCTCAGCTTTTCATGCAATGTCAGAAAACATGCTAGAAGTAACATGATCAGGAGGAGTGAATATGAGAAAGCTGCCTGGAAGGTCTTTCTGGAAATAGGAGAGGAGGTGCAACATCTAGAGTACTGGATCCTCTATCTGACATTGGAGAAAGAGCCACTGATGGTTACAGCTAGTGTGAATCCTAATTTGCTAACCAAAATCCAAAAATGGAAGTATCAAATGATATGGCTTCGGAGCTTCCACTGAGGCATCAGGAGCGAGGAAGCTAGGGGGCAAAGCCACAGTCTAGTATTACCATTTTATAAAGAACCATAAAAGAAGAGAGGTGGCTTCTAATCCACAGCATATTTGTAAAATAAAGCATATTGCTAGGATTAAGATTACAGTGTTTTGTACAAGAACCTTTTCATGACTGTAAGGAAAAACAAATTGGGATCACACATTACAAAAAAGTCCCAAACCTGAAAGTCAGTAATAACCTTCCTTTCAGGAAGACACCAGAAGTTTAGCTGCCTTATCTTGAGATAAATTGAACAGGATAATATAATAGCATAAACCAGAGACTAGAGCAACTAGCCAGGATACCCCAATAGGTCCTTCCTGTCTCTAACCCTCAGCATCTATTTTCCTGTGGAGCACGGTGATGGTTTCTGCCCTTCTGAGCTGCTGAGTCACATACTTTAGCGCTTGTGAAGTTTGCATCAAGTGTGGAAGTTGTATAGCAATGCCAATTGCAAGCCAATGCTAGACATCTGAAAGGCCATGGAGGAAAGTTGTGGCTGAAGACATGCGGCTCCTAGATAGGCTATCCTGGTTCGTGGACCTTAATAAGAGATCTCGGGCTAATTAGGCTTTAATACTGTGGGTAGGGAAGGCTGACAGCTCTGCTCTAGCCTGACCCGTTTCTCAATGTGCTTTTGTGCCTGCCCGATTTTTTTCCCCTTCCTTCCCCTGCTGTAATCCTTATGGAACATCTGCCCCAGCCAGGAACAAATGGCAGCTTGTTCTCTGGATGCCGCGTCCTTGTCGGTACGCTCAGGTCCTGAAATCCTTCCGCCCTTTGTTCCTCTGCTGCTTTTCTTCCCCCTCTAACACCACAAGGCTTGATTAATCCAAATGCTGAAATCCCGCAGGCGCTGTAGTTATTTTTAGCATTAACGTTGGAGCTCTGCAAAGGGTGGATGAAGATTTATGATTTTGTCTCCTAGAAATCTCATGGCCTTTCCTTTCTCTGCTACAACTTGGATGGATTCCAACATCCCCTGCTCCCCCCCCCCCCCCAATGCCCAAAATTGCCTTTTATTTCTTTAATTAAAGAGCCACGAGGGCCAGCAGTCTTGCCTCATGACCGTGAGGCAGAGTGGGTCCCACGTCCCTCCTGGAGTTCAGCACATCTAGAATTTCTGCTCTTGTTTGCAGTCATTAAAACTTCATAAATCTTCATCCTGGAAAGAGCCTTTTTAGTGCTTTCTGTTGTGAGCTGGGAGAAGAAAGGTTGCTTAAGCATGTGAGCACCCAAACCCAAACCCAGAACTTTCATGGTAGAAACTTGCTTTATTTTCTACTTTAATGGTTTCATCCACTCTTCCATTTCCTCCTGCAGCTAACATATCCGTGCTTGACTTCAGCGAGCACTGAGTTTACCCTTGTGAGGGCATGGGGAAAGATTTTTTTCAGTAAGAAATATCAAGAATGAATTTGGGTGTCTCTCCACTTATGTCTTGTAATTTACTCTCCTTCCTGGGCTCTGCACGTCCAAGCACAACTGTGGTGTTACAGTCTGACTGGGATACAGTCATTCCCACGGATTTTTTTTTTTCCCCAAGTCAGGCGTGCCATACACCATAGCTGTTTCCTGGTGCACCTAAGTCTAGTTTCCAGTTTACACCCAAAAACCCCACTTAAAATGAATTTAATGCATCAGGGAGGCAGTGGTAATTACCGTATATTTTCCAGCACGTGCTTAGGCATGCAAGTGTGCCCACTTGTGCCAGTTGGGAGCTGCTGTTTTCTCCCTGTGTCCTCCTCCTGCTTGCAGTGCAGCTCCCCATACACTGGGAGGGCTGTGGTCCAGGTCTGTGGGGGCACAGAATGCTCCTTGTTGACAGAATCAGGTGCTTAGAAAAAGTTATTACTATCTAAATTATTCTGCTTTTCTGAAAGCAAAATTTCTCTCTTTGGTGCAACATTTTCTAAAATCTGAATGATTATCAGCAATTCCTAGTAATGTGCCTTTGCAGCAATGCTGTAGACTTTGGGAATTTTTTTTTTTTTGTGGCTCTGGACGCAGCAGCAGTTCTCATGTCCCAAGGATCCCACCTTTTCCTCCACCAAGCAGGGTTTCCAGCATGGCAGTGAGCAGTGTGGCTGTGCTGCGGTGCCAGGCGCTGGAGGGCTAACCAGCTAGGGTTGTCTCCAGCTATATGTTTCCCCATACAAACATGAAATCAATACACTGAAGCAATTAACTAGACTTCATAAACTTCAGCTGGCAAGCTTTCTGGAGTCTATTCAAAAAGGCAGCAACAGTTCCTGGGTTGCCTGAGAGGGAAATAAGCTCAGGGCATTTCTTTTGTTTAACCGGTGAGGACACAGGCAAGCTGAAAGGGGAGAAGATTTAATGACCTTGTTTCAACCTCAACTTAAAAAAACAAAACAAAAAACCAAAACAAAACAAAAACAAACAAACAAACAAACAAAAAAAAAACCAAACAAAAACAAGAGACATCTCTCTCTCTTCTTCTTTTCCACTGTTACAAGTGGAGAAATCAATCTTTTCAACATCTGAATAGGATTAAAAAATTGCCCTTACTCCCCACCATCACCTCTTTTTGGTAGACATTAGTGAGTAGATTCTGGTAACTTTTTGTTTGGCAAATGATGGTTCATTTGCCTGAAGAGCTGAATGAAGCAACTGCTGTTTTGACAAGCAGAGCAAAGCTGTCAGGCTCCTTTTCCCTGTAGGTGACTATACTTCATGTTCCTGGTGCCAGATAATATTTGACATTTAATTTAAGACCCTCAGTCCCTGCATATAAAACTTTACTATGATAATAGTGATAAAGCAGCCGAGTGTTGTATTTGGCAGTCTTTTCTTCCTTTCTCCTGGTTCATCCCCATGCTCAGTTTGGGCTGAAGGATCTGAGTTGAATTAAGGAGAGGAGGAGACTTAACCCTGAATTTTTATGAATTGAGGACACCTGACTTGCAGATAAAGATCTAATCATGAATCTTATTCTGGCTGTGAGATCTTTCACTGACTCACTCCTAAGATGCCAGGCAGAATTTAAGTAGAGGAGAAGGAATGGGTGAGGGATAGTGTCAGCAGAAAAGAAGGACCTTCTGTTTGTAATTCATCCAATTACTCCTCTTCTCACAATACTATATTGATCAGTAATGCATTTCCCACAGAAAAAAATAGTACTAGTAGTATCGACAAGGCTGTGTTTGTACTGAGGAGGAGGTAACTGGATTTTTCTGAAATCACGTTGAGCTGCATCAGCACTGATGGTGCTCTAGTCTATCCTGCAGGTGAAAGTAGTTCAGACCGGTGGTTCCCAGGAGGAGAGGTCAGTGATGCCGTGGCAGCTTGTCCCCTTTGGGGAGCATGGGCTGCACTCTCCTGCAGGGTTTGATGGAGGAGCAAATGACAGGGACAATATGTCTGTCTTTCATAAGCAGACAAACTTGGTAAGAGCTGAGGTGATAACGCTGGGGTCCTGGCTCTATCAAGTCAGTGGTGCTTTGTCCATGCAGTTCCCCTCCCCGGTGCACTTCCACAGGCTGGTGTATCCCACTGTGCCTCTCTGTGGCAGCAGGAGTTGGACCTCATGGTGTCAGTGCCTCAGGATCTTAAATGCATGTGTTATTTTTCATGCCTAATGTACACATGGTAGCTGTCCTGCCCTCTGACTGCACCCCGAGTCCTGGAGAAGGCAGGCTGATTTACCCGGCAGTCTTTTGATCCTAGACAACATGGCACAGATACAGTCCCTGTCTCAGCAGGTATAGGGACACAGTGGAAACTGAGCTATCTTTTTTTCTCCTTTTGCCTTCCCCCATTTAAAAAATACCTCGTTACTGGGATCAGCACCAATGCTTTGTCACTTGTGTTAGCTAAGAGGGGAGAAAAAGCCATGATGAGTCATGCTTTTAATGTGGAGATTAAAATATTAGTTGTGAGTAGGTGTTGGAGACAGTACTTGTGCTACTGCTGGTAGAAAGCAACTGGGAGGGAAATTCTTACGGGAAGAAAAAAATGTTTTACAGAGTCTCTGGGATCTAATGTGCTTCCCACGAAGAAGTTACGTACCCAGTCCTACAGCAGAGACTAGAAAGAGTAGATGGATGGTGTTTGAAGTCTTTCAATTTAAAGTGAGTGGGCATGGCACAGTATGGGGGAATGGATTTTCTCTGAGCAGAACAAACATTCCACATCAGGGTTTAAAAATAGTGCCTGCCTGCATGAAGGCCCCCAGCTCCTTGTGTCACTTCCAACCACTGACTTCCTCCGTAATTGTCTGGAGTGCACTTGTTTCTCTCCAGCTTTTAGCAGTTGGTAAGATAGCTGTTTAAAAAAAGCCAAACAAACACCCAAAACCCAAAACAAAAAACCCCAAATAAACCCAAAATTGCCCTGTTATTCTTGGAGGGTCCTGGGGTTACTTTAGGATATGTGTGATGGAGAGGGTGTGTAGTTGTTTATGATGTGGTTAAAACATGGTAAAGAGACAGCTCACAAAGAGGGGATAAAAGTCCACTGATGAAACGTAGCTCCAGTGCATGCCTATATCCTTGTGATTGAGAAAAGCCAGGGGAGACTAGCTGCGACCCCCACCACCAGTCCATATGGTAAACAGTCTGTGTCCATGCTGATGCTGCTTTTTTGTACATTTTCTGATTGCTTAGCCTGAATTCCAGAGCTTTTCTTATCTCAGCAGATAAGAGTTGCCCAAGGGATGGCTGGCAGGGCTTGCCTCGCCTTGCTCAAACCTCACTCAGGAGTTGGTTTTGACCCACCACCACCTTTTTGCTGAAGCTGTCACATGGCATACTTTGCAGTGCTATGGAGGAGTAGCTCTTGACTGTGGCTTAGTCTTTTACACGTGAGAAATCGGCTCTGGTGATAGCAGGAGCTTAGGCGGTGGGGCTTGGAGGGGGCTGTCTGCGGCAGGTTGCAGCCACTGCCACAACCATCCCTTTGGTGCTGCCAGAGCAGAACATAGAAACCCACAAAAAAATGCAGATGGAAAGATGCTCCAGGGAGCATCAAAGTCTGCCCTTCCCTCAGAACAGCATCATTTGTATCTGCTGTTTCCAACAGATCTTTGTCTAACCTTGTAATGCAAACCTTCAGCGGTGGTATTCCACAGCCTCTTTGGGAAGTCAGCGCAAGTCTGTTAATACCCTGAGCATTAGAAAGCTTTTCCTAATGTCTGTTTTAAATATTCCTTGCTGTAATTTAAACCCACTATTATTAGCTCTTGAGTACTCCTACCACCACCACCTTCCATTTTTCATTAAGAATAACTATTGCAAGTACTTATTCCTTATTAATAAGTGGCTTGTTCAGTGTTCCCACTTACAAAAATGCTTCATACCAGACTCTCTGACATGAATTTCAGATTAATTCATTAAGTAAAACGGGGGAAGGGTTGGCGGGATCTGGCTGAAGCGATCTAGAATAATCAGCTGTGTTTTTAGTTAGAAAATGTCAGGCCATAGAAGCACTGGATGATAGCGCCATTTATGAAATAGCAAAGCAGAAAGAAGACGTTTGCCAGTTTTTGGTGTAATTGCGCAGACTGCTGTAAGATTTTTCATTGCCTGAGTGGGACAGCAAAAAGGAGGTGAAGGGGCTGATGAGTTGCAGGAAGAGGCAGTTTTGGGAGGGTTACCTTATCTCAGGTGCCTGCTGGTCACTGAGTTTCCGCTGCTAGAAGAGTCCTCCAGCACCACCCGTGAGCTGTGGGAATGCTAAGATGATGCTCTACTGGAAGGCAGGGACTGCCAAGAGCAGATGATTCACATGCATCTTGCTTATTTCTGGCTCTGCAGCTGGGACAATGTGCCAAAAATGAGTGAAACCAAAGACCAAATGAAGAGGTCTAGAAGGGTTTTTTTACCACTTGGTACAGCCATTGGGAGCTATGACTCACGCAGTCAGAGATGATGCTTTAACATTTGCTCTAGATCTACATAATTCTGCTGGTGTGACTGAATTACTAACATCAGCATTTGCAGAGAGATGCATTCAGCTGTCTTAACTTGCACCCCCACTTCCTTTTTCTTGACTGATATTTGCAACAATGATAATAAAATACATAGTTCTTAAATTTTATTTATTTATATTATTCCTTTTGGAATGATCTTGAACCCCCATTTAGTGGGGAGAGTAAGCAAGGAGGGAACAAATGAAGGTGTGGTATAGTTTATGTCCTCACTTGGAGCAAGACCTGGTTAGCAGGATGTAATGTACTCTGTGGCAATCACTGAATGTATTATAATACACAAATTCCCTCTACTGCTTCCACTGCACTAATAGGCAAAATGGTGGAGGACCCACCGTTTTGGGCCTGTTCCCAGTCAGGACGGTTAAAGTGACACCCAAAAAACTCACTAGCCTATTCACCTGTACTGCTAGATGCTGAGTTTACAGCTTTGTGAACTATGACTCCGTCTTGTTACGCTGTAATCTCTTCTGCTGCTGTCTCTGGACCTTTCACCTTGTTCTCTAATCTGAAACAGCCAGTGTCTGTGTTCAGGATCTGCTTATTCTGAAAATAAATCTCCTCACGGCCATAAAAGGACCTTATCTCAACCAACAAAGGTAAGGGAAGTCACCAGAGTGCTGGCTTTTGAGAAGCTGGAGGTGGGGGTGGATTGTCTTGTTTTTCTAACTGATCTTTTCTATGTTAACCTGAAAAGTAAGTAGGAATCCATATGGGGTTGTAGGCTGGGGGGAAAGCAGCTCACTTTTTAGCGGAGCTAAGGGTAAACGGTACAGGAAAATAAATTGGAATTTGGGGAGCAAAGGTTAAGCGTCACAGAAGGATAAATATACTGAAAGCAGATCCAAGGAAGCAGGACATAAGAAAGTAGTTGTGGGGAGGGGCCGAGAGCACAGAAGTATAGGGACTGTGGGAAAGATGCTGGAGAGTTTCTCACTGCCAGCCCAGGAGCCCATGTTTTTGCCGCAGCTGCTGTACAGCAGAGCAGGAAGGATTAGGTACAGCTAATCCCACACTGAACTCCAGACTGTTAAACTGCATGGGTTTGACATGTGCATTTCAATGTTTCAAGTGTTAATTATGAGGTGGCTGGGCAACATCACACTGCAAGCCTGCTGGGCAGAGTTGCTCTTAGACTGTGTGTTTCTTTATCCTTTCCTTATAGGGGTTTATTGTTTCACAGCGGAGAAACTAGCACCTTCTCTGGGATTTTAAATAAATAGATATGCTCTAGCAAGACACAAAGTGTTAGCTGAATATGTATAGAAAATTAGGTATTCTTCAGCTGTGTTGAAAAAGGACTGTTGTTCATTAACCCTCCTTTATACTGGCCAATCTACCTGGCACTCCAAGCATGTGGCCATCAAAAGGTAAAGTGCACATTGTGCTAATGAGATGCTAAGCTATTGTTAGAGACATCATTTCTGAGGGAACTAAACTGCATGTCAAACAGATGAACTTGGATATTTGTGAAGGACTGTTCCTGAAATTGCTGAGAGGGGGAAATGTGGTTTTAATTGCCTGCTTTTTACGTTCATGAGTGTCTGGACAAGGAACAGAGAAGTCTGTTTGTCCTATCCTGTCAGCCACCTGAAAGAGCAGGCGGGCTCACTCTGTCCTCTGTCAAGGACTGCACAAGGTGTAAAGCAACAGAACAAAGTACAAGAGTCGGGAGATGTCAAGTCAGCGTCTTGTCAGCTGTAAACTTGATCTGACCCTGGGCAAGTCACTCATACTGGGTGCCTGCGTCCCCCTCGGCTGCTCAGCGCTGGTCGTTTCACAGCACCGCTGCTGGAGGGAAGGCCTGTGGATGAGTCCTCTCTAGTCTTGCAGTTGCTTACGCTGGTGCTCTATGCATCACTCCTTGTATTACATGACCTGTTGTTCTCAAGTGAAAGCTTTCCTTTTTGTAAAGTACAGTGGTTGAAATCTTACAGAGTGAGTTGCATCTTACGGAGATGCATGAAATTGAGTATAAACCTCCCTTTGCACAGCCAGATTTTTTTTTAGAACCCAAAAGAACTGTTAAAGCTATGTTTAAAAAAACAAAACAGAACACCAAAACAAGCTAAGTCAAGTATCCATCTGCACTTTTCCTCTTTGAGCACCCAACAAGTGTTCTGCAAAAGACAGGGACAGTTTGAGAGCAAAGTAGAATTTGATGTCCTGATTGCTTGCTGTGGCTGGTATGTTTTCAGTAAGGCTTTACTGTATTTTTCAGGGGCTTTTGGGCAAAGGCTGAGATCCTTCTCCCCTCGTTAATTCCCTGATCCACTGAGGGGCTAAGACCTTTTTGAGAAGTTACCTGGTGCGTGGAGACTGTAGATCAAGGCCGCTGTGGCATTTGGTGTGGCATGTGGATTCAAATACCTCCTGCCACCAGCGAGTATGGTTGTTACCCAGAGGGCAGGAAGGGGACCCTTGGCTCCAAGGGGGAGCACCCTCTTGTCATCCTTCACAGCAGACTACTTTCCCCAACTGGGGGTTTCCAGCGTGGGTGGTGAGTAAGACCAGGTATGGATCTGGTGGAGAGGGGGCATCTCCTCACCCGCTGCTGGTGTCTGCCTGCCTTCCCAGTGGTGGAGCACAGAACTGCTTTGGCAGGACAGAGCCAGCTCTTTCCAATTTTTTTTTAAATTTTCTTTTTACATTCAGTTATGTAAAAGGCTGCCGTTGTTTTCTGAGGAACACAAACAAGGGAAAGGAAGTTGCATTTTTTTTTCTGCTGTTTATAAGGCAATAAAACTTGGATGGAACTTCAAGGAGTAGGGAAAAGGCGCTTCACTAGCTTAAGGGCTTTTCTCCATGACATTAGAAAGATGGATCCTTTCTAGGGAGGCATCAGTGCCAGACTTTTCCTAGCAAAGATTGGGTTAATCTCTCATCCTGGAAAGTCCCACTTAGCCAGCATAAGGGGGAAGACTGCCTGCCTTCTTTCTGTGAATTTTGTTGTATGTGTGAGTACTCTAATTTCCCAAGGAAGTGCTGAATTTAACCATGCAACAGTTGGTGAGTGATGTGGCAGTCAAAAGTTGTTGAAAGTTGCAGTAGTTTGGCTGTAGTGTTGGAAATAGGTAGTTCTAAAGTGTAAGACATGGTGCTGTCACGTTGCTGCCATTTCCCTGACTTCTCAGGAAGCTACTTTACAGCAGTCTGACTGCATACAGTGCCTCCTGCAAGAGAGACATTAAGTTTAAATTCAGATTGAAAATGTGTAGTTATTCTGCTATCCCCCCCTGCAAAGAAAATTTCCAGATATGTGCTATATGAGCATCTGAAGCTTCAAAAACAATTAGCTTATGAGCAGACACCCAGTAAGTGCCACTGAGAAATGCCACCATCTAACTGGTCTTTACTTTTTTTCACACTCCCACAAGAATGAAGAGAAAAGCTGGACTGAAAATAGTGTGAGGATTGCAAATTCTCTCAAGGCATGGCCCTTACTTACAGTAATCAGGTTTTATTTTGGGAAGAACTCTGTGCGGAGGGTATTTTTGGCACTCGGTTCCAGTCGCCTAATTAAACTTCTCGAAACAACAACAAAATGCATCACTCCTGGAGCACACCAGAGCTTTGGAAAAAAGCCAGATAAAACTACTAAGAACAAATGGAGAAATTACCATTCCACACTTATAAACTTCAAAATCCGGATGGGATAATGCTCCAGCAACTGTTGCTGCTGTGCAGACAGGGCAGGGCAGACCCTGGCAGGAAGAGGATGTCCCCTTGCTCTTTTCTTTTGCTTACCTCTCTCCTTCTTCTTTTCAAAACAGCGACCACCCAGGTAAGCACCTGAGATGATGCTCCTGTCTTGATTTTTATTATTAGATCTCAACTTCAATTCCACCATCATTTCAATCCTTGCCTCATAAGGTGGGGTGCAGAGCCTTTGTATCCAGCAGGACGGCTGGTTAATAGGATAAATGCATCTGCAGCGAGCGTGCCGGTTTGGCTGCCATCCTGTGCTGCTTCCTGCCCTTAACCCTTGCGAGTTTTTGCTGGAGGATGCCCTGTGAGCAGTTTTGAAGAGAACTTTCTGCACAGGCTTCCACTGATATCTAACCATGTTAATTAAAAGGAAACCTATAGCATAGAAAGCTACCTGCTGGTACCAGCCTTGCCCATCAATTGGGGTTAACCTGTGCCAGTTCAAAGATGCTGCCTGTGGATGGTATCTAGCATGAGCTGTAAAGGATATATTTTTTTTATATCTCTGTTCTAATTGCAGTAAGAAATTTTGGTAGTACACCTATTAAGATCACCTCAGCTCTCTGTCCTAAGCAATTCTTGATTGATTATAATGTTACCAAATCATAAGCATTTTGGCTGAAATTTTCTGTCTGGGCTATCTATCTCACCATGTTATTATTTTTAGGTTTTCATCCAAAAAAATGTTCAGCCTTTTCCAGGAACAAGACTAAGAGGAGAGCATTGCTTTACATTAAAACAAACGAGCAAACACATCCTGGCAGCTGCCTTCTCCGTGAGCTGGGGTGCCCCAAATGCTTGGAAGCCAGTTTTGGGATTGGCAGAGGGGTGGCCTTTGAGCTCGTGAGTGAGCATTTCCTCTTCTGTGAGAAGCTGCACAGTTTTAAGCCATATCATGTGTATGCAGCAGTGACTTCAAAGTTTTCTTGCTGAACATTTAAGGTTTTCTGTTCACTGAAAGGCTAAACCTGTCCCATCGCTTACTGCTGACCAGCCTGCTGGTGAGCAGAGCAAGCAAAGATGGATATGCCGTGCACTAGTTAGAGACAGGAGAAGAGACAGGTCAGGAGGATTCAAGCAAGTAAGAGGAAAGGCAGGAAGATCTGTACCCAAGAAAGCGTGCCATGTCCTACACCSTCTGGAAAGGAACACGATTGCTATCAGCCAGGATCTTAGTCTACTCTGCTGCCAGAAGTGGCAGCCCGACTCTCCCTTGCTCCTTTGGCATGTTCCTACTGGGCTATCCAGGAAAAATAACCCAAGTTTTCCCCTGGATCAGCTGCCTGACCCAGCTCCCCATGAGGTGACGAGTGTTCATGGCATTTCAAAGGAAGAAGTAGTACGGGACGAGGAGGGCTGCTCTTCCCTGCAGGCAGATGTCCTGCAGAACTTGCTGGCAGCTAGTACATCTAAACCCCGCTGGCAGTTTGCTTTGTTCCTTCTCTGGCTGATCAATACAAAGGCCAACAACTGTTACTCCTATAAGCTGCTGTGTTTGCCCAAGTAAAGGAGGTCTGTGAGGCAGGTTGGTARGCTAAACATTGCTGTTGATCCCTGAGGGTGACAATGTGAGATCATTTTAGGGTACTTCTGTTCTGTTGGGTTTTTCTAGAATTTCTTCTTGCAGTTAATTTTGATTTTGACTTACATGTGAAATGTGTAGAAAAGATCATTATTGAGACTGCAGGTAGTTTTGACCATGGTGGACCTGCTCTGAGAATGAAGGGGGTTATAGAGGGGTGAAAGTTGCTGCATCCTTTCTTGTTTGTTGCAGAAGCCGTACTGTATGGAGTGGATGGAGCGTGCAGGGAGAAAGAATCTAATGATATGGTTAAAGCAATTACATTGGTCAGTATAGTGATTTTTTTTTCTTTTCTCCCCCTCCACAAACCCTATTGGATGCTGGAAGAATATCTCCTTCTTCTGATTAATCTTAATTGAAGCAATTCTATTATTTAAACATCATAGTCTTCTTTTTACATTTCCAAACTGCTCAGCCTTCTCAGTGGCTTCTTAGAAGCTCACACAAAGATACTCCTTTCATTTGTGCCTCAGTTCTTAAAGTGAGGAGGGGACCCTGTTGGGAGGTGATGTCCAAAACACTGAGTCCTAATATTATTACTCCTTTGTCCTTCTGAGTAGACCCTGAACAGATGAGATTTTACCGCATGTATTCTGCTCGGCTCAAGTGTGTGTAGGTAAAGGAGGAAATTAGATCAAAGCTTCTATTTTGCTAAGGCTATGTTCTTTATATGTGCAAGACATAAATAAAGACAGTCTCTGCCCTGAGGAGCACTGAAAACCCCTCTGAAGCAAGGTCACACTCCTTTTGTCTGTGAATTGTTCCCTAAGTTCAAGTATCTTCGCAAAACGCACAAAACACTATAAGATTGCTGCAGTGTGCTCTTTGTGGGGTGACCCATGAAGGTAACTCAAACTTCATCGAGGGAGAATGGTGGTGCTTGCTTCCTTAGTGGTGTTTCACATGGAATATATTGTACCAGGGCCTGGTAGAGACAGTTAGCTGAGTGGTTTTTGGGTAAGAGGATGATGTTGACTTGACAGAGAAAGCCGTCTGGGGCTGGATTCCTGGGTTCTGAGATGACCTAGCATTATTGTCCATCAGTTGCCAATGAAACTTTCCTTGGAGGTCAGAATTGGCCAGCTCCACAGAGGTCATCCTGGTTTGCAGGACAAGTATGTCTCTCAGATAACTGCTTGGTGGAAAGGTAGCCTTTTTGCGTGTTGTGGCAGAATCCCATAGATAGTCTGTGGCAATTACTATTCTGTAACTGTTCCTGGTGATCCTGTGTTCAGTTCCCACCTTCAGTGATTGGTATTTGGTGATGATCTTCCTCTGGTAGATTCTCCTTTCCACAGACAAGAAGAATGTTTTGTAGTTTAGCCCCAGGATCTTCCGGATCATGAGGATGTCTGTCTCTTCAGACTTCAATGGTAAAAGTGAAGACCCATGGGATTTTTGCTTCATTTTTGGGGCTACATCAGGGTGTGGGGCCTGCATTGCCCCTAAACCTTAGGGGCTGGTACTGGCTATCCATTTAAAAATGCTAATTATCTGCTTGTATTCCCCCTAGAATGTTTGTTTTGCCATCAAATGCAATTAATTATAATATCTCAAGGAAGTTTTTTATTGCATGAACAATGTGTGTTAAGGGGAGAAAAATACATTTTGTTCATGTGGTTTTCTTTGCTATGTACATATAGTCATATGCAGGTAATATTTAATTAATTGAAATACAAAGGACAAGCCAAAGTGGAAAAATGGGTGGAGAATGTTGTATTTTGATGGCTTCCAAAAGATGTCCTATTTAAGAGGTGTGAATTTATGCATTGCATTTCAGGCTTCTGCTCAGAGGAGAGTGAATATTCATTGGGATTAGCAGCATCTTCTGCATGAGAGGTGTCAAAACTGGCTGTCAGCGTAATGAACGTGTTCCTGTTGTTCTCTGGTTTGAGACTCATTCTGTCAACTCAATGCACCTTTTAAAAACTTCTTATTTATTTATGTGATGCCAATTATCTGCTGAGGTCTGTAGACACAGGCTAGATGCAAAAAGATGGACAGTCATTTCACGGTATTCAGGGGTGGTTCGATACTATAAGCGGCATTACTCCTAATTTGCCTCTGGCAGGGCAAATTCCCCTCTGTCAGTCTAGGGCAAAAGAGCTTTAATTTGGCATTGCCCCTGTGCTTTGATTTCCACAAATGTCAGGACCCAGACCTATGTCTCAAAGGCCTTTGTTTAGAGATAAAGGCAATAAATTAAAAACATGTATACTAGTCTTGCATACTCTGCCTTTCATGGGGAGGGGAGAGATAATTAATTGATAAGAAAAACTGTTTGTTTATTCATATCAGTCACTGTGGTGAAACCAGAAAATCAGTCATGAAACTAAACTTCATGTCCCTGGGACTTTGTGACCCATTATAGAATATACTCCGTCAAGGAAGAAAATCAGTTTAACAGGCTTTAAATTTAGGAGCATGCTGAACCTGTAACTACTACCCAGTTTTTGAACATGATTTATTTTGTTCATTAATTATTTTTGTTTGATGTGTTTTCAAAGTTGTGACAATCTAAGGACATAGGTAATCCAAGGTTTGTAGAGATAATGTATTGTATTAAACCAGCAAATATAGCTGGTGTCCTGGTTCCAGCTGGGACAGAGTTAACTTTCTTCCCAGTAGCTGGGGGTGTGTGTTGTGTTTTGGGTTTGGTACAATAGGAGCGTTGATGGCCCATTGATGTTTTGTGTGTTGCTGGGTGGTGCTTGCACCGGGCACTTTTCGGCCTCCCATGCCCTGCCAGGTGCATGGGAAGCTGGCAGGGGAAGCATAGTCGGGGTGGTTGACCCAGCTGGCCAAKGGGGTATTCCATACCATGYGACGTCATGCTCAGTATAAAAACTAAGTGTGTGGGGGGGCTCGGGGTGCTGGGATGAGCTCCCGTATTGGGGCTTCGGTTCGGCGGGTGGTGAGCAATTGCATTGTGTATCGCCTGCTTTGTATATTGCTGTTGTTGTTGTTATCACTGTTTTTATTACTGTTCTACTTTGTTTTATTTCAATTATTAAACTGTTTTTATCTCAACCCATGAGTTTTCCTACTCGTGCCCTCCCGATTCTCTCCCCCATCCCACCGGAGCCGGGGGGTGAGCGAGCGGCTGCGTGGTGTTTAGGTGCTGCCAGGGTTAAACCACGACAGTCCTTTTTGGCGCCCAACGTGGGGCTCGAAGGGTTTGAGAT
>JAYKAV010000496.1:0-17250 GCA_035582835.1 Phoebastria nigripes | reverse complement strand
GCTGGGACAGAGTTAACTTTCTTCCCAGTAGCTGGGGAGGGTGTGCTGTGTTTTGGGTTTGCTATAATAGGAGCGTTGATGGCCCATTGATGTTTTGTGTGCTGCTGGGTGGTGCTTGCACCTGGCACTTTTGGGCCTCCCATGCCCTGCCAGGTGCATGGGAAGCTGGCGAGGGAAGCATAGTCGGGGTGGTTGACCCAGCTGGCCAAGGGGGTATTCCATACCATGTGACGTCATGCTCAGTATAAAAACTAAGTGTGTGGGGGGGCTCGGGGTGCTGGGATGAGCTCCCGTATTGGGGCTTCGGTTCGGCGGGTGGTGAGCAATTGCATTGTGTATTGCCTGCTTTGTATATTGCTGTTGTTGTTGTTATCACTGTTATTATTACTGTTCTACTTTGTTTTATTTCAATTATTAAACTGTTTTTATCTCAACCCATGAGTTTTCCTACTCGTGCCCTCCTGATTCTCTCCCCCATCCCACCAGAGCTGGGGGGGTGAGCGAGCGGCTGTGTGGTGTTTAGGTGCTGCCAGGGTTAAACCACGACAGCTGGAAAAGTCAAAGATGCTTTGAAACACACAGGCAGCACCTAATTATGATTTGTGTGCCCAAAAGCCTCTCTGCTTCTCCCAGCTCTACTGTTTGGTCTAATGTGAGAGAGTCTGACCACAAACCCTGTCCTACTCGGTCCTTCGCTGGTACCTACCACAGGCCACAGGAACGTTGCTGGGTTCTGCTGGTTAAGGTACACAGCCTGCCTCTGCTCACTCGCATATTTTTTCCAGGAACAAATGAACAAAATGGATTTTTCACCAAACTATTTTTTTGTAGGTAAGGTAGGAAGTCTCGAAACAATGAAGGAATGATACAGTTTTGTCGGGAAAATAGTCCTCCACCCTGCTGCTGTAACTGTTTATAACTACCTACTTTTTACTATGAGTCCATTTTTTAATACTAAAATGGTTTTTGAAACCTTCCTGGTTAAAATCAAATTGCTTTAATGAAGTTTCTTTTTACTGCTTGTAGCCTAATTGTTGGTAATTGAGATAAGATGTCTGGAAGTGGCCATTATCTGGTAATTGACCAGGTCAGTTTTGTTAATCCTCCATAGCTTTAGCTTATCCCACCTCTATATCCACCAGTCTTAAGTCATACATTAATTCTTAAAGGGGATTTTGTTTTCCAGAATCTCTTCTTCACCAATACAGTGCTCATCGGACTCTACATGTGGTGATGTTGTTCTCAGTATGAACAGAGACTCGGAAGTACCCTGGAGCACAGGAATATTATGGGTTCTGCACAGATAACAGGGGTTTGCCTTCTTCTGGGTCTGGTGGCAGATCTGTGCTGTATCCCAGGAGCTGCAAGTGCTGGATTTCTAGAGGATGATCAGGATTCACTCAAGGAAGGAGGGAATGAGTTTCAGGGTGAAACTCACCCCTTCAAGACACGGTCCAGTATGGACTCTGTTCTGAGGCCATGTCCAGGAGTATAGCCAAAGTTCAGTTATCTGTTTCAGTCACACTTTATCTGCATCCAGGCAGTCCTTTGAGGACAAACAGTGTAGACTTTATAAAAATGGATTTTTCTCTCCTAAGATCTGCGGGTAACCTGGAGAGGCAAAAATGTATATTCAGCAGGAGTTTGAAAAAGCATGGCAGCCGGTCTGGCAGGAGAAGCAGAGTGCTCTCTGCCTCGAGGACCTGTGGGAAGCAGTGGCTGCTGCTTGTCTGACTGCGGTGCTGGCTGAAATCCATGTCCACGTGGCAAATCTGATCAGCAGAAACCTAAAGGCAACTGAACACCTGCCTTCAATGAGCTGGCCTTGCTCAAACCTGAAGTAAAACCTAGGAACAGGTAAAGTGGATTACTCTTCGGTTTACTCTTCTGTTGCTTATATCAGCATTAAATACATTCATAAATGCCACTAAGTATCCAGGGTGATAAGCCATGATGTGAGTAATAAAGCAGGACAAGTTGTGCGATTACATTTAGATGCCCACATATTTTCAGTGGTTATGAGGGGCAAAAAGCCAAATGTCTTCAGCCACTTAATACTGGATTTCTGGCATATCGTACATAAAATTCTTGAGAGATGCTGTTGCTTCATAAAAAGTGAAAGAGTACTTTATCATTTTTATAACTCAGCTGTCAAATAGGGACACCCAGCTATTGAAAGCTCCCTTATAGTCCAATCACTTCTCTGCAATAATGCTTTTTAAAAGCAAGAACTGTTGTAGATGCAATATTGCACGAGTGTCTCTAGAAAAAGAAACTGTTGTTACTATTACAGACACCGTTCTTAATTCATCTAGATCCCCAAGAGCCTGTGCATCTCTAAGCTTTCTCCTCGTTGCATGGGTCCTGGATGGCTGAGCGTGGAGCGTAGATCAGTGGAGGATTTCCCTTCTTGTCTGATACAAGTCAGATTTTGTATATGGATTTGCTCAATTATAGTTTGAAGTCTTCATATTCAAAATTCTGCTTAGGCTTAGGCACATTGTAGAAATGAAAGAGAGCAATGAAGGTTTGATCAGTCCACACTCTTACCTGGACAAAGCAACCTTGATGTTGAACTCCCTTAATATTATAGCTTTTCACATGGAGGCTGTAAGTAATTTTGAGTAATTGCATGTCTAGAAACTCGGTTTCTGGCACAGATGTGCATATGGAGAAATTCCAACAAACTCAAGGAAGACAAAAATGAAATTGATCCCTTAGAAAACAGAGCTAAACAGATGAGAGGGTGTAGTAAGGCTGATAATTCTGATTGCATGGAGATATGACCTGCTTTTGATTTTTGGGAGCTCTGAGTCTGTATTTGAAAGCCCTACCGTTCTGGATTCGCTGCACTGAATGATACTGGGATGTCCTAGAGAGAGRTGGGTGAAGAATAGTTGAATTTTCTCTTCAAATCTGTACCACGTATGACGGCTGGCAGAGATGTATTGAATTTTCACTCAAAAGGAAGAATTTTGCAGGGAGCAGCAACACTAACAGCTGAACCAACTGGGTTTCTTGTTATTCTGCAAATAGGCACATCTGCTAATCAGCTTCCATTAGTAAACTTGTCATTAGAGCTAGCAATCTGTACAAACAAAAACCTCATATGTGCCAATGTTATCCTTAGTTATGTTAAGGTTTCCGCAGGTGTCCTAGAATGTATTTGTTTTTCTTTCTGTTTCCTGAAGGGGAAATGTTATGCTTTCATTCTTTTTTAGTGCCTGCCCACTTCGGTGCTAAGTATCGGATAGCTAAGGTTTGGGTTGGATAAACTGCCATCCAAAATTCACTTACGGCCAAATTTCATAGTTCATGCACCTGAAATAAGTCTCATATGACGCCTCTGGTTCTATAGTCCTGGTCTGAACCCAAAACACAAAGATGTTTAGGAGAAACTGCGGTTGTGGGAAGGAGAAGAGAAGCCTATCCAAACATTTGGAAAATGTACAGATTGTATTCTTCTTGTAAACTTCAAAAACCTGTGATGTGGTTTCTGTTTTTAACCCAGACAGCTTTGACTTTTCCACATTAATCATTTTACTCATCAATTTGTTCTCCTTTGTCCTTCACTCGGCAAAAGCTTCATAAAACCCTTGCTGTTTATAGTTTTGGTATTTGTTGCAAGGTGAGGAAAATTGCTCTTCTTAGATCATAAAACAACCCAAGTGCTGGATACACACGTATCAGTCGGGGCTTCAGGTTTCCAAGCCAGAGCTGTGGAGCCTGTTCTTCACATGGGGCTCCTAAATAGATGTTTAGATTAGTGCTAAACCCATAAAATGACTGTTCAGATGCTTGAATATCTGTGGTCTCAGTATGGAATTAAAAAAAATTTTCATGCAGTCAATCAGAGCTCCATAGGCAAGATGAGTACCTCGTGTGCTTATCACTGCATAGGTGCTTGGTAAGAGACCAAGAGAGTCTGCAGTTCAATATCGGTATTTCCTGAAGGCTTATATATTTCAACTGGAAGCTTATCATTTCATATATACACTTCTAATTCACATAATTCTTTTAACTGAGTCCTCCAAAACTCAGCTCTGCTGAAATTTAGTTCATTGGACATTCAGTTCATTGCTGTTACAGCAGGGAGGAATTTTTAAGAAACTTAGATTTGAAAGAGCCCAGCAAGTCTGCACCGAAACTTTAACTTTTTTTAATGCTCTAGGGAGAGATTAATTCTGCTCAATCACTTTTGATTCACCTGCAGCATAAAGGGAACTGCAGACACTTTAATAGCGGAATTGAAAGGTTGTTGAATCACCATTATATCTCTGTAGTCTTTGTTCACTTGCTATTTTGCAGCTGCTTTTACCGTTATTCACCAAGTTGCCACAGAAATCTCTGATAGTGGTCCTATGAGATTTTTATTTCCCTGGCAGCGGGAGAGTCGCAGTGCTAATCTGAATCATTACTGCTAGCACCAGGGGGCTTTGCATTTAAAGTGCAGGTTGTACAGTAAAATTTGTAGCAGCAAGTGACTGTCTCCAAGTGTTAGGGAAGGGTATCCTGGATTTTGTATATGAAGGTCCCTACACTTTTGAATCAGGCTTTAGAGGACTTACGTGAAATGTGCCTTGTCTGGGACTTGGGTCCTTGGGTACTACTGTATTATAAGTCATTAATAAGTCGCTAAGTACGTTGTCGTATCTCTGCATTTCAGCTCTATGAACTGAACTGGATTCTCTCCTATATGCAGGCTGTAATTCGTAAGTAGCACCAGTTTAAGTTGCATTGTCCTGCTCGTTTCTCAGAGGTTATCATGGTAGATGACTTCATGGGTCCTGAAGCACCTTCTACACTTTGGAATGGTACACAGCCTGGAGTGCCAAGGAAAAACAGAATTGGTGTTTGCTACCTTTATCTTACTACATCTGGGTAGAAACTGTAGGGGCATAGGTTTTGGGTCATGAATGGCTTTACCATGTGGGCCACGAGGTTTCCAGTACAGAGGCATGGGCTCAGCTGTTCCAATATAATCAGCTACAGTGTACCAAGGCCCTTATAACTTGCCACGCCATGAAGAAATGGCTAAAATAAAATATTCTGAGGGGAGTTTCCTGGTCTGACTGAAACAATGAGGAAAAGTTGATCCTTAATTCTGCTCTTCTTCCCAGTGTGTTTGAAGAGAGGAGCTAATCAGAGCAACTGTGTGCTACACAAGGTCTTCCAATTACCCATATGGCTGCAGGGAACCATGGCAGCAGTTATACAGTAAGTTCAAAAGACACTTTAAGCAATTTTTTACTGTTCAGATGAGTAAAATCAGATTAAAAAGCCTCCATTCTGATCTAGGAGTTTGATAATTAGTGTATTTCATCATCACATTTCATTTCATAATCAATTTGTGCAACTGTGAGAGCTTAAAGCACGTTGCATCAAGTTGGACAGACCTAGTGCAGCTTTCTGACAAAGCAGGTCAGTAGGCTTATACAGGAGCTGGCCTGCTCTTTCCAAAACCAAAGGAGCAAATCAGTACATACTTTAAACCTAGACACTTCAGAGTAGTTATACCAGTGTCCCACTAACTGGCCCCAGATGTGTTAGGAGTTTGGATTCCCTTATACTACACATAGCCTTTGATCAGGTATTAAACAAATTTGTACCTGGTGCCTCCTTTCTTGGGTGTGAAATTGATGATGCACAGAATTACTCTTTTTATTGCTTGAGGGGAAAAGAAAATGATTTTTAGAATGGTGTGTGTTTGGAGGGGAGGTAGAAGAAGCAAATATTTTGTATTTTTTCCTCTTCGTTCAAATAAGTCCATTGATGTGATGCTTGCAATGATGCTTGTGACCCAGGCTTGAGTGTCTCTGTGTTAGCACAGGCGAAACAATGAAATGGATTGCAAGCCTGGATCTCATTTGTGCTCTCCTCTGAGTTCAGAATTAAAATGAAYTGTAAACAAAAGTAACAGTGTTTCCCTTACCCATTTCTCCTGGGCGAAAGGGAAATAAGAAAGAGACAGCATAATAATGAAAAGAAAACCATGTTTTTAGAATTCTGTCTCACATAGCCAGCAGMGTGGTGAATAGTCTCAGAGAAGGGATTTGCTTTCTAAGAGCCTAACTGGTCCTTCACTTGACCACAGGCTTTGTGTTTTACTCTGTATCTCAGGTCTTTTGCAAGCCTCTCTCTCGTTGTTGACCGCAAGGGTGATAGACAAGGGTGAAAAGTAGTAGGGTGTGTGAATATATCCGGCCAGATTTCTGTCCTTGCCCTGATGGTTGGTGAGGAATTAGCAGCAAGAGGAGAAAGCAATTTACATTGTCATAGTTCATGTAAATGCCTAAATAACAATAAGAAAATTACCTGTAAGCAAAGGTGTCTTAATGTAATGTGCTGTCCACAAGGCTTCAGTTGACCTACAAGGCAAATGCTTGAAGTGGTCTGAGGTGTGCTGAGGTATGCTGTAGATGTTTAGCTGCTTAGTTATGCAAAGCATGTTAAATTGCATGACTGCTTTGGTTTATGTAACATAATTCCCTTCCAGATTGTCCAAGCAATTAGAAATCAAGGCTTGCTTAGTACAGTTCTGTCCCTCTGCTTTTCTCTGGGTGAAAGAAGTAGGGAGCAGGGGAAAAGGTGTTTTTTGCATGTGCCCATTGCAAAAACTCCAGTCTGCACAGATCTTGTGTGATTGATGCAGTTACGATCASCTGATATAAGTAATCTTGATGCCTTCTGTAACACGTATGGCTTTGAAGAACATTGATTCTCTTCTGATACTTGTTTTACACCTCTATTTTTGTTGACTTGACTGAAGTTCATTCTTATTGCAATGGTTTGTGAGAAGAAAGAATCTGTCCCTATGTGTTTTGCAGCATTTGCAGTTTAATTTAAACTCTGCTATGAAAAAGAAATGGGATCTCTGAAGTGCTAGGTATTGTTAGGCTCCTGGTATTTACACACCATTTACTTCAGTACACAATGGATAGCTGATCAGCTCCTTTCGGTCGCGGGAAGTACCATGGTGTTACTGTGAGTGGATAACATTGGTCCCAGTTCTCTACTAGTGTAAAAGGAAATAAAACAGGGCTTAAAGAGGGTGTACATGTATTCATATACTGTTGTGCTATCTAAATGCAGTAATAAAAGCATTTGGCCCGTTAGCTCCTTCTTGACCCAGTCATGTGAGGATGATGCCCTCAGCCATCAGACTGTAAGGTCTTGTCTCCCCTAATGACAGCAGGTGATAGGCTCTCCTGTTGCTAAGTATTTGGTTCAGAAAGGATGGTTTTCTAAAGTGCTGAACCTAACACCCTCATCTTTCTCTCTTCCCCCCCCCCCCCCCCCCCCGCAGAGCCAAGATGAGGAATGCAGGCAAGAACACTTTTTTCCCCTGCTTTTCTAACCCTGCCTTCTTTGATATCTGAAATTCAGTTTTGAGAGCAGATGCTTTTAGAAATTTGTATGGGCCAGTAGGGATTGGTCACAGCATTAATGTTGAAAAACCTCCTTCTAATCCAATTTGTGCCAAAAGGTGCTTGTTGTTAAAATGCTCGAACACATGTATCTAAAAGCACGCTGAAATGGTTTGTTCTTAGCATGTGTTATGCATCCACAGCTCCCATTAGCTTTGACTGGACCTGTACTTCAATTTTTGTTTATTTAGGAACCAGTTTTAATACTACAATCTTTTATGCCTGTTAAGAACATTTAGACTGGAGTGGAGAAGAAAGCTTGTAACCATCAGATGAGGTATGTTCTTGACCAAAAGAAGTAAGAGGACAAGATACCAAAGAGTTCTAGCATTGTTGTGTTTGTTAAAGGAATTACTTGAATCAAGAAGGAGCTTGGGCTGCTGGCAGAGGGAAATATGAACTGGTGGACATGTAGTGTTCTAAATAGCCATGGTATGAAGGCAAAATTTAGCAAATAAGGTTATTGAAGTCTTAGGTGTTTGTGGGTATGGGTTCTTCAGCTTACAGCATTACTTTCAATTTTATAGCTATAAGCCAGAAGCTGGGGAAACTGTCGATGCTGACCCATTGGTTACTAGTATTATGTATAACCTGTATTCAGTCTGAAATCTTTTCCCTTAAAAATGAGGAAATTAATAAGCACAGGAATGTGAGAAACAAGCATTGAATATGATGCTTCGTACTACTTTCTATTTTTTATCTTTTTTTTTAGCATCTCCAGCCTCTTATTTATCTGCTTACACAATTACTTGTGCACAAGTCCATCTGCTAGGTTGCATCTGGGAAAAAGTGGGGATTCATCTGGAGAACATCTGATGCGACACTTAGGAAGCATTTTTTTCTTGACTGATGTCAGCTAGTCAGCAATATTTAAGCTGTAAGCTCGTAAGCTGACATGCTGAATGGCTCTTTCTAGTTCTTCTTTTCCCAGATTCCTGCTGGACTTTTAGAACCCCTTGCTGTTCTGCACTGAAGCTGTCTAGTTTTATTCTGCACTGACACCCAATGTTCTTAGATTCCCCGAGGAAACTGGTAGCATTTATAGACTGAGCTCAGTCCAGCTGAGACTCAGGAGGGATGCATACCTTTCTGAGGATCCACCCTCTCCTACATGGATGAAATCTTGAAGATCTTTGACTTTGTGGATACACTGAGTTGAATGCTGTGGTAAGAATKAATTGATGAAGGTAACAGGGATGGAGAAAAAGCAGATCTTCCTGCTATATGGTTGTGGGACTCTTGGTCTGGTGGCATATGTTTTAATGTCATTTTGAGACTAAAGCCAGGAAATAGGAAAGAGTGCTAGCTTCTTAGAAGCTGGTGATGTAGTGCTGCTTCGGCAGAGCTGCCCTGCTACACTTGTTGGTGCTAATTAGTTTGTGTCTGTTGAGCTTCCTTGTGACTCAAGTCTGTTCTAATTAACACTTCCCTGTAGATTGCTGCTGAACTCCAGAAATCTCATTCATTTGTGACACACATTTCACCATCCCAGGGAGACAAATATATTTTGTTGACAAAGGTGCTGATAACACTATTGGACTGCGGTTTAATGTGTGTGTCTCGGAGATGGAGAGAGGTGACAAGACAGCATGAGTGGGAGAATGGAGTTAAAAATAACATTAAGAATTGCAGCTGCAGTTTGTCTACCAGTTTGAATTGTTTGAGCCCCAGACTGTGTGATACTCTATCTGCTACAGACAATTATAGGCAGTGTTTATTTCTTCTATCTCTGCCTCTTTATCCTGTGCAGTAACATGAAAAGATACAATTGTTAGAATGAGAAGCTTAGGAATTATATATATACTGTGTATATATTTATATATAAACACACTATATAAAGATACAGTCTCTGTCTCTCTATGTAGTCTATATATATAGTTTTGCTTTACAAAATAAAAAATCAGGAGCTACTCTGTTATTTAAATATAAGCCTTGCAAATAGAATATACCTGAAACTACTGCAATATTTGCATCAGAGGCTGCAGCACCCAGCGACCTTGCAACAGGTTTTAGAAATAATTTGCAACTGAGTATATGAAACCTTTTTTACTTGGGCTGTGGCAGCCATCAGTGAGGCTGTCTGCTGCAGCAGAGAAAGGAGTAATTGCAAAAGGCAGTCTGACTCCATAGGTACCGATGAAACAGCATTGGGCGGGGAGACCTGTGCTATTTCCATCCCAGCAAAGAACTCTGGAAATTCTGGAAAGTCTGGAAAGTCTTCCCCTGCCACCATAACTCCTCCTGCACCCTGTCCATAGACACAGTGCATTGTCTATGGAGAGAAGCCTATCTGAAAGTGGGAAGTGCTGGCCCAAGAGCTAGGGCATTTGGTTCCTTCTAGTAGGAGGAGGCACCAACTAGAAGGCACCACCCTTGTAGTTTACATGATCTACTCTATGTAAAAGTCCGTATCTTATAGTTAAAACCTTTGAAGCCAGAAGTTTGTATGGGTGTTAACACGTGCCCTTCATGAGATGGGCTTTTCCTTGATGTTCTTGGTCTTTCCCCTTCTCTGCATCTTATATCGTTGCCTTCTGCCTCGGCTTTGTGTTTTACTGCTGTTCTGTAGCATGACGAAAGCTCCTCTGGAAATGCAAAAGGCAATTTTTCTGCCTTAATGGCTAACTCAGAATGATTTTGCTTTTGCCATTTATCTTCAATCCTCTCTGCAACATAACAAATGGCTCATCTCATAGCGTTGTTTCCTTCAGCCATTTATGTGTTAGCAATGCTAATATACTGTGGTATGCCAGAAACTATACTTTCTTTCCACATTGCTTATTTTCCTGGGTCCAGTTGGTAGTTTTCTAAGCATCACTTACACCCCTAAGAAAGCTGAAGAGACTGGCCTAAAATTGACAAGGACAAAATGAGCCTTGAACACTCTGGTAGAGCACGTGGTGTATGGAGCCTGCATGGAGTTATCTGAATTTTGGTGATATTGGACTCTAATTCTGTTTTTTATGGCCATGGGTTGCTTTTGCAGCCTCACTTACAAAGAGCCTTCAATTTTATGTATAAAGGATGATCTCTGTTGTTAAAATAACTTCCAAAAGTGACTTTGGGCACCCATTCAACCCTGACTGCCTTTGGGGAATCCAAGCCAAGCTAAAGCTGTCTCCATCACAGTAAAGAGATGTTAACAGGATCTCAGCAGAAGAATAAATTATGAACCAGAACAATCTGCTCACCTTACACAGACCAATACTGAGCTAATAGCTTAGCTTTGCCACCGGGGAGTAGTTGCCCATTGTCTTTCCATCTGCCCTTCTTCTGTCTCAGCTTGATTAGAAATGGCTTGAGTCGGGGCATATGGATGTGGCTGGAAATGGAGATTTAACTAATGCTTAGTCATTTTAAAAGGGTTTTGCAAAGAATAGGTTTGAAGAGTGGATGTTTAAACAGGAAGCTTCCTGTTTTGAAGAAACATTTTTCTATTCTCTTTCTGCTCTTCCTGAGTTTTCTTTCTATTCAGCTTGGCTTTACCCTTCCCCTGCTTAATCTGAAGGGAAAATGTTAAACTATGGCAAATGTCATGGAAAAGCCTACCAGCCCAAGCACAAAATCTTCCTGGGATGATGAAAAAGCAAGTGGTTTGCTTGATTTGACAGGCAAGTATTTGCCCTATCTTTTATATATCAAAAAGCAATATTACAGCTTACAGGTTCCATATAATGCTCATGTCACTTTTCCTGTCCCCAGTATAAGCCATACTTTGCTTTAGTAGTAAGTTGTATACAAAAAAAGGCACAAAATAATTGGAAACTCAAGCGATAACATCTTTGCAGTTTGCAGTTGCTAAAATACAGTCCTTCAGTGTTTCCTATGCCAGGACTCCTCATGGCAGGATGGCCTAGCTTTAGAAATACCGCTCTGTTCTTGTAGAGCTGATCAGCTTTCCCATACTGGGAACAGAGGCCTGATTCCTCTCATGCTGAGGTGAGAACAGTGTAATTCAAAAATTAATCAAAATTTCCCAATTTCCCTAGGTATACATAACAGGAGATTCTGGCTTCTGTTTTCACTTTAACATTAGCATTTTTATTAGAGATAGTTGGCACTGAGTAAAGCATCCATACTGGTGACCTGAGCAACATCTTCTGCTTTGAAGCATCTGTTTCATTAATCCTTTGCTCACTGCTGCATGTTGGACACACAAAGTGCTTCTCCAGCCACTTTGTGGTGCAAAGAGCAAGAGCATTACTTCAGCCACTTCTTTCCTTTTCCCACTTACTGGTCCATTGCTCTGTTGTTGCATTATCTTAATTTCAGTGCACTTGTGAAGAAACAGGCATGTGGCATGAGGCTAGGAAAGCATGGGATGTGGGAGCATATAGCCATTCATCATTCAAAGAGATGTTGAGGCATTCATGTAGGACTGGCGCATGAAGTCCTCGCACACTGCAGATAAACTGAGTCCTTTTCCTTTTCTCCTCTCATGTAAGATGAAAGTGTTTTGTGTAAATTTAGGCAGTTTTTCTTTTGGTTTAGTTTCTAATAAAACAAAGTAGTAATTAATTTTCAGAATAAACAGCTCAGTAATCACGGCTATCACTGTAAGCTTCAGCATGCTTCTGACAGACTCTCCTCTAAAACACAACATGTGAAGTGGTCTGTTAATTGCTTATTGTATTGACTTAATGAGGCCATCTTAATTTATGATAGTTTGGGTTTAACAGCAATCTTCTCCATAAATCCTCGTGCTTTCCTTTTCTACTAGCATCTTCCTAGCACCTTCAGCGGACTTGCCTACATGCCACGTACTTTTTAAGTGTACCTTTTGCAGATTAATTAAAAAAAGGGAAAAAAGATCAGTGTTCAGAACAGGCAGTAATAAAAACCCAAGTAACAATACTTTGCTCGATGTTGTGCATATGACTCAAAGCACTTCCCAGAAGACAAATCTCATCCATTTGACATATAGAGAAATGGAGACTGGGAAGTTTTGCTAAATATCTAGAGGTAACAGTGGCAGAAGCCAAAGTAAGATTTGAGAGTTTCTTGGCCAGTTTCTCAGGCCAATAGCCCTTTTCTTACTCCTGTATGTTCTTGGTTATGTTGTTCAGTACTGTCTTTGAGGAGGAGAGATTTTGCAGAAGCCACAGCTGGTCAGTTGTCCTTCTCCAAAGTGAAGGACCCTACTCTGGTTGTGGTGGTGTTCTTGTAGTGAGGAGGTGAGAGGGTTGTTCAGAGCAGCAGGCAGCCAGGCAGTGCATTAAGCTGCTTTTTGGAGAACAGCAGAGCGCATAGGGAATGCAACCACATCAAAGGGTTTCAGTAAATGCCTTAGTGCAAGTCCTTCTGGCATGTGTGGGCTATCTTCCTTTTTGATGTTAATTGTTTCACAGAATCATAGAATAGTTTGGGTTGGAAGGGACCTTTAAAGGTCATCTAGTCCAACCCCCCTGCCGTGGGCAGGGACATCTTCAACTAGATCAGGTTGCTCAGAGCCCCATCCAACCTGACCTTGAACGTTTCCAGGGATGGGGCATCTACCACTTCTCTGGGCAACCTCTTCCAGTGTTTCACCACCCTCAGTGTAAAAAATTTCTTCCTTATAGCTAGTCTACATCTACCCTCTTTTAGTTTAAAAACATTCCCCCTTGTCCTGTCACAACAGGCCCTGCTAAAAAGTTTGCCACCATCTTTCTTATAAGCCCCCTTTAAGTACTGAAAGGCTGCAATAAGGTCTCCCCAGAGCCTTCTCCTTCCAGGCTGAACAACCCCAACTCTCTCAGCCTTCCCTCATAGGAGAGGCGTTCCATCCCCCTGATCATTTTTGTGGCCCTCCTCTGGACCCCCTCCAACAGGTCCATGTGTTTCCTGTGCTGAGGGCTCCAGAGCTGGACGCAGTACTCCAGGTGGGGTCTCACCAGAGCAGAGTAGAGGGGCAGAATCACCTCCCTCGACCTGCTGGCCACGCTTCTTTTGATGCAGCCCAGGATATGGTTGGCCTTCTGGGCTGTGAGCACACATTGTCAGCTCATGCCCAGCTTTTCATCCACCAGTACCCCCAAGTCCTTCTTGGCAGGGCTGCTCTCAATCCCTTCATCCCCCAGCCTGTATTGATACTGGGGGTTGCCCTGAGCCAGGTGCAGTACCTTGCACTTGGCCTTGTTGAACCTCATGAGGTTCACATGGGCCCACCTTTCGAGCTTGTCCAGGTCCCTCTGGATGGCATCCTGTCCCTCAGGCGTGTTGACCGCACCACTCAGCTTGGTGTCATCTGCAAACTTGCTGAGTGGTGCACTTGATCCCCCTGTCTATGTCATTGATGAAGATATTAAACAGTACCGGTCCCAATACGGACCCCTGCGGGATGCCACTCATCACCGATCTCCATCTGGACATTGAGCCGTTTATCAAAAGCAGCTCAGGTGTTGGGAAACCAATAACTTCTTCTAGTCTGTTCTGTTACAGAGCTTTTGGTAGCTGTCTTCAGGCCATGCCTACACCATCTAGGCTTTGAAGCAACTTCTCCAATGTCCTGAGAGCACCCTAGTTAGTATGCCATGGGCAAACCTCAGGAGTGCTTGATCCATCCCTATGTAGTATCCTCTGGTGTGGTCTGGATGACCCCACTCCAAGAACATGCGTGGTATGCATACGTACTCCATACATTGGTGGTGCAACTGCACTAGGCCTCCTTGTGTCTGCCCATAGAAACATAGAATATCTTGAGTTGGAAGGGACCCATAAGGATCATTGAGTCCCAACTCCCTGCTCCTCTCAGGGGATCCATGATGGGTTTGAGGTAGTGTGGTATAATATCAATCCGCCAGGCTTCCCCATATTGATATTTCAGCCACCGTCCTCTATACCAGAGAGGCTTTAGCCACTTGGCTCTTTGATTACGGTGCATGTTTCGCATTCATGGATAACCTGTGCAATGGTGTCAATGGTCAAGTCCCACAGTGTCCCGAGGATGGAAAACAGGTCCGTAGCTAAAACCAGAGTGGAGCCTTGTGCTGTCCCTATTCTGATCTTCACCAAGGTCTCTCTGGTATTGCCAACCAAATACTGACTGTTTTGCCTGGAGCCCTGACCAGCCTGGTGCTGAGCTCCCACACAGCCCTGAATGGCAAGAAACAGGCTCGTGAACATGTTCGAAACACTGCTGAGAAGATGGTGCGTTGTCCCAGAGTGGCACATACCCCAGGAATGGATACAACGCCGTGCTTACAGGCATACATTGAAGGGACAGGGTGGGGGTATCCTTCTTAAGGAAGGCTGAGCACTGTGGAAAGCCAAAAGCTGTTGGCAGAGTGGGTGCTGCTGCTTGAGGGATTTCCATGCAGCGCTAGGTGCTCTCATYGATCTTACCAGTGGCAACATTGCCTGCTTGAATGTCACCTTTCAGAGTAAGCCAGGCTGAGCAACAAGAAAATCTCCTCTCCCTCCACTCACTCTATAGTAGTCTGTTGAGGCAAGTGCTTTTCTTTGAGCAGCAGTGACAATGGCCTTTTCTTTGCCCACAGTTTATGTAAGTGGGGATAGACAAAATGTTTTTTTTTTCCAGGCAGCCATAGCAGTAGTTCTATGATCTTTGTAGAAACAACACGTGAGACTTCAGCGTATCTCAGCCCTTAGATACTCAGTCAGACAGCAGTGAGGTGATGGAGGGAGCCTGCAAGACATGCAAATCGGTATGTTCTAAGGTCTTCGGAAAGAGCCAGCTGTGCTCCACAATGGTGTTCAGGTCGACCAAGCCTACATAGGGAGCTACTGGTTTCTCTGGCCCATGTGAGCTCCTAGAGATAGGTGCACACAGACCTTGGGAGAGCAGAAGAGAGCTAGTGTAGGGGTTTGGCTCCTGGGCTTGTTCCCTCCTGCCCATGGAAAGCACTGGTCAGACAGTGAGCCTTACTCAAAGCTGTGGGGTGAGTCACTGGGACGTGATGGAGCAGGTAAGTATGGGGTAGGGCAGTTATTTGGAGGTTTCTCCTTGGCTGTGCTGCAAAGGTTTGTGTGTAGAAGGTGGGGTTTTGGGGTGCCTAAGCACTGCTCTGGGCAGTCTGGAAGATCTTGCCTTGTGGAAGCTTGGGAGGGGCTGCTGGAGCATTCTTCCCTTGTAGGGGGTTTCCAATGCTCACTGAGGATGTGGCTGCGGAGCCATCAGTAGTGGCCGGAGGGAGAAGACATGGGGCACGGGGAGAAAAATTTCACAGTAAACGTCTGTCTCTGGGTATGTACAGTGATTTCTCCAGGGGCTTGACTTATGGCAGAAAGCATCTGATAATTATTTATGAAATCTGGGAGTTACTTACTGGTAAGAATGGCTCAGTGCCCTGACACAATATCCCTCTGGAGTCACTGAACAGAATACCAACATCAACTGTCCTACCATCCCTTTCAGAGCTGCTGGTAGCACCTTTTGGTACTGTTGGCATGAACGTCTGTTGTTTCACTGTAGTAAAGCAGCAAGAATCTGTGAGCTACTTTCTCAGCCTGATTTAAAGGTAGGATTTTACTGAGGAGTTATAATGTGGTGCTCCTTTCTCACCTAACAGATGGTTAGCTGACTGAAGCGCTTTGCCCTGACCTAGCTTTCTCTTTGATATATTTTCATTTTAATAGTTGAGTAGAGTTTTAGCAATAAATGATCAGGCATTTAATCCAAAAATAGTCAATATATCAGCTGGGAACTGAAAGCCCACAAGTTCAGGCAGATAAAATGAAAGTTCTTGGAGAGGGTTTTATTTTTGCCAGAGATGTGATTGACTCTTCAAATGCCCAGACAATTTTTTCATGACCACATCGTTTTTGGTTTTCAAATATTGCTCAGCCCACTTTGCACATAATTAGTGAAGAGCGTTGTACAAGGGCTCTTTCAGTGGGTGACCTGTCAGTATGGATGGGGCAGAAATGTGTAATGAGGGTCTGACCCATTTTAATTATTGGCCAGTGGACTCCTGATTTGTGTGGGTTTGGTTGTGAAGCTATTCCTGTTAATAGGGCATCATTGAAGTGATTGTTAGGCTGGGCAGGCTGAGGGAGATCTCAGCTTTAGAAAAGCCCAAGAAAATAAATAAAAGAGAAGGGGAAAGTGTTCTTCTTTAGTGCCCAATATTAAACATTCATGCAGTTTTCAACTTTCTCTGCTCCTGCTGGTATCGTATGGTTTGTAATAAAATTTCATATTCATTTTATGATCCAGCCCAGCTGGTGGACTTTGTGCTGAGCAAAAAAATGAAAAATCAGATAAAATCACTTAAGTTTATCTGGGAACTTACATTGTAGCATCTTTGTCAAAGTCCTGTCATTTTGTGTTGCAGGAGGTGCAGGCCTGAGTGAGGTCTTAAATGCATTCATTTTTCATCACTAACTTAAAGTAATCTGGTCATTCTGAAATACCAAGTTTTCCCATCTGATATAATATGGTATTTAAAAGCAAAAAAACCCAAACCCTACAGATTTATCTCTAAGTAAGCAGTTAATGAGTCAGATGCACAGAAAAAAAAGCACAT
Source organism: Phoebastria nigripes (assembly GCA_035582835.1). Taxonomy (NCBI): domain Eukaryota; kingdom Metazoa; phylum Chordata; class Aves; order Procellariiformes; family Diomedeidae; genus Phoebastria; species Phoebastria nigripes. Next base: position 356 of record JAYKAV010000496.1, on the reverse strand, counting down.
TCAAAATACCTTCATGCAGCCATCGTGATTCAAAGCTTCTGTGAGTGCCCCCCTGCCCCGCACCGAGAAGTCCCCCTGAATTCGGGGAATTTGATTCCCCAAACAAATGGTCTGTACTCAGGGGTGCAAAGAGCTGAAGGGGTCTTAGAGAAAGGCTGTCGTTTCTTCTATCTAATCCAAATGCTGCTGCAAAAAAAAATAAAATGGTGGCCTGCATCCAGCTTTGCTGCTGTTTTCAAATCCTGCTCCAGACCTTGTATTGGCTGAACTGGGGTCTCTGGCCATGTCAGAATGACTTCTGCAGTATCTTTTTTTTTTTTTTTTTAATTTCCTTTTTTTTTTTTTTAATTGATTCA
>JAYKAV010000495.1:23767-86479 GCA_035582835.1 Phoebastria nigripes | reverse complement strand
CAAAACATCAATGGGCCATCAACGCTCCTATGATACCAAACCCAAAACACAGCACACCCTCCCCAGCTACTGGGAAGAAAGTTAACTCTGTCCCAGCCGGAACCAGGACAAGATTCAATATAACGAACCCTCAAATTATTGCTTGCTTAGAAATATATGTATTTTCTGAAAATGTAGCAAACTGATACTGAAAGCAGCTAATATTTCTTGCAGCTCTAAGTATACGTGGTTGTCGACACAGGTGTATCTAACATCCCATGGGGACAATAGGTTAAATATTAATCTACTTGAGCTAAACGTAATCCGTATATGGTCTGTCTGCTGCTTGTATCTATTCAATAGGTGAGAGCAAGACATCAGGTACTATTGAATAGTGACAACATGATTAGCATCAAGGTCAAATTTTCTGAGAGGGCAAAATGAAACAGGAGCTGAAATATCATTCTGAAGTCAGTGGTGCCTAAAAGCATAAGTCACTTAAAAAAAATTGTCATCTCAAACCATGTGAGAATTTTATTTTTAGGCAGACTAAGGTAGAATTATAGATACAGAAGTGACTTTAAAAGGTCACTTATCTCATTCTCCTGCCTTAAAGTCAACTGCGCTTATGACGTTTCTGATGTCTTTAGCCTAATATTCAGCATCCAGTGACAGACATTCCATAATAACTGGTACATTGCAATAACTTATGGTAATTTTCTCCTTAATGTTTCTCCCTCTTAAATAATGTATCCATGTCTATCATACCAATTTTACTGGGCTTGCAAACTGTCCCTAAGTATTTCGTGATTGCTACGGTTTTCATAATGCGTAAACGCTCTGCAAAAACAGTGTTTATGAAACTGTGCATTTAAATTCATATTAAATCAAAGAATCTTTAACTGGACTGTGTGCTTTCATTTAAGACGTCTTTTTTTTTTTCTGTTCCCTTCCATGAATAATCTTAATCTTAATAAGCAAGAACCTTACTGGGCCTTGAGTTTTAAATCTACGGTAAAAGACATGAAAACGCACTTTGAACATATATCAGTGGAATATATCAGACTGTTGCTGTCTTCTGCAGAAGAAATGGATCTGAAAACTTTGGAGTACAAATAACATTTTCTATAGAAAAATATTTTCTAAATTATATAAGTTTGAGTTTTAATGAAATTTAGATGTTCAAAGATATTGATAGATCTAGAGCAGATTTTGCAACAGCAAAAACATTTAAACATCCATTGGAAAGGGTAGAGTTTGACTGTCTAATCTATTTGAAAATCCCAAGAGGCTAACATTTGAAAACTGCTAATGTACTCTTTGGTATCTAGATTCTTCATGTTGATATTACTTTCAGAGCCAGTCATCACCTGACTGAAAACACAAACCTTAATCCAAAGTTTTGAGACCTTTCAAACAGACCAGTCTGTCTACTGGTCTTTGTATAAACTGTTATGACCTAACATTGTACAGTAACAAAGTGAGGAATCGGAGATTAGCACTGATTTGTTGCCATAAAGGTTGAAAAGTAATCCTGAGAGAGAAAATAAAAAGAAAACAAGAAAAAAGGAAACTTCGGGACCATATGTGAAGAAATTATAATTTTATTTATACTTTCCAATACAATGCACATTGATTTACAAGTTTATATACAAATATTTTGGCTTTTTTTTAACAAAAGGTTAGAGATATGTCATATGCATAGTTTTTCAGCTACCATCAGTCAGTACAAAGAAATTAATCTCAGAAAACATTTGGGAATATCTAGAATAATGTGCTACTTTACTGTGACAAATAGTTACCAGATACTTTTACTGCTAACGTAGGTTTTTCTTCCCTTGTAAAGGGGGTTTCTTTCCCTCCTTGAATTTATTTCCATTAGAAATAAACTTCCCTAGAAGTCAGTGAGACAGAACTCTTTCTTTATCATTCACACATTAAAAAAAACATTTGATATAATAGTAAAGATAATGTTAAGCTTCCTCAATCTTTGGGAAACAACTTGATTTAGGCTAGAAAAGAACTATAAAATTMTTTTATGGTTTTAACTGCTATATCCAGTTGGGTTTTCTTTAATATGCTAAACAACTTGCAGTTGTGCAGGATCAGGTTTCATCAGTGCCCATATTAGACATGAAGTTTTACTATTGTTTGATGCAGAAGTATTAATCAGGTAATACATGATAAGCGAGCAAAACACTTGCAAATCTCATTCTCACAAAAGTGGCAACAATTTAAAGTTCATACTGAAGTACTTTTACAGTCAGTGTATTTTTCTTTGCAATGGTCAAGCGAGATGGACATTCTGTGTTTTAGGAACATACCTAGCTCCTTTCTCCCACTTCCAAAGATTGCAAAACAGATTCCAATGGATCAGTTTGGTAACCATATACAAGTTATCAAAGTTATTAATATTCTGAATTGACACAGAATCTCTCAATCACATACTGTGATGATAGCATTTCACCTGAGAAGTCTTCTCCTTTTGAACTGCAACAGGTGTATTTTTAAGAATAATGAACAGTAAAGTAACAGACAAATAAACTAAGCAGCTTGCATACTGAAGATAATAATCTGAAGAAAAAAACAAGATAAAGATAAGAAATCTGAAGATTTCTTCCTACTCTTTCATTGCTTTATTGATTACTGAATGAGGAAACTGAAAGAATTTGAATGTGTGCTTACTTTCTACCTATGTTATATAAACTATATATAACTCAGAGAGATGACAACTGGGAAAGACAGAGAAAAAGTAATTTTATTTTATTGACTGGTTATGTAGCAAATCATACGTAGTGCGCCATTTCAACCTGAGGAACACGGACTGCACGTTGTTACGCATACACTGCATGATGTCATGGAGATCTGCACCTCAGCATTAGTGTACAGCTCACACAGTACTAGAGTTACAGTTTGTTTGCTATACGCCAGTGATCCTAGATCTGAAACTGAAGTCTGATTGCCATTTATCCATATGCTCTGAACAAAACCAGAAATAGGTATACAAGTTCCACAGCACTTTTAAAATAAGCATATTAACCCCATTTTAGCACAAAGTTATCTAAAGTCATGCTTTCTAGTGCTTACTCCTTTGCATGTATCTGTGATAAAATGGCACACATCTGTCTGTATGAATGAACACACTGTACTACAACAGATGCAGTTGTGATAATATAACCACAATGCTATTATGTGTAAATTAAATGTACAAACCATAATGAGTCATCTCATCATGCTAGTCATGTTAAGAAAGTGTTTTATAATGCTTCCTATATGCATTCATGTCCACAAAGGAATCAGACTGCATCTAAAAATAAGAAGACAGCGTAAATACTAATGAACTTTGTCTGGAGTACTAAAAAGGTAAAAAATAAGACCATATTTTCAGGCTATCCTTAAAAGGTTTACTGATGATAGTTTGATTCAAGTGATTTCAGAGCAGAGTGAGCCAATCATCTAATCTTATCTCATGCATAATGTAGGTCATGGAACATCACCCAGTAAAACTTGCATCAGCCTCACATTTTCTGTTTGAGCAACAGCACATGCATTAGAAAAATTTTTTTTTCTGATTTAAGGTTTTGAGTGTTATACCGTAGTTGTATATTTTTCTATAGTATATCACCCTAATTCAAATCAGAAATTTATTTCTAGGATGGATTTCTGACCTCCACTTAAAATCATGTTTCTAACATAAAAAGATTTGAAGAACAATCTCTTCCCCAAAGAAAGTTCTGGTAGATCCTGACATTAACTCTTAGGCTTTATTCTGATTTGTCATAACTGGAAAGATTAACAAGCAGAATTTAACAGGTATAGATGCTGGTTAACAGCATGCTTTATAGGACAGGTGGGGGTTATTCAAAAAGGCTTCATTGAAGTCAGTTTTCTTGGCTTCCTGCAACATCTGTGGAGGGACGGATTCCACCAGGGATCTGATGATTTTGGATTATCCTCACAAGCAATATAAGAAAAAAAAGAATATCCCTCTCCTCACTGGCCCAGGTCTGAAGCCTAAACCTCTTTCTCCTGCTGAAATATAAACTCCGGTTCTTACACTTCCTACTCTGGATCCTAAACCTATCTCCATCCCACTGAGGGCCTCTGGATACTCAGTTCACCCTACCAATATTCTACATGATTGTTCTCCACTGTCCCTACATACATACCAGCTTTAACTGCTTTCTAGCTAATCATACTGTACACTCTCCAGGATACTTTCCGGGAAACTCACGGTGTGTGCCTTCATCACACTGCAGAAGAGAAAACTTACGTATGTGTATATATATATATAGTTGGCCTGATGGTTTTCATTATACAGATGAACCAGAAGTTAATTATTGACTAACAACTCTACTTCCTATAGCCACCTAGCAAGGAATCATACACTTTTTGAGACATAGAGTGCATCTTCTGTATGCTAAATTGTTAAACATAGGCTTTAATAATTCTATTTTCCATATGTTTTATAATGGATCTAGATGGGAGGTCTGGAATTAATTTCACCTAACTTTAGACTTCTAATAGTTGTCTGCATGTAAATTAGTCTACAAAGTTCCCATTTATAGTCAACAGAGAGAGATAACCACTTTTGGAAGTACTTTAATTGCATACTTTAGGGCAGGATGAACCATATTCTATAAATTCATATTCCTCTTGACAGATTTTAAAGGAAACCTACTCCCTGAGCTTAAATCCCACCCTAGGTCTTTTTCAGTTCATATCTAGGTGCTATCTGGACATATAACCTTAGTAATAGCAGAGCCATCCATTTTTTTTCTATCTGCAGCCCTCAGCATTGTACTTTCTGAAAAGTTGACAATATCAGTGTGCTTTATTTTCTTTACCTTCTTGAGGAATGGTGAAACTGTAGCTCAGATATACAGATAAGGAATTATATATCATAAATAGCTTGCTAAGTCATGAAAAGCTGTTTCTGTACAAGGGCAATATTGACTGAGGGTATTGTTTTGAAGGCCAATCAATGCCTTTATTCTTGCAATTGAAGCTACAGCTCTACAAATTCTGTTATGCAATAGACTGTTATTGCAACTTTAAAGATACAATTACAAAGATTTTTGGTACTCTTGACACAGTTCTTATAAATTACATACGTATACTTTATTGAAGAGATAGGGTGTTAATAACGTCTTAGCCCCCCTTCTAGGCAGGCAACTTATTTACACTCTATGATACTTACCTTTTGACATATTTCTACGTGTGATGCACAGTCCCAATAGTCTCCTGCACCAGTTGTTAGAAAGAAAATATCAGCTGAAAGAAAATATGTGTAAAAATCATACCCTTGTTTAAAACATCATATTCAAGAATATAATCAAAGATGAATTCCAAAAATCTTTTAGTTACATTTTTAAGGCGGAGTAACATATCAGAAATGTTCCCAAAAGATCTGTCTATCTTGGGATCTTGTCACAGGACTTGGCATATTTTCATATTGTGCCAGCTGAAAAGCTTTTGCTTTAGTCTGTAACATTTCTTTTCTTAATTTTCAAGCTTTCTACAAGAGATAAGGATGCCAAGTTAACATTATACTTACAGTTTATTAATGAGATTTAACATATTGCAAATTGGGGGGGGGGGGAGGATTACTGAATGGAAAAGATTGAAGAGAAACAGCTGCATGTTAAAAATACTTCCTTTTTAATATTTAATTTTTTATTATTGTGACCATATGTCTACAGTAAGGTCATATGGAGTTCACTCTTGTAAAGTTACATTACTATTTTAAACTGCTCAGTAATAATTGGCCTTTGGAAAAGCAAAATAACACTTTGATGCTGAGCTAGGTTAAACTGGCTATTTAATAGTAGGGTTAATTTGAACCACAATGTAAATACCAGGATAGCTCTAAATAACAAAAATGCAATATGAAGTTTCTGAGTATTAAGTCTGATAGGCCTCGAGCTGATTTCTGTTTATGACTAGTTATAGAGTTAGTCCCCAAAATCATCATTTTGTATTAGTTCTGTTATTACATATGGCACATAAAATCATGAATTGCATATCATAAGCAGGCTGAACTAAACGTAGGGATGTTGCTGTTATTATTTTCTAAAGTACTGTTAATTTAATTTTCATAAAACAGAACCTGACCCATGAAGTCGGTTTCAGTCAAACTCATCCAATATTTTTGTGACCGACATCTGAGTAACATAAAAAATAGAGTAATCTCTTATGTAACAGCTGAGTTTCTGATCTGGGTATGAAGCAAGGATGCATAACTTAAGAAAGCACGGAAAACCTCTGTTCTTTCTGTGTAGAGAGCAATTAAACCACAGGAATTAACCTGATTCTTGTCTTGAAAGTCAGCAAAACCATAATTTCTAATATACAGAATTTCACAGTGTATATTGATGGATACTTGTTTAGGGTTATGTTAGGGTTTTGGTGTACTGTTTTCCTAAAATATGTGGAATACCAAAGTGAAAAAAAAAAAATGTAGACCTAATAAAAAGACCAAAAATTGCTTTGATGAGAAAGAATTCCAGTGTGTCTAACTGCAGATGATAGGGGCACAGCTGTAGAAGCTGAGACTGAAGCAATCATGAAAGTGAATGTTCTCTTAGAGTAGGCTGGACTGAATCACTCAGAAACATACCAGGTGCCAGACGCTAGAGCACTTGCCCTATTTACCAAGGCATTGAGAACTGCAAGGCACTGAGTCCCAAGCAGCTTTTTGAGGGGGAATCATAGTTGGAATAAAAGACTATAAAACCAAGATGAAGCAGAATTGCATAGATTTGAGAAAATATATGAAATGTGAAGAAAAGGGAATATAATAGAAAATTGTTTAAAAGCACCTCCCCTGACTTCGGAACCCAAACACTATTTTTAAAACAATGATATAATCTTTGATTGTGCACCAAAGTTATACCATCCTAACAACGCTACTTCACTTATTTTTCCCCATCCTAGTTATAGTGTTAAAAGTGTTCTTTTAGGATAGAATATATCAATGTGGAAGCCACCACGATAAAATAAATTCATGTATATAATCGGTTCCTACAATATAACTCATTCTGCTTGAAAGAATACCGTAGATATGAATCAAAATATTCAAAGCTCTACAAAATTAGTGTATTTATTTGTCATGCTTCAGAATGGAGGGCTTGGCAGGTCCAGAGACACACAAGCTGGTTCTTCACAGACTCTCTTAGGAACAGAAACTCTGCTGAATTGGTAGAGGAGTATGTACTGCAAGTTTGACTGCAGTGTCTGCTAAACAAATTAATTTTCCTTGGAGAAACAAGTACAATGCTTTCCCTACTACCCTCATGTCTAGGCTCAGAGAGCTATGAATCTTGACTTCCTGAAGACCATAAAAGGTATTGCATATAGAAAAAAAAGCATATAGAAATATTCCTTACTAAGATATGCAAGCCTTGGGAAGGGAAATGCACCATTTCTTACTAGACACATCCAGCTGGCAGATTTTTAAAACCATATAAATTAAGATTACTGTGAAGTACATACCACCTCCCAAACATTATATTGAGATCTTCTAATCTTATGTGAAGACTGTGGATTCCACCATAGGAATCTACTTTTAGAGACTTGCAATCTGTATTTTTTCCATCAGGCCCTTAATTAAAAAATGGACCTATAAATACCTAAATGTATTCACACTTGATTGCTCAGTCTATAAATGTGGTCATCAGTCTGCTAAAGCTACAAACTGCCTTTGGTAAAGAAGGGTGAACTAAATGCCTTACCTCTCAAGCTCTCAAAATCTCCATAATTCTTGACAGACAAAGCATATTCTGAAGGGTACTCCTGTATGCTTTACATTATGCCTTATTAGCAAGGCACAATGAATAAAACAGATACATTTTTCTGTTTTTTATTTCTTAGTTCTATGCTTTGCAACAATTCAAGACTCCCCAGTCAGCAAGCCGAGAAATGGCTTCATCTACCTGATAAACCTTCTGTTCTGGTAGAGTGTCTTGTAGTGAACTAACAAGGCTTCATGGGGAGTGTAGCTGCAGGTCTGGTTCCTATGCCTTTTTGCTCCTCTATGAAGGCTATTTAGAACAGGATCAGAATTGTCAGGATCCTGTACCTATAATTTCAGGGTTTCTGGGAATGCCAATGACTAAAGGAAACCTCAAAGCTTACTTTGAAACTTCTTGTCTTTTCTTTTTACTAACCAACAGAACAGAGATGCTTCACCTTTGCTCATGCAAGCACTGCTACTTCAGTTACTTCACTGGTTGATGCTTAACTATAATACTTAGTTACAAGATCTTAGAAATCCCATGTCTCAGAAACTCTGGTTGCAGAAATTATTCAGTAACATCACCAAACTTTCTTTGTTAAGCTATTGCCTCTACCTTTTAAAGGTAGGCTACCTTTGCAGTTCCTGTGATAGGAGTGTGAAAGACAGTGCAATACTGTGTAAGACTCAGTCTTTTAAGTGGAACAGTTAACTTCCACATCTGCACTTTAAGGAGGTAAATCTGCTGGGCATTAAGTGTCCTGAACTTGAATACTCTCTGTTGTACTAGCAATTAAAACTTTATTAAGGATGCTAGCTAGTAGGACTTGTAACTTTTGAAGAACTACTAAAATGCCGAGTATTGTATTGGAAATCATGTTAGCTATCAGACAATCAAAAATAATTTCTTAGTGGCTGTGAATTGCATTTCACTTAACTATCTTTATTTGGGTAGGTCGTACAACATTCAATATTTCTTTTGCAACTGTCAATTTAAGACATTAAATGTGAGTACTGAAGTACTACATGAAGGAAGTCAGGAGCTAACTCCAAGGTTATGCAAATTTATTGTACATAAATCTTGTTACAAAGCTTTGCTTTATTGTCACACTACTATATTCATAAATTTAAACATAAAAAGTAGGGTTCTTGAATGTTGAATCTGTGCTCTTCATTAACAGCAACATTTGCATTTATATATGATGTCCTAGTACATATATATTTGACTTCAGTAATTACAGGCTTGTTTATCTGTCTGTGTGAAGCACATTTGGTAGGCATCACTGTCGGGATCTATAAAAACATCACCAGTTTGTTATGACAACAGATGGCACAGGAACTGACCATCAAAGTTTACATATCTAGAAATATCTGCTCCCTGCTAACGACTAGATTCAGAAGATGATGTCTCATTGATGACTGAGATATGGCAATAATACTGTTTTATTCACTATCACTTGTAGGACTAATAATGTGTCTTATGATTTGCTCCAGTGTGTGACTGACAAATAAGCCCCTAAAATGGAAGAAAGTTCAGAGGAGATGGGCAAGGATGATGTGCCTGTGAAGCTCAGGGAATAACGCAGGGTGTGACTGACCACAGCTGTAGCAAAGAAGTTGACTTTATCTCACCACAAAGGAACCAGAGGGTGGCCTACATTTTAAACCGCTATCAACAGTTGAGTGGATCAACTGGTGATGTAAATGTTTCTCCCTGAGTCCATTCAAAGAGCATGAATGTCTCCCTGAGGTAGTCAGACCAGCATGGGGGGAGTGAATTAGAGGTTCAATCACAAATTCGAAAATGTCACAATTAGACAATTGTATCAATTTAAAAATTGCAGTTGCTTCTATATTCTTAAACACTGCCAAGTCCCTGTTTGCGCTTCTAGTCTAAGCAAAACAACTAAGTTTGGGAGTTCAACAATGTTGTCAGTACCTTCTGGATCCATTGGGAGGCAGAACTATTATTTCCTACAGCAAGGCTTTCATTTAATGATGCTTACACTACTGTCCAATCTAAGCAAGTCATAGATGTCCTCACGATAGCCTGATAAGAGACATGTCTTCCTGGGTTTCTAGGATGCCAGCCTCCCGTCCCCACTACTCACTGTACATCAGTTCCACTGGTCAAGGTTCTGAAGGACTGTGACATGGCCTTGACTGGATCTCAGCCTGGATCAGCTACCACTGTAACTCCTTCATCATTTTTTGTGATTGTTCTCTTTACTTTCAGGGCCATCAAAGCTAAGAGGATGTGTCCTACTCACCTGTGCTAGCTCTTCTCTAAAGGGAGCATACAGGGAAGAGGTGAGAGTACAGGTAGTGCTAGACGTGGACTACTGGGCACACCGGTATCTACCCCAACGCCAAGGCCAATGCCTCTATCTCTACATATCTTGCTAACAGCTGAAAAGGATCTCACTAAGTGCTCTTTTTTTTCCTGAAATGCTTTCCTCTAAATACAATATTTCAGACAAATCAAATGATCTTACTCAAGAGGTTGTATTTGTGTGTGTTTGGTTTTTTTTTTCCTGTCATCAACCTTACCTGAGCTGCCTTTCACTGCCCTTCTAACTCCCCTGCTCAAATGCTACTGCACTTGCTTTTATACATCAATTAGTACTTCCTGCCTGGATTTGTTGCACCACAGGTGTTGAATGCAGAATATCTGCAAGGGCACACTGCTGAGCCTTGTACTGTTGGTTCTGCTCCTTAATCTTTTTCTCGAATTTCAAATATTCAATTTCCTGGTGATGAGCTGTAAATTTATTCCCAATTTCTTTCTTGACTGTCTTCAACAGACTACTCAGATTACTTGCAACTTTACACAAAGCTGTACTTCAGCTGCCTTAAGCATCTTCTGTAGATTTAGTGTTATCCTGGGGGAATACAAATAATTTTCCTGCTTTTCACCCAGAAAGGCTTACAGCTTCCTTTCCAGATGAACTGTTCCTCTAAACTATCTTCTAGGCAGGAGAAAGTGCCTCTCTCTCTCTCTCTCTCTCAGTTATCCTCAGCATCCTAATAAAAACACATTCCTTAAATTTCTAATTTTCTTGCTTCCACATGTGGCCAGACATTTAAACCTGTGTTTTAAGTCCAAGCCAACAAACTATATCATAGAGTATTAACTGGAATTTTGATATCTCACAGTCTTCCTCCTTTCCAAAAGTTTACACAAACACACACAAAAAATACATTTTTAAGAAAGCTGAACTGCACATTACAAGGAACAAACTTTAGATATAATGCATTGCATGCAAATTCTATGCTTCTAAGTAGTTTTCTAATATATTAGAAGCAATAAATGTAAAAAAATTTTGTTGCTGCACACAAAACTTGAAAAACAAGTATTTATTGCCATAAGCTGTAGTTACTGGCAGCAAGACAGCTGACTAGGATCCTGAGGATGGGCTGCACTTGATTTTTATTGCCCTAAAGATTGATATTCACTGTCAATCTAGCATGAGATAAAGGTAAAGATATGTATTTAAGTTTTAAGGAAAGATTTTACCCAGCGGAGCTATATACAGAAATTTCTACATTGCTATTCTATATATTTCAGTTTACATTCTATCAGACATAGAAGTGTTGATGGTACAAATTACAGTGAGTAAGCTGCTCTTTTTTTTTTTCTTTTAAAAAATCTATATTTTGCTAGTTCTGTTTCAAAAACCTTTGATGCCGAGTTTTATCAAGTAGATAATTTCTTCACTATAGTGTAGCATGATGACATTTTTCTTAAACAAGTGTTTTGTCACAATTCCGATTGTTTTCTTGCAAGGAACAGCTTGAAATATCATATATAATGCTAAACTATATTAATGAAAATTCTTGGGAGATTATAACTTTTCCTTCTGGCAGCAGAAAGCAATATTTCAGATGGACTGGCAGATCTTTACCATGTAAAAACTTTTTATTGCATAGTCATGCTAATACGAAGTTCACTTACTCAAATTCCTCTGTTTCCCCAAATAGGGTCACATTGCCTGAGGTGAAATGTTACAGTTAAGTGAATTGTGCGTAACTGTTTGTGCAAAGCCTGTTCCTCTTCACTCCTTACCCATCTGAACAGTCTGGCTGTAGTTTTCCCCTGTTATGCCCCCATCAGAGGAACTGTCAGGTTCTCCAAAGCCTGTTGGCTCAACAGTACATGTCTCCCTACAGCACGTAAATTTCTATGAACTACAGTGATATGTCACTGTGCACAGAGCTGCTGAAGCAAGTGGCACTGGGGATCTTGGATGGCTCTCTGTAGACCAAGAAATCATCCAGAAAGTGCAGGGTCTTCAAAGAGTCTGTTGATTATTTAACTACTGAGTTATCTGTTTCTAGTCCAAAAGCATCCAAAAGATACCCCGAAGTCTTTTTTATAATTTACAATAACTTGAACTAAAAGTGCATCAGAAATTAGCATTTTGTTATTACTTACCTCAGTCTTAATTTTTTTTTCATGATTACAGTACCCAAAACATGTTTAATTTTATGTTTTTTAAAATTTTATTTAAGTTTTATGGACCAACACTCAATTAATTTCCTCTTATATTCCTTGTTGGTTTTTTCCCCCCATATAAGCTTTAGAAAACTGAAGATTACGGTTTATTTAAGAGTGCCACTATACACAGGTTACTTTGGAAAGAACTGAAGAGTGTTTGACATTAAGTAATGTGCACTCTACCATATAAATCAAAATAAATAGGAATCTTTTGCACTCTCTTCAGTCTGAAAATGGTCATATGAAAGAAATAAGATACAAGTTTATTAAAATAGACATTTAATCATATTTTTAAGCAACCTTCACCTAAAAAATAAAATTAAGGAATGAATTTTAAAAAGTAATTATAAGCTGTAATTAATCTGACTACATGCATTATGAAATAGTAAATTAGAGGAGGTGAACATTAGACAGCTAAGAAAACCTTTGTTAATTTTCTCCAGTATAAAGTAAAAGAACAAATTTGGTAATATAATTCTAAACTTAGGCTGTTCTGATTTTAATTCTTCACAGTTTCTAGAACACTAGAAGAGATTTCTGTCTTGTTTAAATTCTTTAATTAATTTTAGATTTAAATACATTTTCATCCATATTTTTCCGGTGGGATAAAAATATATCTACAGCTGAATCTGTAAAAACCATTAAGTTCTAATCTTTTGGCAAAGTGCTCTGTCCTTACAGTTCTATGCTGAATTGTATAAATATATCAAATAACTTCCTTCCATATATTCCAACTGTGACACTGTATGACTTTGTGTGGTCCAGCTGCCTTCTCCCTGTTGTCTGTTAATATCTCAGTCATATATAAAAAAAGGTAAGAACATTGAATTGGCTGATAGAGCCTTTATGCCAATTCATTTGTACTGACAGTATTCAGCTCAAAGCTACTGGATGTTGCTGATGCACAGTAGCAGGAGCAGTTCATTGCCTCCGCTAGGGCTCCAGCTCTTTCAAGAGGAGGAAATAAACTGCATTAATCAAAGGTTGATCATCTTTGGGTTTACTTCAAGATCTGATTCTTTGAAAAGTCTTTGATTCTTTGAACGGGGTCAGAGTGACATTTCAGTAATGGTTTTCCTTTCTTCCACTTGGCAGAACAGCTAGACTATCTTGTAATCAGGCTACAAAAAAGACAGGAAGAATCAAAGCAGCTACTGACTTTGGCAAAATGGTTTACCTGAAAACTGCTTAGGTATTTTATGAATGCCTTCCGTAAATATCCATAAAAGAGGTGGTAACTATGGGCTTCAATTCAGGATCTGTTTGTTTTGTAGGCKGGGGACTCAAGAATAATTCTGTAGAGGACCCTTGGGAATAACCTTGCAGTGTCTAACTTTTAGATATTTTTCTTGTTTGTGTAATCTTCATCCTCAAATTTGCTGCACTACCCTCTTACACATTGTGCAAGGAGACCTATAGCATACAACTGCAATTATAGAAGAACTGACTTGCACCTTTACTAAGCTAAGTAACTTTAACTCAGATAGACAGATTTCTGAAAATGTCAACTAATTCAAATGGCATTCCTGCAGTAATAATAATAATAATAATAATAATAATAATAATAATAATATCATCGCTGTTGTTGTTATTATTACTTTACTTTGCCATTCCAAGAAGGCTGTTGACTGTGTGGTATAGTTTTTCCTCCTTTCACTTTTAGGAGCCATGGAATTCCATCATAAAGGAATCAGCTCTGCACAAACTGATATATTTTACCTCATGTATTACTCAACACATAAGACTGTGAGCTTTTAGCCTGAAGTGAGGACTTAGACTTACAGTTCTTATCTAATATACATAATTAGATCAAGCCAATGGGTTACAGGTTAGACAAGCAGGGCATTTTGCTGTGTCTGCAAGAACTTTACCTATCCTCAGTCCTAATATATATATGCTCATTGATTTAAAAGGCTAGTTGTTTATTGACAATTCTAGCTTGAAGTGACCTGTAATAAAGAAGTGTGCTTTTAAGGTCTCACTAATTTACTTGACTCAAGAACAAGTATTCCTTTACATTAATTTCATGTTTGATCATATATCGAACAATTACCAAGCCCTTAAAATAAAACTGTTAGGGTTTTTTGTTGTTGTTAAATAAAACACCTGGAAGTCTGTAATAGATTTATGAGTATTACATCTTTTTGCCAGATCTAGCAGTTTCAAGGAAGTTATTCTGCTGTCCATTCTGAACCACTTACAGGTTCTACTAGTTTTGGGTTTTGGGKTTTTTTTTCCTCTTTTTTACACACTTTAACACTTTACATTTGCCATATAACCAAGATATTGCATGTGTTATGGTCCTCCTTTTCTCTTATATCTCTAATATAGACAGCTTTAAATATCAGATCATTTTATAGATCTGCACCATTTTCCTTTCTCTTTTTTCCACTCCCATCTTAAAGACATAGGAGTCTCTAAGAAATTGAAATTTGGCATTTATTCTAGTTCACACAGCAATAAATCAAGAGAGCTAGTTCTGAATGCTGTCTCTCTATAATATAGAGGGGTTATTTGAGGTTCTCCCTGACTCTACCTCATACTGAGTGGTACTAGCTAAATAACTGAGGTGCTTTGTTTTGTTTTTTAGCTTTATCTTGCCCACCAGAATTCTAATCAGATTCTTTGGTATCTGGCTAATTCATCAATATAAGACCTAAACCCCTGAGATTTATGCATGCATTTTATCATTCTGCTATTTCTAAATTAATTTGAAAACACAAGGGACATGCTATTTAGAGAATGTGACTTTTTAAATACAATTATTTTCTTTCTTTCCTTCCCTCTTTCTCTCACTTTCTCTGAGCTTTTGTTTTAGAAACACTATGGCTAATACAGATATATTTACATTCATTAATTAATCCAAGCATTTTGAGAACCTCTCAGATGTTTATTTTTTGGTCTCCAATTAGATTTGTAGGTGGCAGAAGGAAAAAAAAGAATGTCATGATTGTTGGTAAATAAAAAGTCTTGCGTGAGTGCTTTTAAATAGCTTATCATCAACATGTAATCAAACTGAATAATTGCTGCATAAGACAGTGGCTGTGAATCAGCAGCTGCCCCTAGGCAGCACTTTGTTGAGGAATGTCACTGCGACAAAAAGTGCTGGACTTATAATGCATCATCAGCATTTGTCCTATAGGCATGTCATGTAGGTGGATAGGAATCACTGGGGTGTGGTAAATGTAAGTGTGTYAATGACATCTGAGTGGTATTAGATGGATAGGGGGCAAGTAGAAAGACAAAGAAGGCAGAAGACAAAGAAGCCAAAAAATTGAGGAAAACACCTTTTACCACTAAATGGGAATTACCTTCAATGCTGCAGTGCACCACTGACTTTGACAGCTGAAGCAGCAGCAGAGAGAACTTGACAAAGATATTAGTTATAGTGTTTTCTTTGCAAGCAGCTAAGTCTGTCTGATTTTCCACTGCCAATATTATTCAATGTTCTTTCAAAAAAATTAGACTGAAGAGAAGAATATTTTCTTAAGGCCATAAGAAATTATTTGAAAGCCTAGATTTGTGTGTGTGAATGTGTGTCTGCATGTCTATATTTGTGGACTAATGAAGCATGAGAGTGAAAATAATTGTGTACTTTTGCTTATTGGACTAAAGGCTATGTTGTTCAAAATACGAAAAAAGTTCTGTAATGAATATATATGTTACCTTTATTTATCATAACTTCCCCTTAATAGATACTGTATATCAAAACTAGAAGTTTATATATTAGGCCTAATTTAGACTTAGATACAAACTTACTTCCTTGCTTGCTCTTCCTGGAATTACATTTCCTCCTAAACCTTTATTTCCAAACATTTTCCTTCAATTTTTCACTGAGATATCAAAGATATCAAAGCTGAGTAGAGCTTATGTAGTTATTACTATAGATACCGAAAAAGACCACACACATATAGTAACATTTTGCTATCACACTGTTCTTTCAATTTATTGAAGAAGGGAAAATACCATTAACCATGCTTTACATTTAGATACTTGAGTGAAATGCCTTGTATAAAGTCATAGGGTATGTCAGTAGTAGAACCCTGCATAAATCTAAGTCTCTGGATCTTCCATTTAGAACATGTTGCCTCTTATCTCTATTGCTTTCACATTTCTTGATTTTGAAATAGGAATCATAGTTTATGTTACGGAATGTAAAAATTTATTTGACAATTGCCTTGTAGTACTAGTATGAAAAATTAACACATTCACAGGCCAGATTCTGTTCTCATGATTAAGGTTTCCTTTATATGAAAGAATTTGTCTTTATAATGTGGCTCTATGCTGCATTTTCTACTTAAACTGTCAGTCAGGGTATAATGATGTTTAGTGCCAGCTGCTTGCAGCAGAACATGTTTAACAGAACTGGAAGTGGCAGCCTTTAGTGGTCTAAACTGTTGTTCCTGAGTTGCTTTGAGCCACTCAGCATTATGACAAGTAAGCTAAGGTGAGAGTTTGTTTCATTACTTTTATAGAAGAAAAAGCTGAGCACGGGTGTTCACTCACAACTTGGACGCTTCTGACAGCAAATATGAGCTAGATCACTTCCATACCATCGCAGTTAATGTGGGGAGGGAAGTATTTCCAAAAGTGTGCCAATCTAACTCTGCCTGTAGACAAAGTAAAATTCCTCAGTGGTCTCAAATACGTACATTTATTATAACACAAGTAGATTAACGTACTTGTCTGAGAGGCCAACATTATCCTGCTCAAATACTGTGCCAGAATAGGTGGACTGGGAGACATTCATGTCCAGCATGCTTGCCTGTCTATACCCCTGCCTGAAACTAATCACTCATAAGCACAGCAGAGTCTGTGTACTGGAATTAACAATTCACACAAGCCTCCCCTGCTGCAGAGCAATTTTAGCAGGGAGTTGTCTGTCTGCCTACATGAGTTTTTACACATCTGTCAGCTAACCCAAAGATTCATATGTGAACTCCAGCAGCTGGGGCATCAGGTGGATATCCAATTCTCTCTGCCGACTTGTGGGTCTGTTAACCAATGAATGCGTTGCACTCATCCATGCACATAATATTTTTTCACCTACAGTAGTTAAAACATGTGCTATTTCCCTGTATAATAAATAATTGTAGCATGTTTCTACAGCTTCTGACTGCAAAGAATTAGCCTCCATTTTAACAGGGTTAGGACTGCAAGTGTCAGAGAATAAAAGTGGAAGGAAATAGCTTCTACTAGTAGATGAGGACTGTGGTATTTTTGACATGTAGCCTGGCTGTCAGTGAAGCGATCAACTTGACACACACTGAGCTGCTGTGGCGGTGCACTATTGCCAGCTGAAAGCTTTGAGAGGCCTTTCCTTTTACTGAGAGGCTTTGCCATTTTACAAAATGCTACCTTCTCACTGAGAATGCATGTTGGGCATAAGCTGACATACTTCAGCTGACTGCAATTACTGTAACCAGAGGCAACACAGTCAAAATAGCATAGTCTGTACTTCTTGCTTAAATATCTATTCATTATTATGCGGACCTCACAGCAACATCCAAAAGCTTTATTTCTCAGATGGGGTCAGTCTGGGTTAGTAATCTCAGCTAAATTATATCCAGAAATAAAGATGAAGAAATTTGTTTCCCCATGAACAGCTAAAAAAACCCAACCCAAACCAAACCATATATATACACACAGAGAAATCCAGAAGCTCAGCTTTAATGYTTGAAATGGATAAGAGAGTGGTATACCCTTCTTTGGGTTTGAGGGTTCTTTGTYTTTTYTTTTTTTTTTTTTTTTTTAAGTTGGATGTACCTTCCTTCTGGGAGAAAAAGGCTTAATTTGGAGTGCCTGCAAGATCATGACAAAAAACACTTAGTGAAACAGTCCACGTTTTAGAGCTTCTGCCTCTCACAACTGCAAGATACAGACTTCCATAAACTGGGTATCTTATTCCTCTGTGGGAGATGGAAGGTCCATAATCCCAAGGTCTGGCTGAACTCTGAGTTTGCTGGAGGAGAGATCTTGCATCCTCCTAAGGAGCCCCTGAAGATATTATTTTGAGCTATGGCTTCCCTCCTGTCCTGCTCAACACTGTCTGTTGTAACAATACCAGTCTGCCAATAACCAGGAAGGGAAGGAGCGGGAATTAGAAGGAGAATACTTTCCTTCTCTAAGTCTGACTCTTGTTCCTGCCATACAATACAACCAGTGGACTTCTTTCTCCCTGCATACACCTGAAAGAGACAAGGACTTGAAAGCTAAGTTAGAAAAATTCTTAAAGGATCGCTTGTAGGAAAACTGTTGGAGRCAGAGAGTTGTGTAGATGACAGATGTAGTAAACTGAACGGAATGGATGTGAAGGAAGATGTAATTAGAGGATTAACTGGCAGAAAATGGATGAAGTAATGGTTTATGCACAAATCTCCAAAGACAATTTTAACTAGATGATGATCTGGATGAGAGAAAGGAAACTGAGAAGAAAGAGGAGGATAACAGTTTGAAACAGAGGTTTTGTAAGTCTTGGGATTTTGAACAGAAGGTAAGGACACAAAATACTGTGAAGAGACAGTTTTAAGGCTACCATAAAATGTTCAAAAGTTAAAGGCTAAAGCATTAATTTTGGAATTTAAAATGGCTGAAACTATAGTTGACCAGCACAAAGGAGGAAACATAAGATAATTTGGGCAGACAAATAACAACAATATTGGAGTACCAAGTTTGGAAAAGTAACTGAAAATAGATTTGGGAGTTGTAGATGTGAGAAGATGAATGCAAGGATATAAGAAAAATTAGACTATTTTGGGGGGTGTAAAATAGGTGAATCCACTACAAAAGGATTGTATGGAATTATTAGAAATAAAAAGAAACGGAGGGACATGCTAAGGTCATACATTCATAGGGAAAGAGGACAAAAGCTCAGGGAACATTTTGACAAGAAACTGAATGGAGATGTATGGAAGCRGGCTGGGGTGATGTTAAGAAAATCTAGACCATGAAAAATGAGCAGGAGAAGTCATAAAAATAAATTCATGGCTTTTAAAGAAAAAAAGAAACAAGAAAAAGAGATTGGCAAACTCGGCGTTTTGTTAGTTTCATAGATTTTAAGGTAACAAGGGRCCATTAACTCTTCTAATTTAAGGCATTAGATTAGCATTATTACATTCAGCTTTCTTTGCTTTGAAACCAGCAACTACAATATTCAGATCTTCAGGTATAACCATTGTGTCCCAGAATGGTAGAACCACAAAGGTGGAAATGCCATGAATGTCTAAAGAGCTTTCACTGACATAAAATTGTATCTATGGGGAAAAACTAAGATGATTCTTGTAGGTTGCCTATGCTCCAATGTGCAAATATCTATTACAGCTAATTAGACATTCAGAAAAAAATTCTTCTCAGTCTGATCTAGGAACCATTAGAAACCTATTCACATGAGTCACAGCTAGCCAAATGTCTATAAAGGGAATAACCTTCTTCCGTTACAATATCTATTGAAAAACATCTGTCTACATCAGGAAAAATATCTGTTTCATTCCTAGCTTATAAGTGTCTAAGAGCATGATAAGACTGAAGATAGTTTGATTTATATTATTAAATAGAAAGAACACAAACAGCAACAATGTTTAGGGCAAATACTATAAAAAACCCAACGTTTTTGTCATTAGGATGGGCCAGAAATTAATTTAGAAGATGTGGTTTAGAGACAGACAAGAGATTCTAGAGCTTTAATATTATACATATGGAGAAAGTTTTCTATGGGGATTTTTTTTTTTGTCAAGCTGTAGAGCAATTTTGACAGCATCTAGATTTGCATCATTAAAGTCATCACAATCATTTTGTTGGTTGCAGTGGAAATAAGCTCAAACCTGCTGAACTGCTACAGATGAAGTCTCCAACCTCCAGTGGTAATCTAAGTGATGATTAAAGTGAGTTAATGTACATCTGTATTTTTTATTCTGTCAAAATAGAAAATTAAATTAGGTCAGTTTAGAGAAAGGGAATATATGTCATATTGCATATTGACACAGCAGTTGAGGCAAGCAATTCTTTGAAGAATAGAATAAAGAAGTAAGTAAGTAATAATTTACAAAGAAAACTGGTTCAACCTTTTGTTCAGTATTTGAAGAAAACTTTTATGTCTTGAAAAAGATATAATTTTTTATTTCTTATTTGACATTGTGAGTCTTGACATTAGCCAGGAGCGGAAAAAAAAACCCACATAAGCAATTGGACTGTTTGAGATGTTTATGAGCCAGACAGACCAGCAAATACTGACAAATTATTAAAAAAAAAAAAAAAAAAGAAAGCATTCCATTTCATTTTTAAGTTAATGTATATTCCATTTAAATGTCCAAATGTTTGAAAGTATAGCACATGAATATCTTACTACACTTTTATTACACTACTCATGAGATCTTCAGCTTAGCTCCTAAAACCTCTTCTTCATGAATTGAGTCTTTCTTACATTTGGGAAAAAAATTACAAGATCGAGTCATCACTTTGGTGTGAATGTCGAGACCTGCTGCTGTACATATAGAGGCCCTGTTGATCACTTTTCTGCATTGAATATAGAAAAGCACTCTTGTTTTTCTGTGGTTTTTTTTTTAGCATCTCTTCTCTCTATGTGCTTTTTTTAGTATGTGGATTGATTATATCCTGAGTTCTTGTGCATGAGAAAAAAGGTACTAGATAATACAGAGCAGAAGGGAAAAAGATAGTACAGATCCCTTTCAGTCTGAGACACACACACAAGCCTTAAAATTTAACACATACTCTATTCATCTTTCCTCCACTCAGGATCTTACCATTAGACAGATCAGTATTGAAAGCTAACTGAACAACAGGTTGGAGTACAAAGTTATCTTGTTTGTCTTAGCCTTAGCTAAACTTGGCTTCTTTGCTAGTACTGAGGAGTAACAAAGCAACAACACAGAGGAAGAGCTTGATTTAATGATGTTGGAATGATGAATGAGCAATTCATCCAAAGCTTTCTTTTGGTTGGGAGAACAGTCTCAGACCTGTGTGTGAACTGCTCTCTGGGCAGCTGGATAATAGGTCAAGGCAATGTCATTCCCTTCCTGAGTTAGAAACAGTACTTTCTGTACTTACGAGAGATGTGTTCCTTCCAATGGAAGCAAGAAATGCCATACACATGAGTCAGCCTTGAGTGTCCAGGTGGTGCCATTACTCAGTTTTTGGACACTGTGCTACAGCATATTCATACACTCATTCAAACACTTCACAGTTGTGTAAAAGGGAAACATCTTTTCACATTTTTCCCTTTGAATTTTTAAATTAAGGACATTAAAACAGGCACAATGCTCCTAGTTTCTTAACCAGAGACTATCCTATCAGTTTTAGTTTCCCCTGCCATTTTTTCAGGTGTTCCTAAAGCGTGATGAAGCAATAGATTAAAACAAAACAAACAAAAAAAGCTATAGAAGCTTCTCTCTTACTGAAAGGCAATAAAACCGATTTCTGTCTCTTCAGTGTCAAAGTCCTCTTTGCRGCAAGTTTCCATGTTGACATCTTAGACACAAGGTTTCTGAAATGAAATAGACCTTGACTAACCTACCTAGAGCTCAGCTGATGTGCATAACCATATCATTTTACTGTCACTGCTTAAAAAGAAATCAGAAACAGAAAAAAAGATTGTGATTTTTTTTATTTTGGCAAGATAAATTTCTTGACTTCAGTATAGTTAAAGTCCTAGGAATCTACAGAACATACCTTAATTCTTTTTCTCCAATATGTAAAGTAATATAAATATTATATTTTTTCTAGCTTAATAACTGTGGTGGGTTGACCTTGGCTGGACGCCAGGTGCCTACCACGCTGTTCTATCACTCCCCTCCTCAGCAGGACAGGGAGAGGAGAAAATAAGATGGAAAAAGAAAAAAAAACCTCATGGGTCAAGATAAAGGCTGTTTAACAAAGCAAAAGCAAAGGCCATGTGCAGAAGCAAAGGAAAACAAAAGATTTGTTTTCTACTTCCCATCAGCAGGCGATGTCCATCCACTTCCTGGGAAGTAGGGCTTCAGTACGCGTAGCGGTTGTTCCGGAGCACAAATGTCGTAATAAAGAATGCCCCCGCCTCCTCCTCCTTTCTCTTAGCATTTATTGCTGAACAGACGTCATACGCTTTGGAATATCCCTTTGGTCAGTTTGGGTCAGCTGTCCTGGCTGYGTCCCCTCCCAAGATCTTGCCCACCCCCAGCCTACTGGCCTTTGGGGGTGAGGGGGGCAATGTTGGAGAGACAGCCTTGATGCTGTGCGAGCACTGCTCAGCAGTAGTCAAAACACTGGTGTATTATCAACATCTTTCTAGCTACCAATACAAAGCACAACACTATGAGGGCTGCTATGGGGAAAATTAAATCCATCTCAGCCAGACCCAATACAGTAACAAATAGAGTACTGCATCAGTATCATTAGCTCCATACCAGACAATCTCTTGCCTAACTGCAAATGGGAAAATTATTTCTTCATGGTCACTGGATGGAGTTAAATCTCAGTGAAAAATCTGAAATTTCTATGGTCAAATTCTGAATGGGCTATTAAATCTGCTGGGTGTTACTAACTCTTACAAATGCCTTCTAAATTATTCACATAACCCTCTTATAACAGTTTTCTAGTTGTTGCTATGATGGGTAAATATTTTCTAATTGTTGCTATGCAGTGGGCTCTTGTACATCACATGTATTTATTATAGCAAGTCTAAAGAAGAAAAAAATACTCATCATTTTCTGATAGATGGTGGTAACTCTCACTGTTTTATTGGCTATCCCTAACACTGTCACTTCCAATGACTTTTAACTCTGTGAAAAGGTGATAGTTCTCTGTGTGATTTCTTTGCTTATATTACTAAAAATACCGGAGAGTCCCCATTCTGATAGAGCGTCCTGTTACCCTCCAATACATATGCTTTAACTCCAACTCTCAGCTGTCTGTCATGCTTTATCCATCTTGAAAAAGTATTTCCCAGACTCTGAAGAAAGAATTTAGACAATGATTCATCTTGTAAAACTTTGAAAAAAGCTTCATAATCATACAGCTACATAAAATTTGCTGGTTAACCTTGATCTAAACCGTTATTTATTTCACTAAAAAAGCATTGGAAGGAAAGACCTAGCAGACTGTCTCATGATTTATTGCTGAAAACTGAAAAACAAATGAAGGAACATTTCCATCTATGTTTTGGGCTTTAGAGATCCAGATGAGACTCTCTAAGCCTAGAAAATAACCAGGATGCTTAAGGATTCAGAACAAATTTTCTAAATGGAAAAATCCAGATGATATTTATATCTGGCTGTAAAAAGCATGCAAAAGCATGCACCATTAAAGGTACTAAAAAAAAAATCATAAAAGCAGATTTCTGGGTTGGCATGGATTCAGGATAGAGAGGAGTAAATTCATTAAGGGACAAACCATAGTTGTGACTGAAGGGAAGAAATAAGAAAACGGGAATTAAATTTTTACAGGCATTTTCTGCTATTTTACTGGGGAACTTGTTTAATGTTTACTGTTTTGTGTATTTTGTTTTCCTATCCTCTTTGGGCAACAGCTTTCTTACATTCTAACCCCACGCAGTAGCTAAAAGAAGACACTTTAGATCCTTGACTTGGAAACACTCAGATCTCTTGCAATATAAACAATTACTAATTATAAACTTGACCTCTTATGTTAAAAAGAGTTTGCAATATATATGTGCCCTCCCATGTGAAAACTCAACACCCACAGTGCTATGTTTCTAAATCAAATAAGCAGCCCTTTGACACACTGGAGATTTTGCATGGTAAAAAGTAATGATTACTAGTGTTCCCATTTTCTTTAGAAGTATTTCAAAGAGTGCTGAGTTACTTTTTGCTGTGATGTGCATTATACTTGCGAGGAACAGCAGCATAAAAAATGACTACACCCACATATGGAAGGTACTTGTGGTTATGAAGAAGATAGTGAAGAGTATTGGGCTGAATATTAATTACATTTTTGTAAACCACTRCATTGTGTCATAATGTTAATGTAATATATCTTTGCATTGTACCCACTAAGGCTGCCCATAACTACACCTTATACTTTGAAGTATCTGGAATGCTGGAGACAGTAAAAAAAAAGCTTTTATCATCTTTTCTCATTCTATAGCTGGAAAGCAAGCCAGGAGGTTTGTGTCACAGTTGTTGAGTTGTTGGCAAGAGTACTACCAGTGATACCATAAACTCTACAAATATATTCTAGTACCTCACCAGGCAGCACCACTAAAGATATTCATTATGTTTTTCTTATAATACTTTCCTCAAAATCTTAAAAAGCTGTAGAACAAAAAAGGAAGGAGTGAAGAGAACAGAGCACAGTTTAATGTCTGAAACACAATGGTTAATTTTTATTCCAGATTTCCTTTCTTGATTTCCATACACGGCAAAATTATGTGCTTTCTTCTTGTGCAGCCATAAGTGCTTTGATGCAGTGCAGGGGGTTTTTGTATATATAAAAAACATTCTAATATTATTATTCCTTGTTTCACAAAACCTTAATTATCATCTATTGAATAGTTAATCTTCAATAAATAAGATTTCAATAATCCAATGGTAATTATTTTGCCTACCATACCTGATTTAATAAAACCTAAATTAAGCAGGGAGACAGTTAAAACATTTAAGCATTTGTTTGCATTCAAACATGTCCTGTAGTTACTGCAGATACTGCATTAGTGCTAAGCAAATTTACCACATGGAATTTGAAATACATTCATCCATTTCTAGGGTCAGTCTTCAGTGTTTTGGACTGTCTTCCTTGTGAGGTGGGATATGAACAGAGCTCTGTCAATTCTTGAGATTTAATATGATATATCAAGGTTAGTGACCAACAACATCACTCTAAGGCTTTCTCCCCAAAGAGGTATGTAAGATGAAGTGCCAAAATGTTTGAAAAGTTTTCATCCCACTGGGTGTCCCTTCAGCCCAGATCTATGTAGTAACACATGCCCACTGTGATTTTCTGGGGAGTTTTGAAAGAGGCAGTAGTCACGACTCATGTGACAGACTGACACACAGTCAACTCACTAAGTTCAGAAAGCTACAGGCACCACCTCAAATTTAGAGACAAATCCCCTTTGTTCTATGGGGTTATCTTCCCTAGGGACTAAACTTAAGTTAGAACATGGGCTTAAAGAGCTGTGTTACCTAACCTAATGTAAAACATTCTCCGTAGACAGGTAATATTGTAAGCAACATGATCTTACCTTGTTTATTGTAGTCAGCTGACAAAATAATGGAATTTAGACAACTCAATAGATTATCTAGTTAAATCTAATACTCTAAGATAGATAACTGTATCTATATTCAAATCAGCTAGGGTGTTTCCTTACCTTCCTGATACAGCGTTTCTAATGTGTTTTTAAAAATACCTCCTGAGAGGGGTTTCTGAAGTCTAACCTAACCTTCTCTTCAATTTAAGCTCCTATTTCTCATCTTCTCAACTATAGATACTACAAACAGATTAAGCTCCTTTTCATACYTAAAGACTGTTATCCTGTCTCTCTCTGGACTTCTCTGGAATAAAGAAGCTCAGTACATCCAGCCACTGAGCTTGGCCATTTTCCCTCAACTAACTTCAACAAGGTCCTAAGTCATAATTATCACTGCACACATTGCTTACCTTCCTAAAATCCTAAAATAATATAATATTTTGAAGATAAGTAAGTCCCAAGTGAATGTACAGTGGCTTTAGGAACCTCATTCTTCTTCTCTTTTTGCCTTGACTCTTATGTGGCAGAACACCACACAGTACTGTATATTCTGTAGTCACTGYCCATTCCCATACCTTGACACTATGCTCAACAGGTATTATAACCTTAGCAGATGAATAAGTCTGCACATGGCAAAACTCAGCCTCTGTCACGTAACTGAAGGAAGCAAATCTCAGAAATGATGGCCCACAAAACTGCACTTCTATCAGCTTCTTCAGAGTCTATTCTGGAAACAGCTCATCCTTGCTAATAGTAGTTATAAGGAAAGAGCATCTTGAAGCCACCCATGCTCTAAGCTACAGGAAAGGTATATCCACACAACATAGGGCTAATTGAGTAGTGTTAGCAAATAATATAGTAAACAATTTCTGTARTGAATGTCAAATAAATAAATTATTTGCTAACAAATGCCTTTATTATTCCTCCATCCTCAGAGAGAGTGGCATAATATTCAGCTGTTACACTACTTGTGGTTTTTAAATGGCAAATGCTCAGAATAAAATATTTATGAATACATACACATATATATTCCTTTATTTGATCAGCTTTGAGGGACATTTGTTGCTGTCCATGCCAAATGCAACTGGCATGAATAGGCTAAATTCTATACTGGCATAAATCCACTGAGTTTGCAACAGGCTGGGCTTTGGCCTTTTGTTATTATTTAATGGGAAAATAAACATTCACACTTGAATTTGTGAAAGGGAATGATAAGAGGTTTGTACAGGTCAGTTTCTTATTAATGAAATAGAGACCTTTTCAGCTCTGAGCTACTCAAATGAATCCGAAGCAGGTCAGAAGTAACCAAAAGTCATTAACATCTGACAGCTGGGTGATGGCCTGTGTAAAATGAGTTGGTGCTCTCAGCCCAGTACATAAAACATCAGAATAATTGGTGTTAATTTGCACCCCTGTTGGCAGCCTTAGCACAGAGGCCAAAGATTGAATGGGCATGAAAATTAAACTATCCTGTCAGCCATAAAGGTTCTTTCAGGTCAGGATTGAAGTGCATTAACAGGATACTATAAAGGAATTTCCACTGTCAGTGCTGGGGCTGTCGCTGTTCAGTGAACAAGCCAAAGACTTTGTGACTAAATTCAGTAATATGATGCATTCCCCAGACATTACAAACACTGAGAGTTTTTCTTCTACTTTATTTATTTATTTATTTATTTATTTGAGAGAGAGAGAACATAAATTTACATCAGAAATACAACGGTGGCAAGAACCAAAGATGTCAACAGCTGACCTCCACATCAAGTGCAAATTATTGTATCGGTGTCAGGATCTGTGGAGAATCACTAATGTATTTCTGCAACTGAGAAACCATAAATGGTACTTTGTACATGTGTGTTGATGGCAAAAGAATTGACCATGTGGATAATTAGCCTTAGGTATGTTATGGTCCAGTGTTAACTTCTAGTATAACTTTTTATTTTGGATTACCAATCTGATAGTGACATAACTTGCAGTCTTTTTCAATCTAATGCAATCAATATTTAACACTAGGCATGCCTGTTCCTTTCATTCCTGGTTGCACATGAGGATAAAGTTTGCAATTAAATTGGAAAGGCATGGAGATATTGAAAAGATGAATGCCTTCACATTGCCAACTGGCAGAAAAGCTGGCTGGGGAGGTTTGAGAAAATTCTGCAGTTATGTGGCTCTATACTAAGGAAGATGAGATTTAGAAATGGAAAGTGGGTAAGAAACACCCCAAATTATATTTGCGCGGAGTATGTTCACCACTTGTCAAGTCTAGCAGATATCCACAAGAAATAAAATAAATCCTCTGAAGATTTAATCATAGGTTTAGATTTGCTTAGGTCTAAAAGGAAGGCAATCCTGAGTGAGCTGCAGAGTTAAGTAATGCGAATGTGGCTTTCATGTGCAAATTTCTTTTGACTCAGTGAAACAACAGCTCCCAGAGTCTGGATTGATGTCCACACAACCAGGCCTGCATGTGAATGCAAATGACTTCATTATAGGCCAAGTCTCCGCGCACCAATGAGCTGTACAAGACACTTGCAGTGATATCAGCTTTGTGTGCAGCTTTCTTGCTGTTTCTGCTTCCTGTCTGAAAATAAGTAGCATCTTATCTGTTGCTAAGCAGTAGGAAAGGGTTCCAGTGTGGCAGGGGAAGCAAAACTTCTCTTTTTGTTAGTGTATTCCTTTCACCCTGACAACTGATAACTTTTATATTACCTTTTTCTTCCATCATCTTGAATTTTGTAACAGTCACCTCAAAATGAGTCTGAATTTTGTTCAGCTTGCTGTATTGCTGAACTCATTGAATGCAGATAGCAAACAATATATTAATCAACAATAGTAATAAAAAAAGATCAGTTCTTTTCAGTTAAGTATAGCACAATCTTTTATAGGAAATATTCAAGGAAAATATAAAGATCAAGGACAGTTCTCTATGTATATTTTTACCCTTCTAGCTCAGAGACCAGTACCTCTGTACTGTGAAGATAATTCCAGATAAGCACTCCAAGCTTTTGTTTGGCTTGAGAGACAGATTTACAAGACTTTTTAATTATGCCACACAAGTAGAGCACTTTAACAGATTGGGTTAAGAGTACATCCTGCAGAGCTTCGTAGCAGTTCCTGTAGCTAAAGAACTTTTTAGGTGAGGTGGGAAATGTGAATTTGTATCACACCACTGAGTAATTGAATTTGGATTACACAAAGCATACGTGTGGGCTGTCATCCCCAAAAGAAGGTTTTATCCCCTGCTAGAGAGATTTTAGGCACTTTGCACAATCGGTGGCTTGTGGACAGCAGCTACATTGACATTGTAATGTAAACTTGGTTCAGAATCCTAGATTCAAGACCAAGTTTACATCCCATTTGAATGGCTGAAATCTTCAAATCCATGCCTGACTGATTCCTCTTCTGAACTACAAAATCTGTGGGACATTCAAGGAGTAGTGCAGTGAAGCATAGACAGGCAACTAATTGTTCTTTCCAACTCTCAAACAGAAGGAGGCATTTTCCCATAGTGCAGATATTTAGTTTTAGACAGAGCTAAGAAACAGTCCTTACATGAGAATTTGTAGCCGAGTCCTGAAGATGATTCCCTTTTTTGGTTACTGATCATTGAGAAACCCTCTCTCAGACACATGGCTTTACCCTTGTACCAGATACAGAACTTTAGCTCTGGATTTTGCTGTAGGTGTTGTCTGACTCCTTTTGTAAATCTGTCATTTTGAGCATACAAATGCATTTCTTTATCAACACTAGCTTTTATGTGTTTGAGTGCAAGAGGAAGAGACCAGATATGCTCTTTGGCTAAAATACTGTTCCTTAAGAGTCTAAAAATGAAAAGAAAATCCATCAATATTTCTCTCTTATGGACATTCTCATGTTTCTGCTGAGAAAAGAATTACACCTAGAAGAAGAAATTAAAATACAAAGTAAAAGGAAGATCCCTCATCATGTCTTAAAAAAACTAGTTTTTCCATCCTACACAATTAGACAACTAACATCAACAACTGCAATGCACAGGCGAATGTAGATGTTTGAGGGCCGTTAGGCACTGAGCATTTCCTCGAATGAATCACAATTACACGACCACCGGTCCTAAGTCATTTTGTGCTGATCCATCATGAAGATTTATTAGTCCTTGACATTTCTCATCGTTTACTGGTGACAGGAGTGCTTGGTGCTTGAAGGTGATCTGACACTCCTCTGGTTGCTAGTACTGTATATTCCATTCCATATGAAAATGACATACGGATGCCTAGTACCAAACACTAGTATCACCTAGTACCAAACACCTAGTATCAAACACCAGCCCCTAGAAATACCTCTGGGGATTAGAGGCTCCTGGCTGCCTTCCCACATCTCATGATAAGCACACAGCTATTTTATATTCCATTACCCTGATGTCCCTGTGCTTGAGCATATGCTGTTGTCTGTCTTGGGCATATATCCAAACAGAGTGCCTGCAGGCTGTACTCTCTTATAATCCATTGTATGTTCTGAGAAGTCATATGATCCCATTGGTTTTTCAGATAYCACAGTTTTAAGCTGTCAAAATTGACCTCGTGTCATGTTTCTCTTTTGCTTTTTTCTGTTAAGGCTGTCCTAGATCTTCAGGTGCAAGTATGATTGAGTGCAGTAGTATGCTTCTGTCACAAAAGGAATAGATTTTCTCAGATCAGACACAGTATTATATAGGTCCTACATATTTCTAGGCTGTACAAATTAAATTTTAAAATATACTGTTCCATCCCCCCAAGAGTTGAATTCAAATTTTTGTAGCTGGAAACTCAATATGGTTCTGATATAGGCAATAAAACTGTCCATCACTTCAGACTTCTTGGCAAACATTTTCTTCAGATATGGTATACTCAGTGTACTGATTTGTACTTTTAGGCACCGCTCAGAAAAAGAAGTAACACATAAGCCACAGCAGTGCAGGAGTAGAGCTCCCTCCTATGAGCCTCTTTGCGCCTGTATCCACAGCAAATTACACCACAATCCTGCACCAGCCGTGTTTCTTAACACAGTGACTGGGCCAAAGCAAGGGTATGTCCTCTTACCTCTGTTCCCTACCTGATGTACCAGGAAGGGGGACAGTCTAAGGTCAGGACACCACCCACAGTTCCACAAGTAAGGACCAGGTATCAAAATCCAGGCCTATATTATTACCAAAAGATGTCCAATATTTCTTATGATTTCAATGGTTTGTAACTTTACCAAATGTTTACTGTTTGGAACAACATCTGATTCTGTCTCAGGCTGAGTTCTTGAGGGTCTTCTTCAACAACAGCAATTCAGCTGGTTTGAGAGTGAGATAAAAGAACAAAATAACAGTTTTGCAACTATTTTTAAAAATGGAACAAAATTACATGTAGTTATGTAATTAAAGATGGCATCATCACCATCCATGCACTCAAGGGAGTCTACTTAAGGCTGCACAATTGACATTAATTTTGGTATTTTCCATGTTATATTTTTTACATTTTAACATCTTTCAACAAAGTTTTCTGTAATTGTATGCTTTTGGGTATGTGTGTATATGTGTATTTTTAAATTGCTAGAAGTGGTATTTAATGTATTTCCCTGGAACTTCTAAGTGCTGTTTCTTTTTGTGAGGAAGAATATTTTTACTCAATAGATTCCACTCTCACAGCAGGAAATATTGAGCCCAGCAAAGGAATTTTAAGACCCTTGGACCAAATTTTACAGTCTACACGTAAAATTTATTTTATAAAATTCTCATTAAAGTCTATTCCCAAAACTAAGAAAGGTCCACAGGAGTTTGTCTCCAGTATTATACTAAGTTTCAGATACAATTTCTTAGTGGGCGTTAAAAGATAGCTTAATGAAGTAAGAAATCAAATACATAAAAAAGTCTGCAGTGAATTTTCATTTACAAGGAAACAAATAACTTCAGAAAATTTTCAGAAACATTCTTCTAAGATCTTATATGTCAAGCATACAGTGATTGTTAGGGGACTTGTATGTGAAACGGGTTAGAGCAGACTTCTAATAAATTCCTATGTATTTAAAAAAAACAAAACAAAACAAAACAAAACAAAACAAAACAAAACAAAAAACCACAACAAAAAACCCCCAAGCACAACAAGAAAAAACCCAATCCAGCTCTCATAAACTCATAATCCAGCAGGAATTTGTCATTTTCTCCAGCAAACAGCACAGGACTGAATGAAGATGAAAAATTAACAATAATCAGATTGTATATATTGGCTTATGGTGGGAACACTGAAATGTTGTCAAACCATATACCCATACTATCTCCTAGACCTGAGACAGTCATAGATGTGAAGGCATTATAGTCATTATACTTATTGCAGAACTGAAGTTTTTTCTCTACATCGGTTATATAGGGAGATAAAACTTGACAGACCTGAAGAATAATTGCTTTGATGGTCTTTTCATTCCCTTGTACTCAGAGTCACAATAGATATCATAGTATGTGGTCCACAGAGCCCTCTGCCTTCTCTTCAAAAGTCCCCTGGTGCCTTGTGGTTTTGTTTCAGGGTTGGGTAAATTTGTGCATGTTCTTTTCATGTCCTGTAAATAATCAGAGGAGTTCAGTCTGTAAAGCTGCCATGATTACAGCTTTCTTGAGCAAAAAGCAGCACCCTGAGGTGCTGCCTGTAGGAGAATAGGGCAGACAGGAATCTGATGAAGTTCAAAAAGGAGAAGTGAAAAGTCCTGCACCTGGGGAGGAGATATTCAAAAGCTGTCTGGACACAGGCCTGGGCAGCTGGGTCTAGGTGGCCTTGCTTGAGCAGTGGAGTTGGACCAGATGACCTTCAGAGGTCCCTTCCAACCTCAACCAGTCTATGATTCTGTGATATGTCTAGGCTTAGTTTTTCTCTAAGTGCAATTTATGGTAATGTCTACACAAATCGAGTTTTAATACAGGCCCATGCTAAAAATACAATATAGATTCTCACAATGAGAAATGTAGTGCACAGAATCTTGCAGGACTTGCTTCTACAGCAATATTCTACTAACTTTTCAGGAAGAGAAAATTTTTGTACTCAGACAAGAGAGTGGGTCTTGATGAAAGTTTATCTCCAGCCACATGTAACAAATCAAAGGAAAGAAAAGTTGAATGAATCTAAGATGAAAGGCAAATCAAGGCTTAAAAAAGACAGTAAAATAATGGGAACACTCCTTTCTTTTTAGTAAATAATAACATAAGATAAAAATCAAAACACTGAGACAACTTGGAAACAGCATGTCATATTTTTAACCCAAATGTTTTCCTTAGTGTATTAAAAATTTGGAGTGAGAAAGAACAGTAAAGCTATTCTCAACCTGCAGGGAATCCAGGGTATCCTGAACAAAGATTACAATGTTTTTTGCTCTAACTATTAAACAAGAACAGGTCATAAACTGTTTCAGATGTCTCTCCGACAAGTCAAGAACTGTTTTACAACACCTATTTAAGGACATTGCATTCAGTGAAAAAAAATGCCAAAGTTCTTGTTAAATTTCCAGCTCATCACGTTTTCTTATGGGTGCTAGTTGCAGGACACCCTCTCCAGCAGTTAGATGTGTCTTTATTATCTGAAACAGGGATTTGCATTTGGCACAGAGCATGTGTCTATGTTCAATGTTGCATAACATAATAGTACTTCTTGCTTTTTAAAAGAAGCTTAGTTTGTTTCAATTTCTTTTCATTTCAGGGACCGACATCTTACCATCAATTGTCAAAATTTCAGAAATTACTACTGTGTATGGCAGCAAGTACTCCTCGTTGAGGTCATGGCAAATTGTTTTCTAGCTTGATTGTAAGCTCTTTGAGAAAGGAATGTGTATTTGTGGAGTGCCTACCACAAAAACTCCTTTCCAAACATTGGCCTTTACTTACAGAGCTCCAGCAATGCAGCAGTAGAAATTGCTTTGTTTTAGCTCTGTAGAACAACTGTTTCATCCTTCTTCTGTTTCACTCTCTATTAAACCCCGGAAGCACCCTTCTGTTTTCTTTTGTGCTAAGTTCTTAAATAGAATGCTTTGCCATATTTTTGGTATAAAGTGCACAGAAAGATTCATTAAACAGGTAGCAAAGGATTTCTTCAGGGGACGGTAATATTTGAATGACATAAAATTAGAATGTCTCATTCTTTTTATTTTTTAAATAAAACAAATCTTGTCCATTTGTTTCCTGCTGTCCTGTAGAATACATAAGTTTCTGGCAGGAAATGAAAGACCAAAACATTTTCTGATGAAAAATATTAATTTTCAGCCAAACYATGAACATTCAGAAATGCCATTATGTGACCTCCAGGGAACCCTAGGTTAGAATCTCATGCTTCAGTCTTTTTTGCAGGCTGGATTTCATGGCAAGACACAAAGACCTCCCAAGATGTATCCTGAATCTACATGGAGTACACACGGTGCATTGTGTCCTTTCCAGCTAGCCACCTGCAGCCACAGAATGGTATGGTCACACAAGTAAACCAAATTATTTCAGATGAGACGTTAGACTGTTGATGTAACACTAGATTTTCTATTTGGGAGTGCTCAGTTCTCTCCCTAAAAAAGACCAAAACCAAAACCAAAAAAACCCAAAACAACATAGAAGATACTTAGAAAAAAATTAGACTGAATCAAGAGACAATTTCCAGTGTAGAAATTTCCTTTTAGGAGGAAAGATTTCTCGCTAGAAAACATGTAAGATTTTCCACATTCTTTTCCATGTAAGATGAAGGATCATATTCCTAGGCTACTCTTCACATAGATTCATAATAATATGTTAAGAAAAATATAGTCAGTGTTTTCCTCTCACAGTAGTTCCTTTGACTGCTTAAGTGGCTGAATATAGAACTACCAGCATTTGGGAATCTGAGGGCCAAAAAAACCTAGGAGGATTCTCTGAATATTTGATACTAATTTCAGGCGTAATTTTGTTGCCTTTCTACCAATAGTTCCAGGAGTCAATAATTCTCTGAAACAGTCAAAATATGCCTATTTACCAGAGATTTATACAATAGAAATAGACAGATATTTTCTATCTTTCAGATGGAAAATGGCCCGTCTTACAAAACCAAAACTTCCTCCAGAAAATCTTTATATCAAAGTAAATAAATATCTTTTCATTGCAGAAGGGGACCATGTCAGCTTTCTTGATTCTTTTCATTATTATTACGCAAGCAGCAGCTTCCAACCCACCTTACCACCATGTCAGAGGCTTTTGGCACATGTAAATCTTTTGGCTGCAGGGACAAAGAGCCTTCCAGGCAGACTACTGACAGGCCAAAAAATCTGGGTGAGCATTCATTAAATAAAGTTTTTCAGAAAACTCCTTTTTTGGGGAAAAAAATCATATTCTTGTGCCACTTGATCTGTTTGCTGTGGGAGAAATAGGGAAAGCCTGAACTTTTATGTATGGATGTACATTTTGCAGCTCCACTTTCAGTTCTGATATGTATACACATATATTTGTTAGAATACATCTATATAAAACAAATATGTATAAATACATGTATTTTTATAAACATGTATAAATGCATATACTTGTTATACAGGTATATATTTGTTATAACAATAACTTCCCTCAGCTTACAAATACGCTTCTGACTTATTAATAAACTCAGTTTACAGTATGCTTAGTATGGAATATGGCTTAAATCACTCACGTTTTAATTCTCTATTAGATTTCAAATCTGTCTCCTCTTCTCATGTATTTCCACCTCACACACCTGCTCAGTGTTTAATAATTACTCACAATCAATAAAGAACCACACTATGGTATTTTAAGGAAAACAGGTACATTTATATATGTATTATTTAGTTTTCAAATAACATAGAAGCATATTTGTGCAACTTAAGCTCTTCTCACCATTCACTTGCTATCTGGTGGTCTTGAGCTAGTGTTAGATTTACATGTTTAAAGAAGCCATATCATAATTTT
The DNA here is from genome assembly GCA_035582835.1 of Phoebastria nigripes. Taxonomy (NCBI): domain Eukaryota; kingdom Metazoa; phylum Chordata; class Aves; order Procellariiformes; family Diomedeidae; genus Phoebastria; species Phoebastria nigripes. The sequence continues at coordinate 51,165 of JAYKAV010000495.1, read as the reverse complement.
GGATGGATCTTAAAATAAATGTCAAAAACATTTTCATGTGCTGAAACCCTCCTCAAAGGACTTATCAGTAACAAGAAAACCAAAAATAGGAACTGCGCTCAATTAAAAACTGTTGGTTTTGTATGCAGTGTGGAGCTCTATTCACTGTGATGTTATTAAATTTTCATACATTAAATTATAGTTGCTGGTTATAGTAATCTAATTATTATATTTCTATGAATATGAAATGGTCTGCTACAAGCAAGTTTTATTTGCAATAGTGACAGCATAAAAATAATGTTTTTTCTCATTTCTAGTTTTGATGTTTGTAAATTGTTTACAGAGASCTAATAGATTCATCCAGTTCTTTCTAGAACCCAAGGCAAGGCTGAGTTTTAACAGAAGTGATCTCTCCATGTATGCACTCCCAATATCTTTTGTTCTTTAAATCCTTACAGCATATATCTACATCCTGATCTTTCAAAGTGTTGTACAAATTGGTATGGCTAACCAGCATCACTAACCATTGATCTTAATTCTTTTAGCCACCATATAAATTGAATCCTTTTGTAGCAACCTCCTTCCCATCCTGCCCCACTAAATTCTTAAGCATTTTTGCAATGCAGAGAAGCAATTATCTTGGAACTGGTTTGAAATATATAGCAGCTCTAATAAATGCAAAGGAAAAATGTGTTTATGACTATTTCTTACACATTTATTTCAGAAGAAAGTAGGATGGGTAAATTGGCATAAACTTTGCATGTAGCCCAATAAGGTTTATTTAAAGTAGCTGTGATGTGAGTTTAAAAATGGTTTTCAATAACATCAATTTTTAAAAGGCAGATAGGAGTTTTCAGAAGCCAAACAATTAAATCTATTTTGCATTTTTCTTATCAGATCACATTTTTTAACTAAAAGAAAAAAAAAATCAAATGCAAATAATCAGTTCTAATCAGTTTCTAAATAGCTTATAGTTTGAAAACCTGCTACGATAATCAATGCATTCAAATCCAAGAATGTGCAAATGAGAGGTAGAGCTAAATTTGCAGCACACAGGCCAATTTAACATCTGCGTAAATCTTACATGACAAAATTCCCCTTGACTTCATTATGGCATGGTCTTCTGGTAATCAGATTGGTTTTATTGTTTGTACTAAGATGTCTAACTATAATGAAAGATTTGCTAAATTTGGAGCTTATGCTTTCTGATCAAGACTCAATACATGACATATTTTGCTGCGCTTTAGATATTCATTGATTACTATTGCAAGTTTTCTTTATCCTTCATACAGCAAAATCATCTAAGAAACTTAAAAATTGAAAGTCTATGTATTCTACTGCAGAAGTTATGCATAACTTTGCATTTGCTCTGAGACTAACAGTAGWAGATGAACTTATATTTATATGTATTACCTCACAAAGTACTCTAAAGGTGTTCAAAAAACACTTTAAGAACAATATTTACTCAATCAGTATTTCAGAATCCCCTAATCTATCAATGAAATGCCACCTCTGCAATGGGAAGGAGTAGTGGTTTAACAGAACATAGCAATATTTTGTAACAACTCTTCTTGAATTTACAATTATTTTCTAGAAATGGATGAAATATTATACTATGGAACTAAGTGCTCATATGCAATAATGCTGAGTTCAGCATTAACCACAGCAGGAAACAGTTAAGCTCTTGTATTTAAGTATCCCAAGGTTCCAACATTTCAGGCACCAGGCATAATAATTAGTTTTTTGCCTTTCTTAAAATATTTAAATTGGGGAATGAGTATTAATTAAACCCAACAAAAATGCAAGGGAAACAAACAAACAAAAAAACCAAACCACAAAAACAAAGGAACATGGTTAGCAGAAGCCATGCTTCAACTGATAAAGTACAGGCTCTCCTGAGTCTTCTATTTGCACTGAATTGAAAAGATTCTAATAGCCTATAGCTGAATATTTACTTATTTTTATATGTATTACTTTGAATTTACAAGGGAGGTGTCACTGTTATAAATGATTCTTTTCTTGCTTTGGGTCCTGCTAAGTAATGAAACTACCTTGATATGTAATGGTCCATTGTTAGAATTATTGTTGCATTCTAACAGTGAATTTTGACTTCATGCGATAAATAGGTTCAAGTAGATAAGATATGGAAGAAGAACTTTCTGATTTACTATTTGGGAAGAGAGCGTCATATCTGACAAAGATCTTCAGATGCAAGCTGCCATAAATATTCAAAGGTAAGAAGAAAAATAGCTATGGACTTTTAGTGTCACAATTTACTACTCTTTTTGATGAAGTTTTTCATATTGTGTTTATGAAATAAAACCACGGATACATCCCTTGCTCTTAATTTCACTTGACAGAACAGTCTTTTTCAGAGAGAGTTTCACATTTATTTCTGTGAAAAAGGACAGTGTACTGGTTCTTTCCTGTGTTTCTAAGAAATGGAAATGACCGCAACAAGCTCAAGGCAACAAAGCTGATAAAATGCAAGTATCTCACCCACAGTCTTTCATGTGTGTGACTCAGGTTCTCTTATTGCTTCTCTTTTTTGCCTGTGAATGGCACTGCCTGTTTAGATGGTGCTCTAGTGCTACCTGTTTGCTGTTGCTTTATTTATGGGTAGCTTGTAATTGCTTAGATATCCCAGCCAAGAGTAGGACATTAGGAGCTCTATGAAGATGTTAAGTACACGTCATTTTCTTTTCCATTGTGCACTTTGAACATAGAAGAGGGGCCCTCAGTGAACAGCAAAAGCTGTCACTCTATTGCCTTAGCAAGCAAACCAGAATACTTATAAGTAAGGGAGTGCATTTCTGAGTGTGAAACAACAATCTTTTCCTGCTTTCAGTAACAAAACCTGTAGTGACCCCTCCATCTTCCTCTCACCAGACTCCAATGGTTTATTAACATCTTGAAAGACAAGAAATTCCATTCATTCATTAAAATATACGGTCCCAAGTATGAACATGTTCTAAGATTTAAAATGTGCAGTCAGTTTGATATTCTTAAAGATATCAGAAATATTAAAGATGTCTTTAATCATTCCATTAAAGAAAAAAGAAAACAAAACCCTTTTCTCCAGCAGGCTGGAGGTATTTCTTTTTTCTCTCCTTCAGCATTGGTGATAATTAAGTAATGTATGCATGTTTATGTGAGTATTAGGAGAAAGGGGGAGGAAGAAGAGAAAGCTCCTTTAGAACAATTCCAGACTTCAAAACTGACCCAAAAAAAAAAAAAAAAAAAAGCATAATATTAGTAATACTACTACTACTAACAATAATGTGTTTGTTTGTTCTTCCTATGTAGGTTATCATCTAAAATATGCTAAATCTCTGTCTGTTTACTCAAGGAGAAACATTACCTCATTTGCARTTGTCTCCAAGTGGGGGGAAGGGGGGAGGAGGGGAAAAGCTGTTGTCCAAATGCAGCCGTTTGAATATCCATGTGTTGAGACTTACCCTGTTCTCTTGCTTTTAAACTGTTCCTACATACATACCTACATATCACAATGGAGGAAAAATTCTTAAAATAAGAAATTGATTTCTAAACTATGGTGGTTTTTTTCCTATGTGAATCTGGCTTTTAGAGTTTAGGAGCTGTCATGCCTGAAGTTTGAAAGGAAAAATAGATTGTTTCTGTGGGCTGTCACAGTTTCATATTTACGGTGGCATATCACTTTACTACTCCTGCTGACGGCCCACCTGTCTCCACTGCTCTGAATTGACACTTCAGGACTCAGCACCTACTGTTAGCCACCGAGAAATACTCCCCAAGGCAGGAAAGAGGCAGCAAGCCAAAAACAACATTCACAGCCAGTTAATGAATGCAGAAATTAAAACAAACAAAAAAAATACCCTGGAAACCATTTTCAGAAAAGCAATTAAATCATATGATAAAGAGTAAAAGGTAGAGTTAAAATATAGACTGCTAGAAAGAACAGAAACAAAAACATTTTATGTGGCACCAGATTAGTTCTCTGTCCTCTTATGTACTGCATGGTTTACTGTCTTATCTCACACTAGCGTAACTGATGCCTTTAGTCTTGATTTAAACTGTATTGAACGGAAAACAATCCTTCAACTTTGAATTTCTTTGTGAACATCAGACGGAACATTAGAAAGACAACTCTCTTCTTGTATGAAATTTTTACCCAGCAGTTGAAGGTGCTTTTGAGGTTCGTAACTTCCAATTTTGTCACTTTCTTCTATAAAGCGATACCCTTAGATGAAAAAGAAAGAAAAAAATAAAATCATTATCTTCTGGAGGCATTTTAAAGCACGATCTGATTTAGCCCAGATGTATGACCTGACACACTGACTTTTGAAGCAGCTCAAAAGATTTCTTTTGATTTCAGCAGGAGTTTGCATAAGCTATTGGCACACTACAGAATTCTAACATTACCTGAGTGGTAGGGAAAAAAATCGTGTTTATAAGGTTCTCAGCTCAGCAGGAGCTGAGAGTCATTCACTCTCAGGCTGATTGGGAGTATTTTGCTTTCCTCCCAGCTCCTGCTGAGCTAGAACACAGTGGGAGCTAGAAGCCATTGTCTGTTGCAGGAAGGGGATTCCAGTTCTTGCTGGTTTTGAAGCTTCTCCTGAGCTCCAGAGATGTTTCACTTGTGAGAGATGAGGACATCTTCATCTCGATGAGTTTTGCACTCAGTGGAACCTGTGAACTAGAGCTTGCAGATTCACACCTGACTGGTGGCTGCCAACATGTTTCAGGATTTACTGAGTTCAGGCTCTTGGGAGCCAGACTCCACTGGCTCCTGCAAAATTTATGATCATCACTTTTCATCAGTGACCATCTTGTCTACCTTCTGCTGGGAAGAAAATCTCAGCTGCTGCTAGGAGCTAGACTGCCTTCAGAGGTCAAGCAGAAATTCAGCTGGAGCAATAAATCTTACTGATTTGCTGATGATATGCAAATTCTCTAATTTACCCTAAAAGTGGCAGGACGTTAACCCTCTGAAAAGTTGCACACCATCTCACACTGCCTTACAATGTCCTGAATGTACAGAAAAGCAACTAAGAAGTGAAAAATAATTGAAGTGAAGAAACAGCAAGGGGTTTAATAGACTTCATCCTGAATAATGCTGTTTATTTCTCTGCCTACATCCATATTATACAATAGGGCCTTGGGATTGGGTCATGTGAGTCTACTGCTACTTCATCCAAATTAGAGTATACTTAGGCATGCATTTCTTCAGTATAAAAGCACTTGTCTTTTGCAACACTACTGATAATCATTGCTCAGACTAGTTCCTGAACTCAGATAACCTCTTTTTAGCTACTGTTTGGGGCAGAATGTGGGAGGAACTAATACATACACACTAAGAGGCCACTTCATACCTGAGCAGCTTACTACTGTTATGCTCAACTGTTTCACTTCAGGCACTGGTGGAGCAGAGCAGAGCACAGAAATCATACTGTTGCTCTCACTAGAAAGCAGAAACTAACAGCACCTCTTCCTGGTTTAAAGTGAAAAAAAGCTCCGCTCTGGTCCTTTGGTTTTAAGGGGGAGAAAAGCTCTAAGCTGTTAGCCATTGCAAGCTAAGTACTGAAGAGACAACTCACATGGTGAACCTCCACTCTACTTTGGGAAAAGTACCCTTAATTGTAAAGTAAAGACAAAACCTGAGATTAGTCTTCCTTTCTTTGTCTCCAGGTGGCCACATGGAGAGATACTGGTCTCAGCTGGGAGATGGAGCTAATAGCTGCCGCTTTCCAGGACAGCAAAGGAAGATCAGTACAGATCAGGCTCAGCTGGGAAGTGGTAATTAACGCTGAGAGGCAGTAGAGAATAAYTTTCTATCCTGTTTCTTGCCTGTGGTTCACCATTGAGTTCACACTGATAGCAGAGGGAGCTCTGACTTTTCTAGAAGAGAGCTTGTCAAGATCCCAAGCCGGAGTATTCCAAAATGTAGAAGTTTCATGTTGCCATTGTACAGCAAACAAGTCAGTGAACAAGCCTGGGCTCAGGCTGGTCCAAATCTGTACTCCAGGCATGATCTGTCACCTCTTCTCTTCTCCATTGTGGAACTTGCTGGGCCCAAACTACATAAAGAACTGATGCATAACTTGATCTGCTCCTGCTCTGTTTCTCATACGCCTTTCTGTAATCCTCCTATGCTGATCATCTGAATGCAAAGTAAATGACTACTGTCAGCCTGCTTGTGTTAGTTTCCTGCAGCATAGAGATTCCTTAGCGGTAGCTGTCCTATGAAGACAACTTTCCCATATGGAAAACCCTCCTTTTGAAATTAATAGGAAATTCAGCTTTTGTCTTCTATTTTCAGCTATTGATACTACTACTTAAAACATTCTACAACCTATTTCAGTGCTCTCCAGAGCTGAAGTTAAATATGATTTTTTATGGAGGTAACTTTTTTCTAACCACAGAAGTTAGCTTCTTTCTAACTGTAACTGAGTGTGACATGGTAAAAGCAGCAYTAGAAAACACTGGGTAATTTCCAAGATGCAATTGGAAACACCGGGGACGTGACTATTAACTACTTGTAAGATCTTCTTTGCGTCTATAAAATGCCCTTAAGGATGGCATATATTTACGTTATTTCTTTTTTTCTTTTTTTTTTTTTTTTTTTTTTTTTTTTTTTTAATTTTAATATTATTAGAGGTGTGTAAAAGGTTTTAACATTTATGGAATCAGGCTTTAAGTAATTTTCTGTATAACTCTGTGCAACTATCTTAAACCTTTTACTGACTCTACAAAACTAATGGAGCCCAAATCTTCTCAATCTAAGAAGAGCTAAAAGCATTTGAAAAAATAGAGATGGAAAAGTGACCAATTTTCATCAAAATCAGAGAATACTAAAATTTTTCAAGACTCTGCATTAGGCCTGAAGTTATTTCATACACTTGTTCATAACCTAGAGAAGTAGCAAAATCTGCAGAGCACACAGTTATACAAGTCCACAGAAACCTTTGAAAAACAACAGTGGGATCCAAACAGGTTGAATGAGGGGAGAGTACAAGTGCAATTCTAGTTCCTTGTTGGTATATATTATGTAATGAACAGTGGGAAGAAAAATATAAAATAAAATATGGCTAGCCCTACTAGGTTTCAGTAAGCTATAGCCACTCAGAAAGAGGTCTCAGGCATCATTGTATAGGTATATAGTTGTGGCCAAAATGGTGCCCATCTCTCAACAGGTCACAGTGGCACTACAACATACTTCTGGTAGGCAGCATAGTTATGGGGCTTCTGTGATGGTTCCCAAATGCAAAATCCTCCAAAGCAGGAGAGAGTCTCAAGGTTGACTTTGTCAGTGCTGCATCAGTTTTGTACTGGCACAGTGATACAGAATTTGCTCTTTATGATCGAAAATAAAAATACTGCACAAAGATTATGACTGAGCTTGTAGTACTGACTTGTTCACTTCAGTGTGCATTTGCCAGTCCATTTACTTCCTGCCCTCTTAGATTCAGAGCTGCTATAGTCATACTAAATACATTGCCATTGCCTTTAAAAAATAATGGTAGCAAGGGATAGACCAAATAGTTCTGAGAGTCAGCTGTTCTAAATGCATACTGATTGCAAATGACAATTTGTGAGGGGGAGCAGTTTGTAGGGGAGCTAGGAAGAAGGAGAAAAAAAGAGAAACTGAAGAATCTGAAACAGAACCAATCTGACATTTAAATCGGTGACCAGCAGATCAATGGCTGCTGAAGCTTTCCTACAAAACAGACCAGAATTTTTCTACTTCCCCATATACACAGATTATATGACAGCAGCCAACAGTTTTTAAAAAGGAACCATTTCAGGTTGGTCCCACTGTGTGGCTCTTATCCCACGCATTGTTTCTGCATACAAATCTTGTATTGTGTTACTGTTAGCAGTCAACAGTTCAATGGTCCGTTCAGGGAAAAAAAATCAGAAAGGAATCCATCCAGTAAAGGCAGCTTCTAAACAGCATGGGACAGGTATTAAACACCCTCTGTAATGGATTTTCTGGACACAGTCACAGTCTCCAAGTCTGTATCTGGGGTGCATTCCAGTTTCCCAGTTGCAGCAAATCATCAGTGCCAGATTCATAGACATCCTTTGGTGGTGATCTTTTAATTTACTTGAGAATATTTGGCAAAGCTATATGAACTCAATGAGACTTTTCAAAAATGAATTCCATGTCCTACCACATGCAAGTGCTGAATAACCTGGTTTCCATTTTAATGCTGTGGTTTGTGCTGTTAGCTTGCCATTGGAAGCATTACAAAGAAGAGAAAGTTCTGTGAGGCAAGAGAGTGAGAAAACAGCTTTGTAAATGAGAAGCTGAAAGCATTGCCTATGTACTGACCATGGCTGTGTGATGTTTTACTCCAGGATTCCTCTTCATGGATTTGATGTTTCACAATATGACATCTTGGTAATACATTGCAGATGTGTTTTTAAAATGAGCTGTGCAACCTCTGATATGCCTTTGCTTATGTTAAGCTCTAAAGGCCTCCGGCAAAGCTTTACAAAGGTGGAGGCTTTCAGTTCACATGTGATTTAAAATCTGATTAAAGAATACAATCTTAGCAACTCTAGGCATCAAATAAGGAGAGAAAATTTTAAATTTAATTTGAGTGACTTCTTGCTTAGAACTAAATTAAAAACAACTCTATCTGACTGCCGCAATTCTGAGTTAGTAAGCAACTTGGTATGCCAGCCAGTAAAACTCAGTTCTCCAGAATCAATATTGCAGTTATTGAGTAATTACAGTACTTGCCTGGGAAGATGGACAATGTGATATTTGTTCAGGGGCTGATGGGTGATAATGGTGCTCAATGAAAGACGATAATTGAAAACAAAATGATCTTAATGCAGTCAACTGACACAATAGAAAGACTATGGTCTTTAAATCAAAACACACTTTATTTTCTTGATTATCAAAACATTGGTTTAAAAATAGCAACCAGCAGCAAGACTTTTAGAGGGTAATATACCACTTGCACTGCTTCTTTAGCTTCAGACCATCAATAAAGACTCTTTAAATGTTAATCCTCTTGAAAAAGCATTTTCTCAGTCAAGGTGTTCTTACAGGCTATTACCAACAAGAAATAAGAGGAACTGTCTGCATTTCCTTTAAAAGCTAAGAAAGTTAAACTTTGGCAATTCACTCTTTGACTCTTCTGCCACTTTTAGCAAGTGCTCATTTAACATATGTCATTAGTCTGTGAAGCATACATAGTGTGCTATTCCTCATCTCTCTACTACTACATATACACACTGGGGAGTGTGTCTTGACCTCATGAAATTGCTGCAAGTTCATCAGCAAGGACTCCCAATGGGTAGGTAAAACACCATGTTTGAACATTCAAAAAATACTGCAAAATTACTTAATATCATAGACTTTGGTAATACAGTCATAAACCATTCTTCTCAAGAGGATGAGAAGCTCATCTAAAAATACCAGAATAGGAAAGACATGATTTGCCAGAAACCATTCTTTGGTTCCATGGTATTTCCCCACTCTCTACAAAAGCCATCAGTGACCAATCAAGCACTAATTCTGTGAATTTAATGATATATAGCTGGGCAAAATACTCAGCAAGGGTGATGGTCCTCTCTGAAATTTCAGGGTGATGATAAGGGCTCAAAAAGGAGCAATTGAATTTGTGGACCACTTGTTGCCGAGTGCATTTCAGAATCAAAATATTCTAGTTTCAGATGTAAAATCTTGAAGATGGGGTAAAATAGTTGAGTTTTTATTTTTAATTAAAATTGATACTCTTCATAGGGAAAAGGAAATAATCCTAGCTCATGCAGCATGCAACATCTCATAAGCATCTCATTAATACCACTTTTCTGTGCCAAAGTACAACAAAGGTGATGATACATGTTTTTAACTATTACACTCTATTTCTTATGTATGTTGCCCCTGAGCCCTACTGGAGCATTTGCCAATGCTTAGTGCTTGGAAAAAAAGCTGGCTGAGGCACTGGCCAAAGTAAGCTGTTACCAAATGTGACTAATTCATGAACCCCTTGACAAGGCAGAAGTGGCAAGGTACTGACTTGAGGATGACCAGAGATGCCAGGTATGCAATTTATCATGATGGGAAGAAGGAAATATTGTGTGAAGTGCAGGATGACCCAGGTTAACCTGGAACGCGAACATCAAGAACAGGATGTCCTTAAAAAAGGAAAAAAAAAAAAAAAAAAAAAAAGATGAAAGGTAAAAAATTTGGTCTTGTTCATATTTGAACATGATATAGAAAGGACTATCTCAATAGAGCAAGAAAATCTTTGATGTTTTGAATTGTGAACACCAGGAGAAAATGTTGTGCTATCTCATCTCTGAAATTTAAGCATAGGTATATGGATAATAAGAATTTCCTCTAATGAAATCCAATTTTTCCAAAGCTGGTGGTTTCCTATGAAATTTAATTCCTTAATTACTTATCAAATTATAAATCCTTATCTAAATCTGAAGAGTAATCAAGTAATTTGGAAACAGCRTGCACTGTAAGTAGCATCCTGTGCAATAGAACTACCACTGTGCCCAATTATCCAGAAATTATTTTTGTACATTCCACTTCTAAGGGTCATGTTTTTACTGCCCAGTAATTCTGTTAGTATGTGGGTTCATCTAGAATAACAGTGACCTCTAGGGATACAATTTAGTGTGATACATCAAGGGATACAATTTAGTGTGATACATCAAGTTTTAAACTCATAACTACAGGTTTTATATTACATGTAGCAATAGAAAGAACATATATGAAAATGCTAAGTGAAGTTTCTCAAACCTTCTGGGCTGTTGAACATATATGCTCTGATCATGAATTAAATTCACATATATATTTGTATATATATGTACATATTCATATATACATGTTTATGGACATTTTTATACTTGCTGCATTTTTCAGTTTAGGGCTACTCTAAACATTCTTTTCTGACCATGAAAAAATTTATTCTTTCAAAATTTTATTCCTTTTTGTCCTAGACGTTTTCTTAATAAATAATTTGGAAATTAAAAACTGAAATGTTTCATTTTTAAATAGAATTTTTTTGTTGTTTTTCTTTTTCTTCTTACTCAAACAAATAAAGTAATTAAAAATGAACTTGAAAATTCTTCAGATTTACCTGAATATGGTTTTTTCAGTGAATTTTTATGAGAAAATTCTTGTCTGTCTTCTAACTGGACAAAGAGAATACAAATGCAAAATAATAGTTAATTTCTCATTACTGCTGTAACAGAATATATAATCTGAAATCTTGATTAAATATTATGTACCAATCATTTCTTCATCTTTAATATTATTAGCTTACCATCAAACTCTGCTTACTCAGATGAGATTCTTAGTAAAAGATAGAAACTTCCTCACTAAAGAATATACTGTGTGCTGAGGATTAAGCTTTACTCAAATAATTTTATTATACAAATAGTAATAATATTCTGGACAGTGTAATGATTTGGTTAGCCTAATGGTTTGGTTAGATGTAGAGCTAAAGAACTTCTATAAATTTTCAGTACATTGTTAATCTTCATGAAGGAAATTACAGAATTGTTTAATCTGTTGCACGGTAAACAAGTCATACAACCAATTTGTAGTTCAAGCCACGGTTACAGAAGCAATAGGCATTAAGGTTACATTAGTCTTTCTGGGTGCCAGACAGACGAGGAAATTACAAGTCCCAGTCTTGTTATAATGGTTTGATTAATCGACATCATTGCACATATTCCAGAAGACTCCCATCTCTTTTGTGCTGTATGGAGAGACAGTTGAGGACTTCTAGAAGTCAAGAATCTGTGATTTGCCAAAAATGTACTTGGTGAAAAGTGCTTGTTTCTATGCAGACTAGGCAACTGCATAGGACAAGGATCCTTAGAAAGAGTAAAGGTCTGGGGTCAGGCTGAGGGGGTCTGTTGCTGTCCTGTCCCAAGGGGGAGAGAACGAGGGTGTAGCGGGAACACAGCAGAAGAGGTACTCCAGAGTGGGGAATGGATTGTGGCTGATGACCTCTGCAAATTCCCACCTCTGTTAGCAACCAACTCAAACATGGGCAAAATAGGCAGCAGGATCATGGCTATCTTACTGCTGCTTCTTTGTTGCCCTAGCCAGGTACTTTCTTTGCCTTTGACAAGAAGATTGACAAGAGTGCCAGATATACTCTGATTATCCACCCACCCTCAAGACCTGGGTCTGGCATAAATAAACACCCGAAGGATGTCTGTAACTTGTGCTGTAACTAAGAGGCAACAGTTATCTCCCAGGGTCTACTCACAATCTGAGCACAGAGGGGAGATAGGTCCCCAGTCTGCCCCTTCCCAACACTTGTCTCCCCACCCTGTGCATGGCATGAGGGCAGCTAGACTACCTAAAAAGACAGTCTAAAATCCAAGTTTACACTTGCTGTGCCCTCGGTGGTCTCCGTGTGCTAGAGAAAGCTTAACTAAAAGAAGGCAAGATGGCCTTTCTGACACCTTGTTTTTAGCAAATACATCTCTGCTCCTTCTTACAAGAAGCTACAAGAGAGTCATATGACTACACATCCTAATAACTCATTAGACACTCATTGCTAATGATAAAATGAAGCATAATATTGCATGTATGACATTATGGAAGCAAGCATATAAACAAAGGCCTTCCAATTTTGAAGACCGTTATTTCTTTCAGTGTTTTTTCTCTCAATGTTTTCTTTGTGGTTATATAAGATCATTATTTCTCTCAATACATTTTCTCTCAATTCTGCAGTAACATACTGATTCTCTTTTTTGCCCTTCTAGACCAGCAGACCCTAGAGCTGTGCTAGCTTTTTTTAATATGAAAATCAGCTGAAAAATTGGTGTAGTAGTTTATGTCTAACAGAAACAAGCATTTTCTTGTTATGTTTACATTGCTTATCTTTACTGAAATAAATATGTGAACCACGTATGATCAAACAACAATGTTTAGTTCTCATGGAAGGTACTTGCATTTTTTAAGCTAGCTGAAATTAGAAGGGAAGGCCCATATGGATCAGGTGGAAGATGATGGTTCTTTCTCTGGGTAGGTCAGTAGACAGGGAACCGGATTTGGGAGACACCTTTCTGCCTGAGGGAAACCGAACTTGGTCTCCTGTGTGTGAGCTTTCCCATCACCATTCTCTAATACATTGGGGAGTAAGATATCCACAGCCAATCCATTCAAAAACTTAAACTATTTAGTATCCAAAACTAACCACAGATTTTGGGTTGGACCAGATAATCTCGAGAGGTCCCTTCCAACCCCAACCATTTTGTGATTCTGTGATTTTATATCCTTATGTACAGGACAGTTGCAAGTTTTGGACATGTGGGTTTCAATTCCTTTCCTTTTCCTTTTCCTTTCCTTTCTTTTATAGACTATTAACCAATAGGATGCTTGCTTGAAAAGTTGGCAATATGAGTTAAAGTCCTTTTAGGAAGCAGAAGAACAGAATCTGAGTTTTGTACATCTTGGATGAGCCTCCTGGCCTTGAGCTTGTTGCATGAAAGATGAAGTAGCTCATGGTTTCAAAAGTGAGCTTTGTGTTCCTCCCTTCCAGGTGGCTATTTTTCAGCTGAAACTACTCAGTAAGCTTGGATCAAAATACACAAGTAATTTCAAGTCACTGCAAATTGCCTTGTTCATCCAGTAAACTATTTGCCAAGACATTGTTGTTAATGGTTAATTTGACCAGTTCCAAACTAATTTCTCATAGGTTTTAGGGTTTCAATTTGCATGGTCTCATGCACCTGTTTTCAGTTGTACAGAAACTTAAAGATAGTAGCTTCTATTAATTTATAAGCTAAATCAGATCTTATAGATAATTTATATTTTGTGTGTATCATCTACCATATATGTTTATGTATACAGCATGTACATCTTCCAGCTTGATCTCTGCAGAAGAGAAAAATTCAGAAAATAATACATGAGTATCACASTTTATTATCAGCAGTATGACTTTTATTAAGTTAATTATGTCAACAATTGTGCAAAACAGAGTTAATAATTTTACGTTACACTGATTTGATTGTCTCTAATAACAAAATAGTATAATTCTGTGGGCTTTTTCTCTGATGCTTTAATATTAAAAAAACATAAATCAAAGCTGTTTTGACAGATAAACAACACAATTTTGTAACAGAATGGAAAATTTTAAAAACTGAATAACTGATAAAAGATGAGTAGAACCAGGGAGGATTGATGTTATAGCTGAAGGCAGTATTAGAGATTAGGTACTCATTTGGCTTTTCAGAAGGCCTGGTGACTCATTCCACATAAATGAAGTTTGTGATATGTAATGAAAAGCTTTCTATCTTCACTGCAAGCAAATTAACAGGTATTTTGTGGGAAGAATGTTAATGTTATCTTGCATTTGTTTCAGAGCAGGAACACATTAACAGAGGAGATTTGAAAAGAATTTCACTTTTATAACATCAGGTGCCAAAGGTATTAAAACAAGGTCACCTCTGTAAAGCAATGAGAGAAAATTAGGTTATAAACAAGCAGTGCCTAAAAATATATTCTGTCTGTTTCACTGACCAAATGTAATACAGTATTGCCCCAAATTGCTGATTTTCTTTACTGAGAGTGATACTCATATGTCCAGAGCTGAATCTGCAAAGTTAAACAATAAAAAAGCCATAGTTTGGTGAGGGAGAAGCGATACGCATCTCAGTGGACAAAGTAATTTCATTCCATTAAGGGAGAAAACCAGCCAGGCTGTTTTACAGCCTTTACTGTTCCATGTTATAAAGCAATAGACTATTTGAAGATATAACATCTTTTTTTTTCAGGAAGGCAGTGAAGAACAGGAAAGGAGATATATCTGAGAAAGAAAAGATAAAAATAATTATTTTTCAATACTGAATAACTGAGAAAAATAGTGATCAAAATAGAAAAATGAAAAAATCATTCAGAAAAATAAAAATATTTTTAAAATTATACTAGAGGAAACTAGAGTATATGAGAGATACAGAAAATCAGTATGCACTAAAAACAAGGCAGACAAGATAGAGAAATAAAAAATACCACCTTTATTTTTTATTTGAAAACAAGACAGAAACTAACTAAGACTGAACATTTGCTAGCATTGGAATAAAGGGGAAAACAGGTCAAAGAGGAGACTGGTTAGTAAATTAACAGTATTTCCTTAGAGAGGACCAGATTACTTAATGGCTGGTTTGTGATTTAGGCACAATAAAGTCTTAGAGTGAGAAAATAAAAATATATATATATACATGTAGAGATAACATAACGGAGATCATTTAGGAAGAAATACTGAACATGAGGAAATGATAGCTAGAAGATAGGAAGACACAGATAGGGAGATAGATAGAAAATTGGTCTTCAAGGCAACCTGAAAAGGTAGATAAAGAAACACGTTTGATGATAAAAGTGGCCTTGCAACCTGGGAGATATGACTTACCATCACGATGACTTGTGGTAACAGTGGAAGAACTCCTAAGGAGGTAGCATATTTCTAGACATGATACAAGACTTTTTCAACCCTCCTGGTTTATGAAAGGGCCATCAAGATCAGACACTTCCTTTACTTATTCAATTTATATTAAAGTAGATATCTTCTACATCATTCTTTTAAAATATGTTTATAAAAACCTTACCAGCCTTACGCAAAAAAACCCACATAATTCCTCATTCAACCAGTGGTTTGTATCTTCACTCCCCCTGGCTGGCTCTATGTCAATGCAATGAATCTGATCTAGGATGTAAAAAGAAATAGGCTGCAAACTTTTTGATGTTTAGCCAAACCTCCTTCATTAAAACATTTTTATGTCACCTTTGCAATTTGGTAGGTGGTCAGGTAGAAGTTTGTGCATGCTGGGACAAGTTAAAGTTGAGTGAACTTTCCTGTTAACTTCAGTAATTGCTTTAGAAATGTTATTTTAAGACACAATATTTTAATATTCACTTTCTCTAAAAAGTAGTTCCCTTCCCTTGAAACAGTTTATAAACATAATAACTTCAAACGTTTGATAAAGAAAATGCCGGGGAATCTAATAATGCTTGTCTACCACACATTGGTGAAATAAAGCTTGTTCAGTTAATGTTTCTAAAAGACCTTGAGGGCTTTTGATGAGGTGCTTATTACTTCTTGAGCATGCCCTTATAATAAAATATTGTGCTCTATAGCTTCTGCAGGGGTACACTGACAGAGCACCAATGAAACCAATACAGCTACAGATTTATACCAAATAAAGATCTGCTCAAGAATATTTAATGCTTATTACAGATAAATAACCTGAGGAGCCTATGTAAATAAAGAGCACAGTGTTCATATTTTCAATGAAGAAAGTCACAGCAGGAGGAAAAAATAAGAAAAGATAAAGCTTTATTTTGCATCACTCTCCCAAATAAAAGCATAATATTTTAACCAAAGATTAAATCTATGGATCAAGAGTCTGGAGGAAAAAACATGTGATCACTTACTGTTTTCTGAGTAACATACATTTAAATTTATCAGAGCACTGCTTTCAAGTGAACACAGAGTATATCCAAGTATGTGAAAACTAGTGGAGATGGAAAAAGGAGGAGGTTTAATACATATTTCCATAGGTTCACCACATGCAAAAGACATTCCTGAACACAAACAAAAGCCAAAATGATGTCATTATTTGAAATATGACCCCCCTTTCTAACTTAACACTTCTTGTGGTCATTGATTTTAAAGCAGAACTAAAACAGTCTCCCCCTGTCAGAGAGACTACGTTTATCACTAGGAAAACCAAACTGTAAGATAAATTAAAAACAAACAGAGATTAAGGAAAGGGATATTTATTAATATGTTGTAAGTATGCCAAAATAGACCCATGAGATCTGCCTGTAGTTGTATGAATAATATTTTCAGAGGCTGCAGTTAAAATTCCATTGAAATCCAATTATTTGAATGTGGAAACTGTATACATCTTCTTTCTCACAGTAAGAAAACAGAATGGAGGAAAAAAAGATGAAAGAAATAGAGTGCACTTGTATACAGCAAAGGTCTACAGTTACACAGAATTCGTATCTTACTCTACAATAGTCTGAATGAGCTTTCACTTAGGTTTGAAAATCATATTCACAGCGAGGAAAGTGCTTTGTGTATTGATATGCTCCCCTGTAATACAATATTGTCTAGTGACCTGACCACGCTTATAGCTCAGACTTTATTTTATATTCTCATTGGAGAGTCTGAAGTTGGTCTCCAGGCAGCATCAGCTACTGCAGATATTTCTGAGTTTTGTAGCCACGTAGACCTTCCAATTAGGGGTGGCCTGTGCCCTGCAAGTGACAGACAAGAACCAAAAGCTGCAAGTATTCAGAGCCAGCTCAAGGTTCTCAGCGGGGGGGGGAAATTCAGGACATAGCAAGATTTAAGGAGTGACAAATTTTACTGTTGTGGGGATAGCTAAATTATTTCCATGGAGAAGGAGGTGAGAGGTCAGTCTGAAATATCTTCTTCAGTGTCAGAGGATTACCAGAAGGTGTTTATTTAATGCAGATTACCCATTCTGTAATCTCAGTTTATCTTTCAGAATCCACATCTTTTTCTCTCCCAACCATAAGAAATGCTTTGACTACAATGGCAGAGAAAGAACTACAAGTCTTATGAGGGATTTTTGAGCTTTCACAGGTAAGAACAGCTTTCCACTGTTCAGACTGAATTCAGTCAAGTCTTTCATTTATTAGCATGTCCTACTTAATATCTATTTCTGAGGTAGTTCTTCATATACACTATGCAAAGTGGTATTACTTGGAAGCAAATTTAGATGTTTTAGGTTAGCTTATAGTTAAATTTAGACCTTTGTTACTAATAGACCGATAAGGCTTTTCAATTACTGTAATTTTCTCTTCAAGTTTAGGAATGTGCAGGGCAAAAAGCTCAACCTTTTTGTCAATTGATCTTGTGGTTGATAACTTTCAACACTGCCAGCATGAAATTTTAATATAAATAATTTGTGGCTCTTCCTTGTTGATGACTTCTATGACATGGACCCTCTTTGCTTGCTTTATAAATTATCAGTGAAGACTCTATTTAGTAGGGGGTTGAGGGGATGATCAGAGCTTACACTTGCAGATCTTCATTTGGTGATTGAAGGTTGCATTAACTCCACCTACTCACCGTTTGCTTGGAAATGTCCAGTCTTTGGAAGTTCATCCATCATACACAAATAAAAGATGGAATTGTTCATAAAAAACTGTGTATCATCACTTCCATGGATGAAAATAGATTATTCTTATTACTAAAAGCAAATTGTATTATTTCACCCTGGAAATACACTTAAATATATTATATAAAATGTCACTGTAAATATTATGCCATATTCTTCTGTGATGACTATTTATAATTAGAAATGTATTAATTTATGTTTTACAACTATTTTTAATATATATATTTAATGATATTATTTTTTTTAAAAAGGGTTTATTTCATAGTTTTATTTTGTTTTCTTGTAGCTTTATAAGGAAGAGTACTGAACATTAATGGGAATTCCAGCAAAAGTTTGTTGAACTGGTCATTTATAATGAAGCTGTGTTAAATTTTTTGAACCATAAAATCAAATGTTAGTAAAATATATCAGCCTTTCAGTGAAGCCAATTACACGGCAATTGATGAAGCTCCCTTTGTTCAATAAAGCAGATTATAATATCCATGAGTACAAATCCTTGCTGGTACTTAGTACTGCAGACAAGGTAGTTTTTCTGGCTGTTAAGCATCACTGTGGAAGGAGCTCACTATTCCATGAAAGATTCTTTTCTCATCTATAGCGTCTGGTCTATGACCAGTGTTTGAACTACAACTGAGCTTAACAGTGTTTTGTTTGCCTGCATAGTCTGTGCATTATCAGTTTCTAACTAATACCTTTGTAAAGTACTCTATGATAATTTAGTATAAAAATAATATTAAAAGGTCCAATTTATTAATTTTTAACATTCTTTAGATCTCTTTTCATTGAGAAATGTCAGTGCTGGTTTTGCTCATTAGCAATGAATGTCTATGTTAGCAATTAAACTATCACACTCAAAAGTAGTTCTGATTAGCAAGTTTTTCGTATTTTCTCAAGTACTGAAAAGAATTCTGGGGAATGTGCTATAGTAAATTGCCAGAACAAATACTTAACCTGAGCACCGTTGGAAAGGTTCAAAGGAAAGCAGTTCAACACCTTCTGCCTTGGACTCCTGTCAAGTACATATTGATGTATTAGGCATCCGACATGTTCCAAATACTTTTGACCCTGCATAAACAGATGGACTCTTCATCATACACACAGTGTGTCCTACACATCTATGAAAAATAGTAGATTTTTTATGTGTCATATATGGGAAGCATCTGCCCTGGATTCCTAGATGTCAGGCTGCTGGATATAGTGTGTCACTAGCTGACAAGGGAGCATTCCAGTCACAAATTATGACCAAAGTACTGGTTAGCTTCCAAGCCTGTAGAACTGAACGGGTCTGGTGGTCTGAATATTCTTTCTAGCAGCAGAATACTATTTTAGATCTAAGTTTCTGGTTTCATATAACCCTATAACAGTACCATAAAAATTTACTTTTTGAGTAAATAAATAAAAGCTAACCAGAGAGCAAGAAATAATATATTTGTGCTAAAGTCAAGACTCCATTATTCTTAATCATAGTAAGTGGTCCTGTACTATGAAAGTTGTTTCAATGGCTTTTACTGAAAGGATCAGAATCAAACTATTATTTTTGCTTCTTGCTCACTTCACATTTGTCCTCCTCTTTTGAGAAAATACAAATTACTTTGTGTTTTTACACCAAGAGGCTTTAGAGAATGATACTGAGAAGAAAGAGACAGAGAAAAAAAAAAAACATGTTTAGATCTTGTAAACAAACTATGGTGACATTTAGGATACCTAGATAATAAATTTGTTTTCTATTAGTGGTACTTAGTTCTCCTTGCACAATAGAGACAAATACTCAAATACAAATAAATGTTGTGGCCTAGACTCTTAGGCATGCTATACACTGGGTTATTTTGGTTTTATGCCAGCTTTGCTTTTCTTCCAGGTTGGAGGAATCCCCAGCTGCTCATTTGAATCAATACTATAAGCAAGTATAGGAGTAGAAACTGGCTGTCCCAAGTCTCACATACATCTCTCTAAATGATTTCCCAGGTGAGGGGTTTATCAGGTTGTAAATATTTATATTTAGGAAATGTTATTACTATCATTATTATTTCTTGTGTAGTGATAAAAATATGAGTGATGAGTTCATTTTAGAGTTCTAACAAAGCTCCTGCCCTGAAAAGTTCTGAGTTTAAGTTAGAACTTACTCTAGATGTCACTGAATACAGCAAAGTGAAATTTCATAGTAGACATAGCTAAAGAAATGGTTTCATTTTCAGTCTAGATCTATATTTGTATTAAAAAATTACACACCCCCAAAATAACTTACATTTACTACCAGAGGTGAAGTAGATACTCACAAAAATGAAATAGATATCCATAAAAGTGCATTCCTTTTCCATTTTCAGAATTCTTATATTTAACTAATTTGTCAAAGCAAACAATCTGGTACTCCATCAATCTGCATACATGACTGCAGCTATACCTAGATTCTCCTGAAGTGAACTATATAAACTGACAGTCATTTATCTGACATTATATAATTTTGTCAGTCTTCTTTCTTTTATAGATTCTTCTGTTTTCTTTTTGTCATATTTTTCTTTCACTATGAAAACTAAATCAGCTATTCCAGTGAAAGTTTGTGCTTTGGAACTAGTTCGGGAATACCTTGCAGGGAATTAAAAAATTCATAGGTGACCTTCAGACTTATAAAGATTCTAGGAACAGATTGCTCCTGAGTCATTCTTTATGGCACATAGGCGAGATTTTTTTTTCTTTACATTAAAGGTTATTATTAACTGGAATAAATAAAGGATTAAAGCCACCAGAGGCCCAAATGTACTCTTATAGTATATCTTTCTTAATTAATATCTCTGTATTCAGAATGTAAATCCATTTGGCTATGCAGTACTGGTGTGAAATTCTTTAGCAAAGCATTTTAACACAACATTGTGGTATTGAATTGATGTGCAGATTAGATAAGAAAGTAGAAAGATGCCTTCTGGGGAGAAAGGTGACTTATTTACTTCAGAGCTACATATTGGTGTCTCAGAGCTTCATGGGTAGATCACAGTCTGTATCTGTATCTGACAATTGAATAGCAAATCCTACCAGCATGTATAGCATCTAGCATATAACTGCAGGGGATATGAGGTGTGGCTGCACTAGGAAGGTTTTGTTTGACTTCTCTGCCTTCTGAACACATAAAATGTCAGAGCTGTGTTAATTGTGCATGCAATAAAGATTTTCAAGTGCAGACCATTTTGCAGACATAGCACTAAAAATTAATTAATTATACTCTATCCCCTTAAGACTACTCTACAATTCATTCACCAACAGTCATGAGACTGAATCCTAGTACTAGCAGTCAAGTTGGGATTTTAACTCAGTGAGTTGTTATGGCATGTTTCCAGGTCATGATCACAGGACAGCTGTTTTCTTCCATAACAGGGTGAATTATAGCAGACGGTGAAGCCAACAAACCTCTTAGCATTTGAGTAGGGTGCTCTCTGCCAACCAGGGAGCAGGCATTGACAGGCATTGGCTTTGGAAGGGTTGGCATTTATTCCATTGCTTCCATTTGCCAACAACAGTCATTATACAGAATGATGCTGTGGTGCCTCCTGTAGGGACACAAGATTACAGTAAGAGGTAGGTAATGGCAGAGAGAACACTAGTGTTCTCCTTGGAAAACCATCTTTGAAAAATCCCATTTTAAGATGACATTTTGTACGTGTATGGCTGAAATACAGCTCCTGAATTTAAGTGAACCCTGAAATGCTCCTGATTAAATATCTGATTATCAGGAAAGAATAACAGAGTCTGTCCTGAAATACCTGTAAGATGGAGAAGCCACATACGTACGCCTCTGCATTGTTGAGAAAAATCGTGATCGAACTTTGCAGCCTTTTGGGTAATTTGGTACGCTACAGTTCAATGAACAAACAGGTAAGATCTTCATGGACTTTCAAATAAAAGAAAATCTCAAAGTGGAGGTCAGGACAAGACTTTCTGAGATGCCCCTCATTGAGTTGTTATGGTAAAGATGTCCTAAGTCTTTCACAGATTTCTGAGAAAACAAGCAGTATTATCATTGACTGTGGGTTCATTCAAATCCTTTACACTAGAATCAAAATTAAGTGCCTCTATACCTAGTGTGAAAAGTACAAACTTAATCTATATCCTACAATGATAGAAGGCAATCTGAAGAATATTACTTTTATTCTTGTTCCATAAACACGAAATGCTCTATCTACATGACAACACCAAGTCAAGTCATAACCTTTTATTAATACAGCAGTGAGGTACCAAAGTAGTACACAAACCCCTAAAAAGGATCATCTCTAACATTGTTTGATGCGTTTAATAATTTTTCCCTAACCAGGAATGACTGATCTTTTTTTATTGCTGCTTATTTAGGCTGGCTCCTTTTGGGAGGTTGCAAGCCCAGTGTTTTCTAACTAGGGATAGTTGGAAATCTCTGTACTTAACAACAGTTTGTTATCTGGCACTGCTTCTCTTCCAACATCTTGTGTAACAATACTTTTCCCAGCATGAATTCCAAACCAACTGCTAGCAATACCTTTAATGTATCTGCTTCAGGCATCCTGGTTAAGCTGAGGCATTATGATATAACAACCCAAATTGTTCCCCTCGTACAAACATATATGAGTAGTAAATGTTAAAATACAGTATGGTTGTGAACAAAATATGAACTCAACCAGATTTGTTAACCATATGTACAGACACACAGAAATACACAAGAATACCATATAGCAATGTTTTTCCATAAAAGGATCAAACTAGATCCGTTAATCTGATCAGTATGTGAAAGAAGAGTTAGGCTTACAAATTAAGTAAACACATAGTTCATCTTAATTTTTCACATTAAGAGAATATGACATCCAAGACTGAGAAGTCAGGATAATAAGTATAAACCTCTGATGGGCAAAATTTGGATTGATTGGAAACTTGACATAGATCTTCACTTGCATAACAAGAAATTAAGTTAAAGGTGAAATAAATCAAAAGAAATCTATAAAATACAATATTGGAGATCTCACAATAGCATGAAAGTTGCTGTCAAAATGAGATTGTAATTGGACTTTTTGTTTTCTTTCTAAAACAGGTACCAGTTTCTTCCAGATTGCTTTCTGGGACAGCCATGATCAGTAAAATCAAATAACATGTAAGTGCAAGAATAATAGTATTTGAATCAATAATACATTTAGGATCAGCTAAACAATACCATTAAAAGCAAATTAATGATGTGAAAGAACTATATCCAGAGTTACTGCTGCATCAATGAATACTGTATTGTAAACATTTCTGTAGTGCAAATTCACATTCACCACTGCTGTCAAAGGAATTAACGCTGATTTGCATCATCTAAGAATCCATTTTTTTGCTGTGGAAGTAGAGTTATAACATGGGGAATCTAGAATGCCATAGCGTTATTTCCAGTACCCAACGAACAACCTTCTTTTTCCTAATGGTCACTTGGAAATTATATTAACTGAAAAAAAGCTGACATAAAGAGGAGTACTTGATTAATAACTGCTTAGTGACTAAACTATGCAGATTTACACTTTTTTGCTGTTGGAATCACTACCAACTTACAAACCCTTCCACATCTACATAACGCTTGGATGTAGAAGGAAGTGTACGGCCGCTCTAAAGCAAGGCTTAAGGTGTTATTGTGAACCTCACAGTATTTATTATGAGTAAAACCTCAACCATGCATATGGAAACATGTAAAACCAAACATGTTAAAATATTATACAGAGAAATTTAAAATAACACCAATAATGTTTCAGTCCTACTAGGAATGTTCTGAGTTTCACTCAGGAAGAATACTGAGGGAGATTTGATTACTGCCATATCTGATGAGATATAGAAGAACCAGGATCAAGAATACAAAAAAAGGCAATGGAAAGGGTGGGGAGAGGGAGAAAAAAGACATGGAACTCCTTCATATTTGCATAGAATGAAAAAGAATGAACATATGTCAATGATAACCAAAGAAAAAAAAAAGGATATAATACAGGTGTCCTAAAATATGAAAAAATAAACAGAGAAAAGCCAGACAGAAGCCCTGTCAAATCTTACTTTACAAGTGCCTTCCTAAAAGTAACTGATGAAATGAGCTAGCCGACTTCAAATCACATTAATGTTATGGCAAATAATGATTTTTACTGTGTATGTTTCAGATTAATTAACATTAGAAAGGTAGAGAAGATGCTCTGAATTATTCTGGAGTCATACATGGTGGTCTCAAACTTTTCTCACACTGCAGGTGATGTGAAGCCTCTAATGCAATAAGGCTGAAATAGCATTGCTTGTTTCTTGAGAATATTCTCAGGGAAAAGCAGCCATTTCCTGCAACAAATTCCTGGTATCAATTAGACTGCTAAGGAGTTTCAATAACATGGAAAGAAGGACAATACACACCTTCAGTATGGCACTAAAATGGCAAGTAGCTATCCAGATAGGTCTACATAGTGATAACAATCATAGAAAGGAAAAGCATAGAGCCATGTGTTGCTTCTGCTAAATCATGGCTAGCACTTGATCTAACTAGTTTAAAGCTAGCTTAGGTATCTCTCTAGCAGACTGATGGCAATGCAGACATGCTCTCCATTTTGTATCTTTGCATGGTTCCAGTTCATATTTTTAACATAWCTAAGAACTGGTCTTTTCTTTATAGATTGTGTGTAGTTAGGTGTTGCCCCCCCTGCACCTAATTACCTATTTTATCCATCTTGGATAAAACACAGGACTTTTGACTCKTAGGAAAAGAAAATTATTATTTTATCTATCCTGGATAAAATACCCTAAAAATAAATAACATGAAAATCAAATTTTAGTGAAAATATATTTCACTTCTTGGCCTAGGAAATTAATTTGAAAATAAAGGAAACAAGRACATGGAAAGATCAGTCTAAAGATCCACTAACAGGACTTTAGTAATGGAAAATAAATAGAAGAAAGCTACATATCAACTAATCRAACAAACTCACTCAGAAAAAGATCACAGATAAAGTGAGAGAATGAGAGATATTTCAGGTTCACTATGTAGCAAATAAGCGGAATTCAAAGAAGAAAACAAGCACTTTTCTTTTATTTAAAAATATTTATTTAAAAAATRTTGAACTTGAAAAATATTTCATCCAGAGATCGCAACACAATTTTTAAAAACTAATTTAAAAAACTAAGCAGCACCTTAAAATGTGCCTACGAGGACCATAAAAATTATTATTTTATTCTGATAAAAAAACCTGAGATATGCTTGGGATACCTGGGAATAGCCTGAGTCTCTTGACTTCCAGGTTTCTCTGTTAACCATGAGGCCATTCTGAGAGTGTCAGTCACTACGCCAGTTGGAGCTGGCATCTGAAATGATTGTAACAGATGGTGAGTGTGGTCATTTTTGTTCAGTTCTGAGTGCATTGATTTAACAATTATGTGTAGAACAATACATTCTAAAGTTATTTTATAGAAGATGTCTCTGGTCTGGTCACATGTGAAAGCTAAGAACTGAGACAGAATAAACATATCCAAAATGGTTAAAAAATTCCTGAGTACAGCTAGACTTAAAAAAAAAAAGATGGAAAAGGGTGATTAACACATGCCTTTTTTAAAGATCCTCCGTCCCACCCCAAGGATATTTTTAGGAAAGATATTCGTTAAGACATTTACTACTAATTAAATATTCTTGTTGATCTTAAGGAATAATTTTTCTTTCTAAGAGAAATTTTATTTTCCTAAACTTGAGATTCCTCATTCGAATAAGTGCAATGGAGTGAGGGTAAAACACCTGAAAAGACATCAGCTACTGTTGATAGTGGTCACTGATAGAATAGCTACATTTGACATTATGAATAAGCTGTACATGCACACATTAGCAGAACAGAATTAATAACTTACATTTATAGAGTTCCTAAACCAGTATATATCTACTAAGCCAACTACAAGGTAGTGTCAAACTAGAGATGGCTGGGACAGTAGGGAGTGTCATACTCTAGGGATGGAAAGGATTTCATTCTTTTCCTTTCATAATATGCTCAGCTCAGTTGTTGATATTTGAAAGGTATACATGTGTTGGTGAATAGAGAATATATGACAGTGACTTGGGAGACAGTCCTGAAGGGCAAAGGGGTCCAGGAAGGCTGGACGTTCTTCAAGAAGGAAGTCTTAAAGGCGCAGGAGCAGGCTGTCCCCATGTGCCATAAGAAGAAYGGGYRGGGAAGACGACCGGCCTGGCTGAATGGGGAGATCTTGCCAGGA
Source organism: Phoebastria nigripes (assembly GCA_035582835.1). Classification (NCBI taxonomy): domain Eukaryota; kingdom Metazoa; phylum Chordata; class Aves; order Procellariiformes; family Diomedeidae; genus Phoebastria; species Phoebastria nigripes. Next base: position 24,861 of record JAYKAV010000495.1, on the reverse strand, counting down.
CTCAGGAAAAAAAAGGAGAGTTTACCACTTGTGGAAGAAGGGGCAGGCAACTCAAGAAGAGTACAGGGATCTCGTTAGGTCATGCAGAGAGGAAATCAGAAAGGCAAGAGCCCAGCTAGAACGCAATCTGGCCGCTGTCATTAGAGACAATAAAAAATGTTTTTACAAATATATTAACGACAAAAAGAGAGCCAAGGAGAATCTCCATCCTTTATTGGATGCAGGGGGGGAACATTGCCACCGAGGATGAGGAAAAGGCTGAGGTACTTAATGCCTTCTCTGCCTCAGTCTTTAATAGTCAGACCAGTTATCCTCAGGGTATTCAGCCCCCTGAGCTGGAAGACAGGGACGGAGAGCAGGATAAACCCCCCATAATCCAAGAGGAAGCAGTGAACGACCTGCTACGCCACCTGGACGCTCACAAGTCTATGGGGCCKCATGGGATCCACCCGAGAGTGCTGAAGGAGCTGGCAGAGGAGCTTGCCAAGCCATTCTCCATCATTTACTARCAGTCCTGGTTAACGGGGRAGGTCCCGGATGACCGGAGGCTTGCCAATGTGACGCCCATCTACAAGAAGGCCCGGAAGGAGGACCCGGGGAACTACAGGCCTGTCAGCCTGACCTTGGTGCCAGGGAAGACTATGGAGCGGTTCATCTTGAGGGTGCTCACAAGCCATGTGTGGGACAACCAGGGGATCAGGCCCAGCCAGCATGGGTTCATGAAAGGCAGGTCCTGCTTGACCAACCTGATCTCCTTCTATGACCAGGTGACCCGCCTAGTGGATGAGGGAAAGGCTGTGGATGTGGTCTACCTGGACTTCAGTAAAGCCTTCGACRCTRTCTCCCACAGCATTCTCCTAGAGAAGCTGGCAGCTCACGGCTTAGACAGGTGTACTCTTCGCTGGGTAAAAAACTGGCTGGACGGCCGGGCCCAGAGAGTTGTGGTGAATGGAGTGAATCCAGCTGGCGGCCGATCACGAGCGGTGTCCCCCAGGGCTCAGTTTTGGGGCCGGTCTTGTTCAATATCTTTATCAATGATCTGGATGAGGGGCTTGAGTGCTCCCTTAGTCAGTTTGCAGATGACACCAAGCTGG
>JAYKAV010000495.1:10695-23072 GCA_035582835.1 Phoebastria nigripes | reverse complement strand
GTATTTAAAAGACGTGTAGATGAGGCGCTTAGGGACATGGTTTAGTGGGCATGGTGGTGTTGGGTTGACGGTTGGACTCGATGATCTTAAAGGTCTTTTCCAACCTTAATGATTCTATGATTCTGTGACTTCTGTCTGTTCTTCACTCTGGCTATCATATAATACATAATTTTCTCCATACTGAGTTCCCAACATCAAAGACTAATTTTGTTCTCTTTCATTTGTTTGTTGATACTCTGCCATGATTTTAGGCAGAAAGTTCTGCTGAACTTTCTTATAGAGTTAGAAATCAGATTAGAATATAGAGTCAGAGTGTTCAGATTAATCTTCTGTGTAGTCAGGAGTCTGTCCTTTTTCCATTTTTCTTTCACAGCATATGTGAGGTTTACTAAAAAAAAATCCTTCTCAGTCTTCTGTGTGCAAGTTTAGTCAATTTAATGTCCTTACATGAAGTATTTTTGTCATATCACTCTTTGATGCATCATCTTTTCTGTTTCAAAACATTTAGTTACCAACAGCATAATTGAGATGAGATAAAAAATTCACACCTAATTCAGGCTTTTATATATAGAAATGGAATCAGACGAAGGTTGCCTTTGTATATGTTGCTCACCTATGGAAAAAATGTGCAAAAATGTTTAGGAAACATTAAAAAATGTAAGCAATTTTGGGTTTTAGAGTTGGAGGAATTTAGGTGAATAAGCAGGTAAAAAGAATTAACCAGATGACAAAAAATTATAGGAGTTTACAACCTGGGTAAAATCAAGCTAATATAATCCTGGTAAGTGGTTATCACAATAACAACCAAAAAACAAAGCAAGCACTGCTAAATTTACATTAGAAATACTTGTGAGGCCACTTTTTCAGTTGTCTGTCTTACTAAGCACAGTGATAACAGGCAACAGCTGCTGCAAACTTGTATGTTGAAGTCACGCAGAAATGTTGACAAGTCACAAAAAAGACTGGCATAGAATCTGGTCAGATTACAAATGGGATTTGCGCGGGGCATTTCACTCTATGTAACTAATAAATAATAATTACTCCCTTTTATTAATTTCTATTTCAAATAATCTTTGTCATTTTTATCAAGTCCACTAGATGCGATGCACAAGTCACGTACATCTTTTTTTGGGATAAAATTATCTGCCTTTTCTGTCCTCATCCTTTTTTTTCCCCACTGAGTAAACTGCCTGCATGGAAATGCTCTATATAGTTTCTGGATCACATTTATCATCGGAGTTTAGTTAAACTGAAACTTAGCAATACTTTGATTTAGGAAAATTTTAAATGCTAACCAGGAAAAAAAGAGTTTACGTGGTGTATTAAATATTTCCTAGTATTTTTTGTCAAGTGGAAATAGCTGTCATCAATATCAATTATGTTTTAGGAATGACCACAATCTACACACAAATATTTTTTGTGCAGTGATTTTGTATAGAAACCTTTGGGGTTTCTTCAGCTTTCAAAAATAACTTGCAGATGTAAATAAAAGGCAGATCTTACCAGAAGTTCTGCAGCATTTCTGAACACCTATAACATTTTTGTAGAAAACTAGAAAATATGTCTATTTCAGGCAAGATCTTATGATAAATTGTTGAATGCAAGTATCACATAGAAAATTCCAGGAAAAGCTTTTAATTCTTGGAAACTAAATAGATCCTGAAAACGCTCCTCTGATTTTGAAGAGTGTTATTTTCTTGATAGAGATACAAGTTCAGCAGAGCACTAAACCTCATGTAAAATATAAGCTTACACCTGTTTGGATTTTGTTTGTTTGTTTGTTTGTTTGTTTTTTCTGAATTCAAACTAGATTGTATTAATCAAACTACTAAGTAAAAAGTTTTAATTCTTTCTTTGTACACAGACTATTACAACTACTCTCACATTCACCTAAGTTATTGTTTAATTCAATATATTTGCATGCGAAATGTTAGAATTTTTTTGTTATGGTAAGGAGTTTCTTTAAGAAGCAAGTTAATTTTTTTTTTTTTACTTAATTTGACTTCTAAACGAGTTGTTTAAAATTATTGTGCTTCTTTAACCAAATCTTATTCTCAAAAATTTTATGACATATCATACATTCTGCAGAAAATGTATAATGAAAATTTAGTTTGTAACAGAAATAAATAACCTAACATTGTACATTCAGAAAATAAATTACATCCATCATAAAGACATATTTAAAATTGCATCTTGCAAGAAGTTAATTTTCTATGACTAGACAAAAATCTAACAAATTAACTTATCAAAACTATTTTTATTATGAGAAGCTGAAATACTGCAGTTTGAAAATAAATTTGTGCTTGCAACGTTTAAGCTTTACTTTGTCATTCTTAATATGCTCAATTCACTATTTCTATACTGCATGAAATTATTCAAGTGATTATTTATCCTAGTAAAGGGATGCTTCAGGAATAACTCCTCCCCCCACATCTTATCTTTGATTACTGCCTATAAATATTAATCATGTTCCTGGGATATAAAACAGTGCAAACACAGAGAAATTCAACTACATTCATACAGTGCTACTGCCCAGATATTCATACTCCATGTGACAAGAGATGTAACCTGTAATACCAAATCCAGTGATTCCCCCGACTGTATCTCATTTCTCAGAAATTCCTGAACTAAATAGCCAGAACCGGCACAATCTGATTTCAAAATGTTCATTTCTGATATCTTACACTGATTTTAGCAATCTGCATTGCATATGTTAGAACGTACTATAGGATGTGCAGATTTGGGGATAATACATATTCATTATTTTTTTCTTTCTCTAATTAGACCTCTTGGCAACACTTGTTTTTCACTATATTTATTTTTTTTCTTTAGTGTCTGCATTTATATTTAGTGTGAAAGCCAACTGTACAGATGGTATTTTCATAAAAGCCCATTGAGAAAGGTTGGGAGAATAATTCCAAATAAGTTCCTATGAGAAATAGCAAAATATAAGGTTACATCTGGAACTATGAATTTCTTTCACTACAACAACATGCCTTACAAACAAATGAGTAGTGTAGTACTTCACAGGGACAATTAAAACGTAACAGCTCACTGTGGGCTAAATCCACAAAAGGGATTTAGCCTAAAAGCTCAGTCCTTGAGCAGACACCCGCTATCCATAGTTAGGAAAGCCTCATGAGATGCCTGACTCTCTGCCAGTAGATACATGCAAGAGCCCTAMATCTTTTCCAAGTACAACTCTCAGTAGGATTTTCATTCTACTTTTTTCCAACCTAATTACTTCCATGTCCATATTCACACTACACCTAGGAAATCAGGTCTTTCCAAAAAGTTTTCTGGGGACTGTGCTGGTCTGTTACCACAAAGGCCACAAATTAAATGGTCCCTTGCTTAGGAACTGGGAGACATGACCAGAATAAAATCTGGGGAAAGATCTTTTTTAGTTTGGTGTCTGTTTTCTGCACACACTTCAGTGGTTGTATGCACTAACAATCAGTCACAAGCAGGGAAACATGTAACCCACCTAAATGGGTATGATCAAAAACTTTAACTGGAAGGACTCCATAAACATCTGCCACTATTGTCTGGCTAATTTCAGACTATGTTTTATTTCCTTATAGCTTTTCACTTCAACAAGATCTCAGTAATCTACTTTTGAATTTAAATTGGCACCATTTTTACAAGCTATGTTCAGGCTGGGGTTGATAAAGCCATTAGTGCAACTCATCCAAATGGAGGATACCTGCAACTCCCTGTTACAAAATGGCCACATAACCTTCCTGCATTCTCAGGGAAATCTGTTGCTCAAATGAAGTAAACATAGGCTTTTTTCTTTGATCATGTGATCTTTGTCTTATTGTAGTCCTCCACAGATTCCGTAATGGTTAGAACTACCTTTAGAAAATAAATTTTCAGGAAGTAATTTTAAGTCCTAAAATATTCACATTCCTGTCAATATTGCTTTTTATAGCATTCATTGGTAGTACCGATCCCTATTTACATAGTATGACTATTTAATAATTTTATACTAGAATAAGTTGGATATGGAATTACCAAGTTTTGGGAGATTTTTTAATTAGCTTGCAACAGAAATATTCAGAAAAATTCCTATGCACTCTCTTCTTATGCAGCTCAAAAAAACCAAAGTAAAAAATCTTAACCCCAAGATATTAGATGGACAGGGCTTTGGAGGTGAYTAAAAATTGCCTAATTCTACTGATAATATTCAAAGATAAATGAACTTCAGCTTTTAAAATGGAGCTTTCTTTTTTCTCAGATATGCTATTACAGAGCATAAAATGTTTTGTAAATAAATAAAGAAAAATGGAGTACATGCTCTCTTATACTATATCATTAGGAGAAAAAACATCTGTATTTTTTATTATCTGTATCTATTAAGCAAAGCAGATTTTAAATTATACATAGACCTTATTCAGGAACCTTGACCAGATTAAGGACCACGTTTAACGTACACAAAGTTTGAATAAGTTATTACTTTTTGCTTGATTCACTTTTTTGTCTATAGCCGAAAGTGTTAAGTCTATTGATCAATTCTACACTCTTGCTTCACTTCCATTGATGGTACAACTGAAAAAGGTGTTGCACACTAGCTGTGTAAATATCATTCATTTCTGTGTGAATTGTGAGAATGTTATGCATATGAATATAGAGAAACAGGCATATAATCTGAAGTCATAGTACAATAAGTTTCAAATTTAACACAAAAGTTTTGACGCTAAGGAAAAAAATACAATTCTGCAATGACTATGAAGACCTTAATAAAAATGTATCATTTCTGGCACTAGAAAAAATCATAAAAGCCTAGATACTCAAACGGAAAGCAGAAAAGTGTGCAGCACTGCAATTTTTATATTGTTCTATACTGCAGTGCGTCAACTCTATAAACATGCAGTGCATCAACCTTACAATTGAAAACAAACCTAGCTAGTGYGGAACATGTCTATCTACTATACCAATCCCATCAATATTAAATTAATTGATGCTAGTGTATGAAAAAAAACATTTCTTTATCAGTTCAGAGTTTGTTATCTGCTGAAATAATATTCAAGTACAATGGCAAGAGCCTGCAGTCTCATCACCACTAAATGTCTTTCTTCGGTGGCCTTACTCTATCAAATTTGAGGCTTATCAGAAATTACTCTCTTAATCTATTGATTCTATTTTCAAAAGGAAAAGAAATTAAATTTGTCACCCAGCAAGCAGAGAAATATTTGGGTCAAGACTTTCAATGGTATTTAGACACGAAAATACATTTGAATAAGGAGCTTAGGCAACTAAATCTAAAACCACGTCTTTGTCAAGCCCTTAAACCTCTCTGCAGCAAAGTTTTCAGCAGTAAAACATTTATGTGCCTAAAATTTCACAGCTCTGCAGCCACCTTGGAAGGACTGAGTGATTACCAAAATCTAGTGAGAAGCTACTTACAGTCTCTCAAAGGCCCARTCCTGTAGCTAAGCTTGCAGGTAATGTGGATGAGGAACAGAGCTCCATTCAAAACATAGCCAACAAATACATTTTCTTGAAAGAAAGATGATGGTCTTTTTCCTCTAAAACATATGAATTAACAAGCAGGTACTCTGGTTGTATCTGACCTCACTTCAATCACCTCCTCATCAGTAAGTATCCAATGAAACCTTTGTGAGAGCCTAAACTGCAAAGGGGTCTCTGCATAAAGTTATTCTGTTTTACTGAAGCTGAGCTCAAGATTCACAGGGAAGGAACATGATTCTCTAGCCTATGATTAGCTGCATAAGAGAAGAGAAGGACCTCTGTCTTTTACAAAGTTGATAATAAGTTTAATAATAAAAGTTGTAGAAATTGAGTATGTAGCCTTTGGAAATGGGTCTCTCTTCTCCAAGATAAGCACTATTACAAAGAAACAAAAATCTCTGGCTGCTTCTCTCTGGTCTTTAGATATCCCCCCCCCCCCAGAAATGTACCCTACAGGTAGAAAGGAAAAATGTCTTTCTGCTTAGAACAATGGAAAACTCCTGATTTATCCCCATTTTCCAAGCTACTAAAATTTTACTAAGGCAGTCAYAATCACAGCCTACAAATGTTCTCCAGAAAATAAGAAATGTAACAACAGTCAAAAAGCAGAACTTGAGCCCTTCTGTGCTCTTGAATACCCTTGTTTTTACTTTTCCTTATATATTTAAAATGTAAAGCAAAAGACAGAGAAAATATTGCTGGGAATAGCAAGAAAAATTGTCCAATGCATGGCAAACTGTGTTGTAAAAACATTATTCTGACAGCAATCAGCATAGCCCCTGCATTCCATGTTGTACTAAAAATTCACCCTGATGGATTAAACACCTGCAGCCAGGTAACAGGTTATTAGAGAGGAGGCAGCTTTCATCTGTATACCAGTGGCTACTGAGGTCAGGTGTTTTTTGAAGAAATATTATCAGCATTTCCTGCAGAGATGAGAGTTAAGTTCACAAACATGAATTTCTAATGTGTTTCATACCTGTATAAGTGTGTTCACTTGAGCATGCCACTCTGCCAATACTTTTCCCACAGAAATACTCAACACCTAGTGAATTCAAATGAGTTTAATACACAGTCTTATGATTAATAGAAAATGGCAGAGAGTAAGGAACTGAAACAGTTCGTGCTTTGTTTGATTAATTAATAAGAGACTCTCTTTTCCCAGCTTCAACTCATTATGCTAATGAAATGTCATCAGTTAAGGCTTTCCCCTGATTATTGAATCTGTCAGGTAGTGCTCAGTTAAAAAGCTGCATTCCTTTGCTGTCTTTGTAGAGTTGCCATCACAGCTTTTTATGAAATGCTACTTCCATTACACAGTGTTTGTTCTACTTTCTTGTTATTGTATCATCCTGTTGACCTTGAGACAGGTGAATATGGAAGGCCCAAAATGAAACAGAGACAACACTGTCTGTGGCACTGTGGGCCAAGATAATGTGTTAGCAGAGAGATAAATACCATTCTTCATTCACGATTCCATCATAATTATTAATAGTCTGGTCAAAGATAAATCCAAGGAGAGTGTGTGACATTCTGAAATCTATGCCATGCTGTACTAGACTATACTGGAAGATTAGTACAAGGGGGAAGGGAAATATTTTAACCATTCAAAATACATCTTTTGCTATGAAAATGATTTAATAGACATACAGAAGTGGGACTGTATGATAAAGGTATTCTCCTAAGTAGTTCACAGAGACAGAATAAAGAGATCTACATTAAAAAAAGTATAGTTACAATATTTTGGGGTATTCATTTCCTGTGCATATATTTAGGACTCTCAATTACTTTGAATATCAACATACAGGGTTTAGAATACTGATCTATGTGATGCCAGTGGCTACAGTAAATTCTGATGAATCAGTTATCATGGAGGGGACATAAGACATTACACAGCTGCTTGGGAATGAGCCTTTGGAGATGCGGGAGGTGGGGGCTCTGAAGGTCTTATCTTCCACTTTTACTCCAGCAGCTGGAACACTATGACTTCTCTCTGATGGGTTCCTCTGCACATTAGTTACAGATGATCATAGGTCCAGTCAAATACCTGTGTCTGGCACATAGGTCATGAACTAGGGGAGAAGCTGTTGTGCTGCAAAACAAATGCATGAGATACAGGCACCACAGCAAGGAAACATGCAGAGCAAGCAAAATGCATGACTTGAATGTTTCTGAATTTTCAAAAAAAAAAAAAAAAATCTCATGAGAACCCTCTTTGAGAGAAACAAAGCTCAAAGCTCTCAAAAGAGTGGGTCACCTCTGATTTAAAAGATATATTTGAAAGATAAAAAACAGATTAGAGAAAAATCTTCAGAGTAATTGATAGAGGTGATGACTATATTGGGTCATCCAGGGATCTGTACTGTTCCTGCACAGGCTTATATATTATATGTACAGGCTGGAGCTGGAAAAGAGATTGAATACTGAAGCAACAAAATTTGCACATGATATGAAATTATTAAAGAAAATCAAATATAAAGCTAACTGCAAAGAAGTGAAATACAAAAAGATCTCATGATACTTTATGTACAGCTAGATGATAAAAAGACTGGGGAAATTCAACTACAGGCTTTAAGTTATCTATTACCACACAATAAGAAGACGTTGGGATCAGTGAGGATAGTTTTTAGAAAACTTCAGGATTCAATAGCTTTTAAAATGGTCAAGATTCAGTAGCTGTCAAAATAGTAAATAGGATATTGGCAATTACTAGGAAAGCACAGAGAAAAACTTTATAGCACTATTTTAATTTGGTATGCACACACATCATAAAGATTTAATATGGTTCTTGTCCTCAGTCCTCAGAATTATATAATAACGCTTGAAAATGTACAGAGAAAGGCATCAGAGATGATCAAAAGCATGAAATGGCTTCTTAAAAAAATAAATTAGGTAAATGTCAATTTCTTGTCTTGAAAAAAAAAGAGAAAGGATAGGAAACATGGTTGAGTTTTGTAAAGCTTGGAGAAGATGAATCAGTAAAGATTTTTTCATTATTTACATATTATGTCATTACATTGAAGGAACTAAAGAGAAAATGAAGAAATAAGAAGATATAAAACAAGGAAGTCTGGTGATTTTTGGACTCCCCACTCAATATGTCATCAATTTGTGGAACTTATTGTCACTAAAGTTTGCAGAGGCCAAGAATATAAATAGCGTTCAATTAGTTAGGAGATGCCCTTTTGTAGGACAGGTCCAACAGTAACTGTCACCTGAGAAGACTCTGCTGCAGTTTCTGTCTCAAGAAGTCTGCTGAATACTACACACTGGGAGAAGACACTCCCAGGAAAAGAATCGCTCTGCTTCTTACCATCTTTCCCTAAGCATTTTTTTCTGGCTACTGTCAGAAAAATGGTACTGGGTTAGAAAATAGGGCTTTTGGCTTGCACAAAAAGAACAACCAATCAACCAAACAACCAAAAAAAGCAGCCATGTAAGTTAAAGAGCTACAGTTCTTGACATCTTCTTGAAGTCTGTAACTCAGAAGTTTGCCACTTGGCAACCATACTACACAGACCCTTAATTTAATAAAAAGATGAAATTCTTGASAAAAGAGAGAAAACCAGCAGAGAAACAACACACTAAAATTACAGTATTTGAAGTATGTTTTGCTGCTTTCTTTTGATAGTGGAAGTTCACTTTCATATTTTCCCTTTCTCCCCACATCAGTTCTGTTGGAAGGGGTACAAAAAGTTATGGAGACTTTTAGTCTTAGGAAATTAAACCAGATATTAAAACATACTGCACAGCCTCTGAATTATTGCACATATTTTTTATATTGTCTTAGTGTGTTGGACAGGAATTTCCCATTTAACACAACATTTATAAGTTTCTCTAGCGATTCTATATTGCAAATTGTTAAAGATATAGTGTTGTGCTGGTTTCGGCTGGGATAGAGTTAATTTTCTTTATAGAAGCTAGTAAGAGGCTATGTTTTGGATTTGTGCTGAAAACAGTGTTGGTAACACAGGGATGGTTTAGTTACCACTGAGCAGTGCTTACACACAGTCAAGGCCTTTTCTGCCTCTCACACCACCCCACCAGCAAGGAGGCTGGGGGTGCACAAGAAGTTGGGAGGGGACACAGCTGGGACAGCTGACCCCAACTGACCAAAGGGATACTCCGTRCCACATGACGCCATGCTCAGTATATAAAGCTGGGGGAAGAAGAAGGAAGGGGGGGATGTTTGGAGTGATGGCGTTTGTCTTCCCAAGTAACCGTTACGCGTGATGGAGCCCTGCTTTCCTGGAGGTGGCTGAACACCTGCCTGCCGATGGGAAGCAGTGAATGAATTCCTTGTTTTGCTTTGCTTGCAAGTGCGGCTTTTGCTTTACCTATTAAACTGTCTTTATCTCAACTCATGAGTTTTCTCACTTTTACCCTTCCAATTCTCTCCCCCATCCCCCTGGGGGGAGTGAGCGAGTGGCTGTGTGGTGCTTAGTTGCTGGCTGGGGTTAAACCACGACAAGTGTTCACCATTTTATTTTTATCTTCCTACAATCCAATCACTTTAATAGCTAACAACTGTCATCCAAAGCAGATTCAGGGAACTATCGTGGTGAGGGGGTTCTGTTTGTTGCTAAARCGACTAATTCTATGAAGTTATTCTTAAAAAAATCTGCTGTGTAAAAATGGCCCATATAGGTACAGAAGAAAGGCATAGTATACTCTCTTGCTATTTTTGCAATTACTAAAATACCAGAAAGTTTTTTCCCTTTTTTTCTTCTTTTTGTATATTAGTCATGGATTTCTTAGTTTAATCACATACGTTTATCTACAGTATCAGCTGGCCTGTGGCAAAGACAAGATTTCCAATTTTTTTTTTTTTTGGGTCAATATATTAATTTAAAGCATCCAGCCATCTGCAAAGGGGGATAAAAAATGAGTAGTTATTGAAGGAATGTATGCAACTTGGGTTCAAATTCAAGTCATAAATTTATTTTAGATGGGATTTAGTATTTGTATGGTTCAAATCCCTTTACAGTTCTTTTCCTTACCCCACAAGCTCTTTTAAAATTGTTGGATGTTCTTAATTTTTCATGGTTACATAAAACTACAAAAAAATCTAGAATTTCTCAGATTTTTTTTTTAATATTTTTAATCATTTAAAACAATTGAACTCTATGTGATTACAAATCTCTCCTTAGGTTTGCTTGTAGGACTTTGGGACTGTAATTGGTGTTGAATTATTTTTTCTAATGTTCTCGGGGAACGACTGGAAATACTCTGAATATATTTCATTTAATAAGATTAAGCACCTTGACTGAGACTGCAGTATGTCTGCAGCAGGGCCTGAGACTAAGGGTGCTTGATTGACGCCTTCAGCTTCATTACAGGTTTGGTTTAAAACATTTGTGGAGATATGTAACTTGTATGCTTCATTTTACTCATTTATTAAGCAAACCAAATGGTTTAATTAAAGAATATGCAATAACATTTTGAGTCTCTCAAGGCTCAGTGATAGAGTTCTACTTCAACATGAACTCTATTATTTACTATAGTCATTACCTTTCTAGTGTTGTGAACACTTGAAATTCCCCACCCTCCTAATTCAACCTCTTGTTATCATGACTATGTAGTAGTCAAAAGAGCTTCCATGTGGTATGGAAGGTGTACAGATACAGGAAAACACTACTTCAAGAAGTATAATATAAAAATTATACATAAAAGGAGAATAAAAAATTAGAAAATGGATCCAAATATAATAGCTACATAGTTAAGGTGATAACAGTCACAGATAACTAGTTGTATTTATTTGCATATTTATTCAATGCTGCTGTACTTTCTCTTAACATCAATACGGCCAACCTCTCTTCTCCTCCTCTCTGCCATACAAAATGAACTATCCACTTGGAATTATCCATAAGCTATTCCTGATAATTATTTTGAAGAGTGCTGCTATTATAGGCAGGACTCTCCTTCAGGGAGAAGGATAATAGTTCACCATTATAGATAAYTGCACACTAACATAATACATGGGCATGTGCTTCGGCCCAGTTTAGTTTTGTAGTTAAGCTGCCTATCAGTGGAAAATCTCACAAGATTTTCACTCCTCTCTTGTGGGTAATGCAGTTTGCTTTAGATGGGGTAATAGAAAAAAAAAAAAAAAAACCCAAAACCTAAAGGAGCTAGTCTTTTATGGGATAGCAATAACTAAATATAAAGAGATGACACAGACCTACAAGAAATATTTCATGAAACCTAAATTGAGCAAACAGCATGAAAAGCAGAGCTTACTAGACTTTGCCATTGTGTAAGATTTTATAAGACAGCTAAAATATCCCATGTAACATTCTTGGGGAGCTTTACATTCAGTACCCTGGTGAAGGGTATTATAGAAGACAAGATGGAGTTTATTGCTAAGAAAATCATGCTTCTCTTTCAAGGGTATGAAAAACCTAAGCAGCAGATTTGGCAATTGTGGTGCTGAAACCATCTTCCCTTCTCAAGAAATGGGGCCACAGAGAAATATTATACAAAAAAGTCACATAACCACATGTCAAATTGTGTATAAATATCCCAGTTCTTTATAAGGAAGCTAAGAAATCAACCTGTAAGTTCACTTGATCTTTTGGACAATTATTGAGGTAACTTACATACTAGTTATATTAGGCCACATCTTTTTGATTTAACACAATAACAGATACAATAGCAATCAGTAGCTCCAGTGGTTCTGGAAGAGTGGTGGAAAGATCCAGAGTCTGGCCCTCGCTCTCATCAAACTTTCTCCACAAATCTCTCTAAAAGACTAAATATTTAATAGGATTTGTAGAGGACAAAAGTATTTGGCTACAAAATTTTTATAGTTTGCCAAAACTATCCAAAAATTTTCCAGTAATATTTTGAATACTGGATTTATTTTCTATAAAATTTGCATTTTTAATTATTTCATAAGATTT
>JAYKAV010000495.1:0-10635 GCA_035582835.1 Phoebastria nigripes | reverse complement strand
TTTTTTTTGTAGGTGAAGCAAGATACTTTTAAAAGCCAAAGCATCTGACATAGTGTGTGTTATACATTTTGTCCAGGAAAAACTCAGCTTACATTAGTCATCCAAATCTAGTACTCATGTCACAGTGTGGTGCTAGACTACGGGGGAAAAAAGAAATATGATTAAATTGAAGTGTCTACCACCCATATTTGCTGAACAACAGGAAGASTTGTTCATCTGCACTATATTAATGTGTACTAATGCTTTCTGGGCCAAATTAATTTTAGATGTAAATAGGTGCAACTTATCTGATTTAAATAGCATATATGTACTCAAACCTGCAGTAAGTATATCCCTCTGTCTTTATCATATGAGTTACTCTCATTTGTGTTCATGAAAATGATTCAAACATCATTTAGATTTATTACATTCAAACTCCCCTTGGTTTCCAAGGAAAAGAAGGCTAGACAATTTATTATATCTTTCAAACGCAGGTTTTTTTCCTTTACTCATTCCTGAGGCATCAGAATGGAAGAATCAATCTATTGAAGAGCTGTAATACCAGAAACTGACTTTTTCAACTGGTCATTGAGCTGCAAAGTCTAGATTTAATCAAATTATTCTCTTGGTTCAGAGGGAAAATGTATCTAAGAAAAGAGGTAAGGACTGTCTCCTCTGTTTTCATATAGAAAAAAAATGCATTTAAGAGAACAACTGTGTTATCTTGGACACAAATGGACACAATGGACACAAATATCAGTGTTTGCACCACAATAMCAAAAATAAATTAGAGAACATAGCTTTTAGATGCAAGCAGTTGAACCTTCTCTTTACATGCTATTACATGTTATGGTGCAGTGGTCTTGTGGGGTTTACTGAAAAATCAATACAAGTGAAAACAAATATCACTTTCCCAGCATTTAATCAACTCACAGTCTATGCCATTGCCCACCTTTGAAGTGAAACGGAATGTCATAAAAGAGGTTTTTATCTGCGGTCATGACTTAATATCCTGCATAGTACATATCGAAACCACCGGCTAACATCTCTGCTATTAAAAATAATAGCCAAACTTTTAGAGCCATAGAGACATAGAAAAAGAAAATGGCTCCTGAAGATGATCCTGACCATCAGAGCAGCCATTTACTTATAAAAATAGTTCACATAGTTACATTAATATGTTGACAATTTTCAATTGTCACTGTTTCAATGAATTGAGCATATATGGTATAATTGTCGTGGTTTAACCCCAGCCAGCAACTAAGCACCACACAGCCGCTCGCTCACTGCCCCCCCAGGGGGATGGGGGAGAGAATCCGAAGAGTAAAAGTGAGAAAACTCGGGGGTTGAGATAAAGACAGTTTAATAGGGAAAGCAAAAGCCGTGCACGCAAGCAAAGCAAAACGAGGAATTCCTTCACTCCTTCCCATCGGCAGGCAGGTGTTCAGCCACCTCCAGGAAAGCAGGGCTCCATCACGCGTAATGGTTACTTGGGAAGACAAACGCCATCACTCCAAATGTCCCCCCTTCCTTCTTCTTCCCCCAGCTTTATATACTGAGCATGACATCATATGCTATGGAATACCCCATTGGCCAGTTGGGTTAGCTGTCCTGGCTACGCTCCCTCCCAGCTTCTTGTGCACCTGGCAGAGCATGGGAAGCTGAAAAGTCCTTGACTAGTGTAAACACCACTTAACAACTAAAACATCAGTGTGTTATCAACATTCTTCTCATACTAAATCCAAAACATAGCACTATACCAACTACTAGGAAGAAAATTAACTGTATCCCAGCCGAAACCAGGACAATAATTCACACAAATGGCATCATATGCAAAGACAACAGTTAGCAGAACAAACAGGAAATCTAAAAGTTTTTATGTTTTACATACATGTGTGCATATAGAAACACAGAGAATGATAAAGAGGTGAAGGGATTAGTAGTTACCAAATCAAATTCTGATTTCTCTTGCATTTGTTAGGTAAGAAGTGACCTGAAGTAAGCTAAAGAATCTCTATTATTGTAAAAACCAAGATCAGAATTATTTTGTTTATGTAACTTAGAGTTTTCAACGGGTGAGGTCATTCATCAAGGAAGATTAAAAAGAAATATGAATTAGGTAAGTACACTTTAAACATAAATTTCTTGATGTGCAACTAGCGTGTGACTGATCCAAAGACTGGATTCTGTGAGACTATTTTCACATCATGGTCACAGTAGAAAAAACTTGAATTTTTAAAAAACATTTATAAGTAGAATGTTATGTATGAAAAAGGAACATCATCGACAAAATGATGCAGACTGTCATATTTTACCCATATTCTTTCTTCAAATCTTTTAGAGACGTCAGAGAATACTCCGTTATGGATAAAGAGGAATATAAAATCCTACATTTATAGTCCAGTCCAAACACCAAAATGAAATACAGGAACTGACCCTCTCCATCAAGCTTAATGCTCCTGATGACATCTTCATTTGGAACCTGAACTCTTGAAACTTGGTCTTTTAATCAGGATTCCAGCCAGATATCTCAATAAAGAAATCATCAGATTCCCACAGTTCTTAACTACTTGTATAAGAATCAGAGGAAAAAGCTTTTTTTAAAGTGTTATGCATTGAGACTGTTACATTCTTAATTTCCAGGAGAGCCTGGCTGTAAACTTATTTTGATTCACTAGATTAGCTAAAACTGCCATATTTTATCATATGCAGTGTCTTTAATCTTTAACACATAATTAATTATATGTACTGAGCACGTCTCCTCCCAGCAAAAACTTTCTTGCTGCTGTGCAGCATCTGAAAGGTTTCCTTTATATGATCCGTTCCCTCATTAGAAACAGCTTTTTCTATATTTCATTTTCATATTTTTTTCTACTTCAACTGTTCCCAGAGTTGCATCAATGGTCTCTGAAGTGTTTTTTTTTTATTTTATTTTGGGGGGAGGGGGTAGTGGGGTTTGTTGGGTTTTTGGTTGGGTTTTTGATTTGATTTTTTTTTTTTTTTTTTAATAAAAAATGTAAGCACACTTATCTGGCTTATGCATTCAGCAGCTAACTGGCAAGATGTTTACCTAGGTCAAATGTTGTCAGCAATTCAGTATGTAATACAAAGATCTGGCCCATAATCTCTGTTTACTTGTACAATCATATATATATTAATTTACACATACTATATAATTGCTCAGTTGTGGGAACTAAGATTTTGCCTGGTTAGGTAGTCAAGACTCTAGGGATATTGACAAGATGAAGCAGGAAAAAGAAATAAAGTCAACATGTTTATATAAATGCATGCAAATTAATTATGAGAAGGAAGATTAGCCAATGAGTTGAGAAGTGACAATTTCCAGCCAGGTTACTGTCCTAGGGTTTGAGGAGCCTAGAGGATATTAAACAGTCAAATTTGATTCTCCAGGTAAGGGCGGGTTACTTATCAGATGCTGCTCATAAAAGGTAGCGCTGGAAGTCTCTAGCAGACTGGGAGGCCCCTGTTCTAGGTAGGGCTGTTAGACCTCAGCAGAGGGCTGGAGCTGAGGCTGTCAGTGCTGCTCTTTGTGTCAGGGTCACGGAAATCGAAGTCATTGCTATGATGTGGATTCTTCCCATTTTCCAGCATCTTCCGTCCTGACCTAGGACCCTGCTTACTTGCTCTGGTTACTAATCCCTAAATCTGCTCCTGCGTACCTCAGCTCACAAACTACTATGCTGCTAGGCTCTGTGAGCCAGATTAAAAAGCTTTCAACTGCTGCAACATGGTCTGCCAGGTCAGTTTTATTTCTAAATTTTAAATAACCACTTGATACCAGTATTTTTGGATTGCCAGTTCTGCTGAAGTTAAAAAAGAATTCTCTTCAATCATGAAGATTTCCTTGTTATTTAGAAATGTGGTCCTCAAAACCCCAAATATTTTACTAGTTATGTTTATTTTCTACAGAAATCCTAGGAAAAGGACAACAGTCCTTAGCAGGTAACTGGTAGCTACGGCCACCAAACTATGGATTGCAGTGATATCTAATTGCTAGATAATAGGAATAAGTGACTTTTTTGTTCAGAAATGAAAACTAGAATCTAAAGATACTGTAGTCATTTACACCTGGCAAAGGAAGTATAAAAAGCTACTAGCTCAGCATGGCAGTACTTGACACCCACTTCACACAGGTGTTAGCAGGTAACCTGCAATACAAGGCAATGGGAGAATCAAACCCCAGACTGTGAAATTAGTATTTTTCTTTCCTCTTCCTTACTTAAGGGAAAATCTTTTCTTCAATATAATCAGTACAGTACCTAACGTTGAGACTGATGTCTTTTCTTACAGAGAATGTTGCCATGGAAAAGTTTGCCACATTTTTCAAAAAGGTACACACACACTGAGCAATATGCCTAGGTGGTACATTTTTATGAGGCTGAAAGAAAATGTTAAATTAATCTACTCACGTAGGATAAAAATCATAAAGTACCAGCTGAGAGCGTATACAAGAATTCTTTTTCCAAATGTTCATAATCTCTAATATGCTAGCATGCCTTTTGAATTTCCTGGAACTATGAACATTCTTCCATTTTGTTCTGGAGGTACATCTTTTCTGGGATTTGGTTTTTTTTTGTTTTGTTTCTTGTATTTCCGCTTCTACTGGTAATAATTTTCAGATTGCAGTATGATGTCACATACTTTAAATTGTAAGCAATGGTGTCAGAAGTGAGGAGAGTGATTTCTCTGTCTGCTAAAGTTGGGCAACCATAATTTTTAAGCTGGCTTTAGTTTACTTTTTAAAAAAAAAAAAAAAAAAAAAAAAGGGAAGTCTGCACAGGAATAATAATAATAAAACAATCTGAAACTTACTGGTATATTTTCTGTAGATGTGCTTATCCCTGGAGTTGTTGGAAGTGGAACAAATCTGAATCAGCTGTCTTTACCAAGAAGTAGAGAGGCCACTGCAAATTATTTATACTTTGGAGGCAACAGATGCATCAGATCCTACATTAAAAATTACCACTTTGAATATTAAAAAGAAATTTTAAAAGACCAAAAGTCTCAAACAATTCAATAGGGAATTCTGAAAATATGGAATGAATTTTTTTCATTACATGTAAATTGCAAAATTAAGAAAGGGGCTTGACAGAGAGCATTCAGGTGGCTTTTGCTTTTCTTTCTTTTAAATGCAACACCTAGGACACTTAAGAAACCTACTTAATTGACTTTGCTTTTCTGCTGCAGTTACTTCTTTCTTAGTGTATTGGCTGTACATGGCAAGGTTTTGGTAACATGGTGACTGCAGGCGTGGCCTCTGTGAGAAGAGATCAGGGGCTGCCCTGTACKGGACACTGTTGGTTCTAGCTGGCTCCAAAATAGACCCAATGCAGGGTCAAGTGTGTGGCACCTTGTGGTGGTGCATTTTCCCTCCTCCCCTGCTCTATGATCTCAGGAATTCCTGTTAGGCCTTAGACTTTGTGTAATGAGTTGGATGGTTAAGTGTCCCTTGACTGTACCAGGAACTCCTGCGTGGCTGAGGCGGGGAGCGGTACTGACCGTACCAGGAACACCTGTTGCCTGGCCAAGGTGGGGAACGAGAGCGGGACTACTTCATCATCACCTGACAGCCTTGAAACATTCCCTACCTGGATCGTAGCTCAAGTGGAACAATACCATTCCAGATTGTTCCAGATTGTGGCCAAGATGGAAATTTACTGATGACTAAAGCCAATCATCTCACGACCCTATAAACAGCAGTCCTAAGTGAGGCCCTTTGAGCTCTCCTGGACCACAGTGGGCTACGCCCAGCATCTCCCTCTGAGTAGGACGCCACTCAGAGCTCACGAACTCTCGAGTTTGCGGTATTTGGAGGACCATCACCAAAAGCTGACGATGGAACCTGGGCTGAAACACTCCTCGAGACTCAACCCCATGCCCGTTGAGAAATGCCGAGACATTTGAATTGAGTATTTCACAGAACTCAAGGATAATTTTTAACAGGTATACCTTTTGTACATTTATATATATTTGTGTCTTGTGCGTGTGTGTGAATTGATTTAGGTAACCGATACTAAGTGTAATCTGTAATTAAGTCACTGTTGTGATTGTAGTAAATTCTATTAACTCACTTTGTAAATGTTAAATTAGCCAATGATTAAGTGCTACTAAAATCTTGTGATCCACCTTAAAACTGTGAACGTACCTTAGACTGCTGCTAGACACATATAATCCCTTAGACATAAACCGTTGACCAAGTCTGGGACTAGGAGTGGATCCAGCCGCACCTAAGCTCCATCAGGAGTTTAGAAAGCAAGGGGGCCTATTCTGAATCTCGTGACTCAATGGGAGAGTGTCCCTTACCCCTTTGTGTCTTCAGTCTCTGTACAAATTATTCTAGCTCAATTCTAACTCGATTTTCCTTTGTATGCTTCATCTATGTAGTAAGTGATAGAATGAACCTTGCTATCGAAATCTGTTAAGTCACACTTTTATAAATTTCTATTAAAATTATTTTTTGTGAATACCTTTGACAGTGTTTCTTTAAGTGGCCTCTAAACCACTCATTTGCAACACACCTCTGTGAAAACATATTTAAGAAAGGGCAAAAAGTGCTGGATGGAGAGAGGGGGAGAGAACAAAAACAGTGAAAAGCAACAAAGGGAACACCAAGGCCAGAGCAGGAGGAGGAGGAGGTGCTCCATGGTGCTGGAGCAGATATCCCCTGCAGCTCATAGAGAGGACCACGCTGGAGCAGATGGGTATTCCCAAAGCAACTGTCACCTGTGGGGAGCCCAGGCTGGAGCAGAGGAAAAATGTGAGAGGAAAGTAGCAGCAGAGAGAAACTACTACGTACTGACCATAACACTCCCCAACCCACTGCACTGGTCGGGGGGTAGAGGAATCTGGAGTAAAGGACTGAATTTGAACCTGGGAAGGGTGAAGGAAAGGTGTTGATTTAATGTCTATCTTTTTGTTTCCCACTACCTGAACTGCTAACTACTTTTTTATTTAAATTGGCAATAAATTAACCTAGTTTTCCTCAGGTTAGGTCTGTTTTGCCTATGACACTAACTGGCAAGAGATCTCCTTGTCTTTATACCAACCCTCAAGCTTTCTTATTCTTGTTCTTCCTATTTTCGTCTCCTGTCCCATTGAGGGAGGAAGTGAGCAAGTAGCTGGGTGGGAGTTTAGCTGTTAACCAAGGCCAACCCACCATGATTAGTTACAGAACAAATATCTACATACAATAGCCCTCACTTTCTAATTCTGTATGTTTTTGGATACAATAAGTAGTAATCAATGTACCAAGAAGATAAACATGCTTTTCCAAGTGCGCTGTTCAGTGGGTTCTTTATGTTTTAATACAGAAAATGAAACTCATTAATACAGATTAATGTATTACTGATTTATGCATATGACTATTCTGTATGTTAGCTCTACTCAGTCTATCGCTGTTAGCAGCAAAATAAATTAGCATTAGAAATTGTAGTAGTTCCCTCTTGAAAGCTAAAAGCTTTCTGATCATCTCTGTATCTTCATCTAGAAAAGAACCTAAATGCACAGAAGATCTTTTGTATTTTACATATAGTCTTTCAACGTTCCCCAAAAGCTTCAGGATCCTGAGTTCTGAAATAGAAGTAACTCGGCAAAAACCTGGATGCCTCTCATTTTTTACTGCCTGAAACACTGAGATAAAGGCTGCTGAAATTAACATAACTTCAACTGTCCCTCAGTTGTGTCACGGAAGTCTTCCAGGGTTCTGTGGGAAGAGAGGCTCTGGAAATATAACCCACCAACATCTGAATTTTCCACGATCAACAAAAGCTAATAAATTGAAGAGCAGAGCAGCAGAAAAACATAGTTCCCTAAGAGAAAAATTTGGGGACCTACTCATAATACCTAACATTAGGGACGGAAGTTAGCTGGCCAGTCTCCCTACATCCCTTTTACGTGTACAATTGGTAGCTTCTCCACAGAATGTTTCAGATCAGGAACCTAATGTATGTGCACTGAATTGTTTTCTGAAGGAGTTTGTCTTTCTCCACAAACTGCAGAAGAAGCCTATGGAATCTATTTCATAACACAGGTAATTAAAATTTAAAGTTTGTCAGTAAGAATACCTTTCACTTTTCATTCAGCATTAATCCTATTGGGGGAAAACATACCCTATGGTTTATGATATTTAAAACAACATTGAATTGTGAATGTCTTCTTTGTTTGCATTACACTGAAATTTATTGAAGGAGGAGTACCTGTATATTCAACATGGTAAATCCAGATCAGTGGATCAGAATTGTTAAAAACTAATTATCTTCCTCAAGTTTTGTACCCTAGAGATCACAGGAAATAAAATGTAACCCCTTTTTCTGGATGCCAAGGTGATTAATGATTTTATTTCTGGGATGAATATTATAGATGAACAACAGTGCAATCTTTAGATAAAATGGAAAAATATAGAAGATGATTAAGGAGTTTAATTTACTTGGTATGTTATAATTATGTTATGTTAAAATAGAGAGAATTACAACAAAATTTTTCTTTTTATCATTAATACTACTTTTGCTCCAGCAGGTTTATATTAGGAAAACAATCTTTGGAGACAGACACAAGAAAGGCTTATTTAATATTTTTTTAAATCTTTCCTTTCTATATCACTGTTTATGCCTGTCTTTTTATATCTGAAATCAAGATCTCTCTCCACATTTTTTCCTTTCCATTGCATTATAATTTCAGTTTCATATTGGAAGGATGCTCAAAAAAGCTAGATTCTTGCCAGTGACAGCATTAACTTCTATGTGCGTGTTTCATGCTGTTATTTTATACAGTTTGTTGTTCTAGTTAAGATCAATGATGGCCAAGAAGAAGGTTTATCAGCATTAGACAAGAGCAAAAAAGAAATGAGATCTAACAAGGTCACGCTGGTTCTAATGCAACAGCCACTGAAGGCAAAACTCAAACCCTTTCTAGCTTAAATGGGAGCAGAAGCTGTTTCTGCTTTTTCATAAAACATTTTCCATGCGTTGCTGTGGTTAACCCAGCAGGCAGCCAAACACCACACAGCCGCTCGCTCACTCCCCCCTCCCCTCAGTGGGATGCGGGGGAGAATCGGGAAAAAAAAGTAAAATTCATGGATTGAGATAAAGACAGTTTAATAAAACAGAAAAGGAAGGGAAAATAATGATAATAATAATACTAATGACAGAATATACAGAATGAGTGATGCATGATGCAATTGCTCACCACCCACTGAGCGATACCCAAGCAGCGATCGTTACTTCCTGGACCACGCCTCCTATTTATRTATTGAGYATGACRYCATAYRRTRTGGAATACCCCGTTGGCCAGTTGGGCTAGCTGTCCCGGCTATGCTCCCTCCCAGCTTCTTGTGCACCTGGCAGAGCATGGGAAGCTGAAAAGTCCTTGACTAGTAGACCACTTAGCAACAACTAAAAACATCAGTGTCTTATCAACATTCTTTTCATGCTAAATCCAAAACACAGCACTAGGAAGAAAGTTAACTCTATCCCAGCCGAAACCAGGACATGCGTGTAGATGTTTTCCATTGTTTATTATTTTCTTCATATCCCAGTGTCTCAAAAATGTTCCTGTCCATTTTAATAAATATTCAAAAAATTTTACCCCTACCAAATATTGTATTTTTCAAAATGTAAATATATAAATGAACTGGACAGGTTAAAAAACATTTCCTTAGGATATATCAGGAGTGTACTCCTTTTATTCTCGTCACATCTGTAGCTATAAGACAACATTTATTGTTGCTATAGGCCATGGAATTATCATTTTGTTAGGCATATTATGCAGTCTGTTTTTAAGTACTATATGACCTTTGGCTTCAAAGCGTGAAAAAACAACAGGAAGGTGGCGACAACAGAGAAAAAAAATGTCCAAGAAATGATAAAATGTTTAATAACACTGCATTATATAGAGCTGCTTTTTAGTATTATCTTTATTCAGACTGGCTGAACTCTTAAAAAATAACCTTATTACAAAAATATCATGGCAAGCAGTCAGAAGGTGGTAGATGTTTCCTGGTGGTAGAATTAGCCCAAATAAAATGGTTTTTTTTGAGTAATTGCCATAAATGCAGCACTGTTTCCCAGTTTGCAAAGTATCATGAAGATTGACATTGTTTAATTTTCACCTTCACTGGTATTGAGTAATATTTCATTACAGAAATAAGAAGTCTCATTGTTGCAGGAAGAGTACCATGCTACTTATAGTGAGACTCTACTCATTTGCCATCTGGCCTCCTATTCACTGGCCTAAGCTTGATTATAGATACATTGGCTGAACAATTTCACATGTATGTATGTCCTGGTTCCGGCTGAGACAGAGTTAACTTTCTTCCCAGTAGCTGGGGAGGGTGTGCTGTGTTTTGGGTTTGGTATCATAGGAGCGTTGATGGCCCATTGATGTTTTGTCTGCTGCTGGGTGATGCTTGCAGCGGGCACTTTTTGGCCTCCCGTGCCCTGCCAGGTGCATGGGAAGCTGGCGGGGGGAGCATAGCTGGGGTGGTTGACCCAGCTGGCCAATGGGGTATTCCATACCATGTAACGTCATGCTCAGTATAAAAACTAAGTGTGTGGGGGGGCTCTGGGTCCCAGGGACGGGCTCTCGTTCGGTTCGGCGGGTGGTGAGCAATTGCATTGTGCATCGCCTGCTTTGTATATT
>JAYKAV010000494.1:59725-87142 GCA_035582835.1 Phoebastria nigripes | reverse complement strand
ACTGAAAGAGTGGTTAAGCATTGGAACAGGCTGCCCAGGGAAGTGTTGGAGTCCCCATCCCTGGGGGTATTTAAAAGACGTGTAGRTGAGGCGCTTAGGGCCATGGTTTAGTGGGCATGGAGGTGTTGGGTTGACGGTTGGACTCGATGACCTCAGAGGTCTTTTCCAACGTTTATGATTCTAAGATTCTATGATTCTATGATCTCCGGGCAGGCACCTTGCTGTTGCGTTTCCTGCCTTAAAAAGCAGATGCAACTGGGGCCTTCCCCCGGCTGTCCCAAGTAGCGGGTGTTGGGTTTGCCTTGGTGGTGTCCATGGCTTTGGCCACCGTCAAGAGACGATGAAGGCGGGTGGCGCGGATGGGTGTTGGCAAAGGGCGAGGGTGAAGTGTCTGTGGTTGGTGGTCTTGGAAGATGAGGGTGAAAAAGAAGAAGAGTCAGAGGAAGGTAAAAAAGGGGAAAGGGATGCGGGGAGCTTCCCTGTGAATGGGGAAAAGCGAGTGAAACGACCTTTATTGTGAATTTGCASAACTGTGACGCCCTGGAGGGYCACATCCAGGTTTCTGTAGTGTAGTGGTTATCACGTTCGCCTAACACGCGAAAGGTCCCTGGTTCGAAACCAGGCAGAAACATCATTTTTTTCCCCCTCCTCTACCCTTTTTCACCCCTCTCTGCAATGCACCTATACGGGACACCCATGTGCTCTTTGAGATTTCATTTAGTGTTTATTTTGGGGTGGTTTTGAACCTGAGACCACCTGCATATGGAGGGGGTGTGGTGATTGCTCCTCCCAGCACTTCTTTTACATTCATAATTTTCGGCGTTTGCTTTCCACATGGATAGAGAGGAATAATTTGCATTTACACCCTGCTGCTTCATCAGATCTCATCTTTTTCCATCACCCATTTAGATGGAGATAAAGACAACTCCGTGCTGTCATATCCTGAGCTCCCACAGAAGGATACTGCTGTGCCTGGACCAACAACTCTTCTTCCTGAAGTGGAAAGACCAGCTGCCCAAGTGAGGGCACTAATGAGCATTAATGGCCCTGAACAGCCCCACCTGGGACCCCCCACCCCCTGCCCATGGTCCAGGGGCTCTATTTAAGCTCAGTCCTGGAGCTTTTTACTCTTTTGCAAGCTGCTTTGGAGGAGCATCCATGTGAGGCTATGGACACTGCTGATCCACCCCATGGGCTGCATTCCCAGCTTGCCTTCAGCCCTGCCTCCTGCTCTCACTCAGGTACCATGGGACAGACCCTGAATAGAGCCCGGGGTGGGATTTATCCAGCATTGGGGGTTATACGCCAAGAAGGTAGAATTTTTCTGCTGTGTGGCGATGAGCGACTTGGTGCTGTCCCTGCATGACATTGGTTTTGTTCCTGGGATGCTGCTATTTCTTTGACTTAAGTATTACTTAAATATTTCTCAACTCTTCCTCTTGCACCTTTACTCTCCCATCCAACCTCTCTCTTGTCCAGGCTGAGTTTCTTCCAATACTGTCTCATGGCTCAGCTCTATTCCTGCATGTTGTACCCAAAGAGATGATTCTGCTATGCTCAAAACCAAGCAATGAGTTTGTTCCCTTCCCCCCAACACATTTTGCATTCATTCATCCCACGAATGAGCTGAAAAAATAAGACTGTGTGGAGGGGGAGACTTTGCAGTCATGCATTCCTGCTTCTGGATGGAATTATTTGTTCTTGGGACATGACCTAGAATAGCAGCCAAAATCTCAGGCTCCACATTCAATTAACTCTCTGGAGCACAACCCACTGTCATTAAATCTGGGCTTTCCTCTCCTTGCTGCATCTCTGCTGACCTACATCACCATGTAGCTTTTGTTAAAGCTCTTTGCTGTTCATATTTCCATTCTTCCAGAAACTCAGATATAAAGAGCCTGGCAAGGCAAACTGCAGCACTTTTTTTGCTGAACTGTTTTCATCCTCCTCCAGTCTTATTTCTATTCCACTTGCAGATATGTGCCAGTATAATGTTACCTGTAGTGTGGCATGTTAGGAGTTGAACTGAATCTCTTCTGAAAATGGAGACTTCCCTGTAAAATTAGGAGATCTGTGTGCAGTAGCTGGAGAAAGAGGCCTGTGTAATGGCTGAACTGTGTTCAAACATGGGAAAGATGCCTAAAAATCRGGAAAAATCAGTAAATGATCTGAAATTCTCATGAATCCCAAGGATTGCACTGATCCCCTTGCAGCAACATCATCATCCACAGCTCTGCATAYTTATATAGAGCTACTGAGATGCCAGTAATCTGCTCTTTTTCACCCTTATATCACACCCAAGAAATGGAGGAACTTGTGGCTTCTGGGGTGTTTTCCACCCAGTTGAATGCACTGAGATGAATCCGGCAGCTGGGAAGTTGGGAAGACCTTCCAGTTCTGATGGGAGCAGACAGAAACCCCATGTGTTTGGGGACAGGGTGCCTCCAGGAGGAGGGGGGAAAAAAGTCATTTGGTGGCTGCAAGACCTTTCTGGGGTAACTTCTGGATTTCCAGGTGTTGGAGGAGCCACCAGGAAGGGCTGACCRCTGGATGGCAGCAGGAGATAAACCCGAGGACCTGTTGGCTTGGGGGGATTTTACCATTTAGCTGCTAAAGGAAGGAGGAGGAAAACAGGCAGAGACCCTCCTGTGCACCAAGTGCAACCCAAATCTTTTGTGCCCCCCCCCCCCCCAATCTGGCGTTATATCCGGGGGGAAAAAAGCTTTCTTTCAGCTCCCTGGTGGTCTAGTGGTTAGGATTCGGCGCTCTCACCGCCGCGGCCCGGGTTCGATTCCCGGTCAGGGAAAAGTGATTTTTACCTGTTGTTTGTTTTTTTGTTTTAATTTAGAGGAACGAGCTGCGCAATGCGGAGCATCCCGACCCCCCCACGCCCGCCCTTCCCCGCTGCCCGGTGGCTCAGCCCTCCCCGGGCGTGGGTGCAGAGTCTGGCTGGATGCAGACCAAAGGGGACTTGGCACTCCACCAGCCACAGGAGAAGAAACAAAACAAACCTGCCAGTCTGGAGCTGCTGTATTCTCTCTTCTGAGACGAACCCCCGCCCCCCAAATCTCCCCCTGTCCACTGCACCACCTGCATCTGGGCTGATGCTCAGAAGCTGCACCATCCCCTTTTCTGTGAGAGCCCGGCTAGCTCAGTCGGTAGAGCATGAGACTCTTAATCTCAGGGTCGTGGGTTCGAGCCCCACGTTGGGCGTTGCTTTTTCGCCTTTTTTTCGCTCTTTTCCCTTTTAAAATAAAAAAAAAAAGTAGGGCTGTTTCACGCAGGACAGAGCACCAATGCTGGGAGATGTCATGGGAAAGGGAGGGGAAGGAGCTGCATCTCCCAACAAATCCAGTGTCATATGGGAGTCAGGGTGGCCTTTCCTTTCTCTGAAAAGAGGAAAGATGCCTTTCTCACCCTTTCCATCACTTGCCTCTGTTTTAAATTTTTCTCTGACCTCTAGTATTGCAGAGTGATTCCTACTTGCTCTTGTCTCAAGCCCTAACATTATGTTATTTATTACTGCTTATGCAGTCTTTGAGCCATGTAAACCTCTCCAGATTGGAACTGGGTAATAAATAGGAGCAAATCCAACCCCGGGTGACCAGCAGGATGTTACCTGCTGTACCAAAATGCTCTCAAAGTGCCTGATAAATCCCAAGAAAGCCACATTCTTCAGTTTGCAGCACAATGCTTCTAAATACAGAAAAAAAAAAAAATATTTAATACCCTATTTTCTTATATTTAATGCCATAGATTGAGAGCATCCCTTTCAGTTTAGACCAAAGCCTTTTGCTCAACAATAGAGGATGCACATGTAAGAGCAGGGCAAACAGTGCTGCACAGCAGAGATGAAAACAGGTTGAGYCTTGGACTGGGAAAGTATTACACCGTGCTTCTCTCCAGAGTTGTCTGTACCAGGATATGCGTTGGACCCATGCAAGGACGCAACCCTCTGGGAACTTGCTCTTTGGTTCTGGCTGCCTGGAGGAGTTGAGCTTGGCTTCATGCTTGAGAAAATGCGGGTATCATCTGTATTTGTGCTGTCAGCACAAGAACAGCTGCATAAACATCATGTTGGGTTGGTACAGGTGAAGCCAAAGGACTTGGAAATAACTTGAAGCAGGTAGGCAGGTTTCTTGGAATTGTGTCCTAATTAAACATGTCATTACTTAAGGCCATAACCATGCAGCTTAAACCCTCTAGAAAAGAGATCTGACTGTGGACATCAGCCTCCACGCTCTGTTATGAGCCATATTTCTCAAGCACATGTGGTCCACGAGTTGTGTTGGTTCTTGGAGCACTTGTTGCATTAAGCAAGCCTCCACCTATGGGGGTTGTCAACTGGCTTTCAGCTACCTGTGTCCCATCAAGGCCATGGCACAAGCTTGTTTGCTCCATATGGAGTAATGGAGCAGTTCACGCAGCTCTGCCATCCATCTGTGTTTTAAAGGAAGCCAACAACCCTGGTCTGCAGGAGCCTTTGGCTTGAAAGGGTATGGGAAGAGCATGTTTTGGCTATTCCAGGTCCCACACATGGAGTAGCTCAGCTGAGGGAAAGGCTGGATAAGAAAATCAAACCAAGAAAAATACAGGCAAGGAGGGGAGAGAATGGGAAGTGCTGAAACTCTTTTCTCTTATGCAAAGTCCTACTCGCAAGCTTAGGAGAAATGGGCTCCAGGATCAGGTGAATGTTTCCCAGCCCTTGTTTTTTTTTAGTCTCTTCTCTGCTCCATGAAAAACTACACCCAGTGGGATAAATCAGTATGATTAAACATGATGCTGAACAGGGAGAGGGATAGAGAAGGGAGGAGGGAGGGTTTGCTTTTTGGCAGGACCCCCAAATGGGATGAGGCACATCCTTCTACCCCTGTTATTGGTGCTATTTGTGGAGGAAAACCCAAATTAGCTGGTCTCAAAAGGGGACTTGTGAAGGTGTTGCCTTCACAAGCAGAGAAGGGCTATAGGCTTACTTGTAGGTCTATAAAGTCTGCCTCTTTGGGTCTTTCCTGCAGAGTTAACCCTGGGTTGACTCCAAAGTCGGGAGCTGGGGGTGTTTCTCTGCACAAAGGGAGATTAAAGGGCCCGAGAGCCTGTAGACTCCCCTGTGTAATGAATGACTTCATGTTCTGGAAGGTCTGTCAGGGCTCGGTGAGGAGCTGTGTTTGCTCAGGTGCAAGCAGAAGCATTGTTCCCACCAAACAATATCCCCCATCGGCTCTGAGGTCGTTCAGGTCCTGGGTCAGCCCAAGCACAGGAGAGGAATAAAGGCAGCGGGGACGTGTGGCTGGTGGATGCTCGGACCTCGAAGGGGAAAGCAGAGTCTGGTAAGGGACCCTCTCTTGGGGTTTTGCTTTGGGACTTTTCTGTGTCTTCCTTCTGCATTTCATGTCCGCTGGCACCATCCCAACGCACCCTCTTAAATCTCCCAGGGAAGAGCTTCCACTTATTGGAATACCCTTATTTTTATACTCATAAAATTGGGCATTTTGCTAAACCAGCATCAAATTTATACTTTTGGTGAGAAAAATAGTGGAAATAGAGGATTTTGGCAGCCTGGCTAGTCAGTAGAGTGTGAGACTCTTAATCTTACGGTGTGGGTTCGAGCCCCACGTTGGGTGTTCAAATTTTTTTCCCTTTATTTGCCCAAACCTGCCTGTTTCTAGGTAGAGACAATTGCCGGTGCTATGTCTAAGCAAGAGGTGGAAGCATCTTAGGAAATAAAGAAACGTGTTTTTTTTAACTCATAAGATCTCTTTATTCACCTGGGAGATTTCTGCCTTGAAAGCATGGCTGTTAAACTTAATAGAGCAGAAAGGTGGAATTGCCTGTATGCCAGCTTTTTAAGGTGCTGGAGGATTGTCTAATAATGTGCTTCAAGTTTCTCTACTCGTTTTGCCCCAAAAGGGACATCACAAGCATCTGTACTGTGAGGTTTTTGCCTGATTGGTTTTCCCCCTGCTAGAAGGCTGATCACTGAGGAAACTCGTTACAAGGATTAATAAACCGCCTGAGCTATTTTCATTCATAGGTAACCCTGTGCTGGGTTGAGGTGCAGCTGGGAGGTCAGGATCTGTCCCCTTTCCCAAGATGAAGCTGCTTTTCATGGGGCTGACCTTTGTCCTGTGCATCAGAGTCGGTAAGTGGAGGGTCACAGTTAAATGGGATTTAATAAAGTGCAGGGGAATATCTGATGGTGGTTGGATGTGTCTTGCCAAGCTCTTGGTGTCTGCAGTGTTGTTGCTGCCATGTGAGCTGGGTGTCCTCTGCTCAGAGTCTACAGTCAGTGGAGGGGAATCTCTGTAACTGTTTTCATCATTACTTGAATGAAAATTACTTTTCCACTCGCTTCCCAGGGGAGTTATTAGATCCAAAGAGACCTCCTCTGGGCCAGGAGCTTCAGCTGTAGGTTGCTGGATCCTGGGCTAGATGTGCACCTGCTCTGCCCCAGAGAGCTGTTGTAATGGTCTCGCTGTGGATGAACCCCACTTCAGCTGGATGAACCCCACCCCAGAGCCCACATCCACATTTATTTTCTGTGGGTCTGTAGTTTGGTTTGTTCACCTAAGGCCATGTCTGTCTGCAAAGCTCTGCCAAGAAGGGTTAAGTGTCYATAGGCATCATCTGCCTCTCCCCTACAGATGAGGGCTCTCATTACCAGGTCTGTTAGCGAAGGTGACACTTGCTCCCTTCCCCGGTGGGCTCTACATCTTCTCTGGGGTCACCCCCATCTTATCGTAGGGGTGGTTGAAGCAAAATTCCCCATGGCTCTGCAGAACAGAGCCCCAGGTTCATCGCCTCTTCTCTTTCCATGGCAGTTGAGGTTCTTCAATGCAGAGTCTGCAAGTACAAGATCCCCTTCGTTGGATGTTTCCGGGGAGCGAATGAAACRACTTGTGAGCGGAGAGAGAAATGCGCCATCATTAAAACCTCCCTGGGTAGGTAGTGGGGGGGGGGGGCCAAAACCGTGCGTTTCCTTTGGTTCAGTGGGGGTTGTCCTTGTCTTTGGAAAACCAAATTGATTTGCAGAATGAATGAAGATGCGATGATGAACCTGATATGGGAAAGGGCTAACGCAAGGGACCAAATTTCTTCTCTCGATAGAGGTTGCCCTATGTATGGTTAAAAAAAAAGTCCCTTTTAGACAAAGGAGAGACTCTGTCTCCCAAAGAAGCCATGTGAGTTTTGTCTGTATGTGCACGTGCCTCATTTAGCTCTTTCTCTTAATTCAAGCAAGGTGTGACATCATTTGGGTGTGCTATTTAAGGGGCTGGATTCTCACCTGGTAACTTCAAAGTCCACCACTGATTTTTATTAGTTTCGTGCTGCTTTCTTCTAATGATGATCCCTCTCTGCCCACCACCCCTGCAGGGAAGGTGACCCTCTATTACCAGCAAGGCTGCACCTCCGTGATGAACTGTGGCCGAGAACGGGCATCTGACGCGGAGTCCCGCCTGACGTCCYGGTATTCCTGCTGTGAGACGGACCTCTGCAATGAGGAGTGGGATGAGGACCCCACAGACTAGCCTGCAGCGGGGACAGGATCAGGGCTACTGATGTGGTCCAGCCATTTCAATGCTATCAGTCCTCAATTTAATCTTGAACGATTATCAGCCTAAATTAGGATGGTTGGACCCACTCTGTCTGCAGGGCTCCTCTATGCATCTGGCCTGATTTTGTTTCAGCTCTAGCAATAAACCCACAGGCTTATAACTGGCAGCTGAATTTGGCTCGTGTGCATGTTTTCCTTCTCCAGACAGACGCTCCTATTAACAGCTCTTCAGACTCAGCATTCCTGGTGGTCTGGAAGCAGCTTGTGGCCCTGAACACAATCCTGCTACTAAAACCCCAAGGGCAAGCCAAGGTGCTTTCCCCTAGTTGCATCCTATTTTTTCCTACAGTGCAGGGCTGGGAACTTCTTTGCTGGGAACTTTGCACCAAGGGTTGCAAAGGAGAGCATCAGGGAGCTGCTAGAAGCCAAGAGAAATAAAGGGCACGTATATCTAATAGATATTAGGTATTTATTTCACCTGTGCTAACCCAAAATTCCCCTACTAGTCAACAGAAGTTGAGTCATCCATCTAGTGTAGACAATAAATGGTCCTTCAGGAGGTACCAAACTCCTGCTGTTGACTTCAGATGAAACCTAAAGGAACAGTTCAGGACACYTGTAGTTGCTGCCTGCAGCCCAAAGGCCCTGAAGAGAAGGCAATGCATTATAGGCAGTTTTAAAATAAATGGGCTTTTTTTTAGCATCGCCCATATCTTCGAAGGCAAAATGTCTATGGTGGGAGGAGAAACTATGAGCATAACGTGTGGGAATTGTGTAGAGGTGGAGATTCTGCTGTTGTCACTGTCTGGTGTAGGAAAATGGGTATTTTGGACTTTTTCTGTCCTACTGCAGCACAAGGGAGAGGAAGAAAGGAAAAGAGGGTTTATTTTGTCTCATGCATTTGTAGCTGGGAAGCTCAGTGCAGCAAGAAGTTAGTTAGCTAAAGGACAGATCATATTTTTTTAATGAGGATAAAATCCTGTCTGCTGCACTGGGCAGCAGAGGGAAGGGATGCTCCTTTTGATTATCATCCCCYGAGGAGTTTGTTTTGCAGATAAACTGATGGCTGCAGAGATTTCTTTGTGGCTTGGGGTTGTAGGGGCTTCTTCCTTGTGTGGATATGGGTGTCTTCTGGAGCCAGGTTCAACTTCCAACCTGTTTCTGGAATAAGAAGTTTGGAGGAGACCCCTTCCAGCCTTGGGACTGAGCCCAAATCTCTGTCCATCCAGCCTTGTAGTTTTGGGGTAAGCAGGGGGAACTCCGGTGCAGGACAGTGATTGCTCACACATGTCCTACCTGGAAGCACAGGCACGAGAGCCTGAACATGCTTGGACTTACCTAACATAGGACAAAACTTCAAAGGACGATCAACCCCAGGGTGGTTTGGTACCAAAAGCCAGTCCTGCAAGAAACCATGTTATTGGGGTTGAATTGTGTYTTTTCCCTGCTCCTCGCTGTTTTGGATGTCCCAAAACATGGATGTCTCTCCCTACCTAAGCAAGCCACCCCACCCATGGTAGGTGGGAGATGTCCTGCAGATGTTTCTGCCCTTCTTTGCATGGTGCTGCCCTAAATATGAGCTGGGAGATGAATCATTCATTGATGGCTTTGGAGGAGGGATAAAAAGCTTCACTCCTTCCTGAGCCCCTGCTCTTCTGGAGGGAAAGATGGGGCATTGGAGAGGGTTAAAGGGCTGCAGAGACCCTGTGGAGAAGGTCTGGGCTGGGAGACAGGTGGAGGGAGGTGCTGGAAATGTGATCCTGGCTCTGGGCAGGGAAAAGAGCTTTGGCACAGAGAAGGAGAGCAGAGCCAGAGCGGCTGGGGAGGAGGAGGAGGGAAGGAGATCGGTGGGTGCCCAGGATAGATGCAATGGGGGAGGGGAAGGAATGGTAAGTGAGATGGGGCGGGGGGTGACAGAGGGGACAAATGGGGCAACCGAGGGCTGGGAAGGAGCAGGAGCTTGAGCGGCATCGAAATGTCAGAGGCATCCAGGGCTCGGTCTGGTTTCCTTCGTCAGAGTATGGTGGAGCGACTGCCAGGGGCTGTTTCCCGCTGGGACCCCTCGGCCATCAGGCACCCCCCCCACCTGCCCCCCGCTAACACCCTCCCGATGCAAAAGGTCGGGCGATTCGGGAGGATGCCCCTTTCCTACGCTTCTGCTCCGAGGTACGCGGGGTCAGCTGGGGGCATAGGGAGGGCAGTGGGATGTGCTTGTCCGTCTGTCCTTTTTTTTCCCTATACCCACCTTGTTCTCCTGCTTTTCCCACTGGGCTGCCCGTTGCTTCTGTCGAGGTGTCTCAGTCTCTTTTTCTTTGCTCTTTATGCATCTCTCGTGTGGATTTCTCTCCAGCTCATAGGCCACCATCTCTTCCTTTCTGCAGAGATGTGATGAAAAATGTATGCACGACAGGAAAAATATATAGTTTGTGTTTATTTACAGATCAAGAGAAATGGAAAGTGGAAGAGAAAGCGATTTCCCTTCCACAGGCAGTGGTGGGTGTGTCGTGTATAAATATATATCAACGTRTATGAGCAGGGGTAGGTAGATAAATATGCACAGAGGTGGAAATGGTGGTCTGCAGAAAAATTCCTTTTCCGTAGGGAACTGCGTACATATAAATGGATATATATTGCATATACAGGGATATATATGTGTACATACATGCACCTATATATGAGTCTGTGTGTGAATATATACATATAAAAATATATATATATATTCTGCCATTTGCCCGAGTCATTTGTTCTATGTTATTTCCGATCACAAACTAATGTGGGTCATAGCAAGCACTGGTATTCAGATTTTATTTTCCTGTGAGAAGATAAGAGATTCCTTTCCAAGCCCAGCATTGTATTTAAACTGACCTGAAAAAGCTCATTTCTAGTCCCAAATGAGCAAGTCTGGATCAGCAGTAAATGCATGCCTGAAGTCTGATGCTCCTGTTTAGCAGATGCTAGAAGATGCAAATGCCAGAAAAGTTTTAAAGTTACAAGGGAGGTTCAAGTGGAGGATGGATACCCCTCCTCAGTGTTCTTCCCCAACTGCAAAGGTATCAGGATGAACACAACCCCTGCTACAAATCAGAAACCCTTTTGCAAACCCCTAGCATCAGGACACCAAGACCAGTTTTGCTAATAAATTCCTCCAGTACAACCTCTGGGGTTGGGATTTGTCTCCTCTTAGCTCCAGATGTCTCCAAGGGAAAGATCTCAACTTGGAGATGTCAGATCAACTGGGCTGACTTTGAAACCAGCATTTACGGATAGGATCACTTGATCTGTTTTCAAGTCCTCATTAGGAGAAGATGAATCACTCTCCAGAAGTGCCTACATTTCTCTGTTGATGGTAATGTGACACCCCCCTGCCAAGTAACTAGATGACTGTTGCTCACTTTTATCTCTGTTCTCCATAACAAGAGCTTTGGTGAGCTGCTCAGGTGGAGGAAACCATATTATAGACAAACCCCAGCCAAGGAAGGTCCTCATATATTAATTATCATTCCCATTTAATGCAAGACCTCCAAAGCTGTGCAAAATGTTCTTGGAAGGCAAAAAGTGTTTTTGAGATGCAGGACCCCAATTCAGAGGTTAATCTTTATGGATTTGGGGAAACTCACCCCCAGATCTTGATATAGACTTTGCATCCATGTGTATTCCCTTTCTCCTGTTGCTTTTTATGGCCCCTGTTGAGCCCTGGAGCTCAACCAAGTCATCTGAGTTCCCAGCTGAAGCTTCCAGGGCAAAATGGGTCTTTAATGAGAGCTTAGATGGTTACCTGGATCAGAGCCTAGAGCAGCTGTTAAACACAAGCCTGGGGACTCAGATCTTGCATTTAGCACCAGGTCAGCCAAAAAGCAACAAGACCCAGATCTGGTGGCCGTATCCCAAACGATTTCCCTTTTCCCACCTCCCTCCTGGGGGGGGGGGGGGGAGAGGAAGACAAGGAGCCCAGGATTTGTGGGGGAGCAAAGGGCAGGGACCCTCCTGCTTTCTTTTTCTTCCACCTACCTGTTGTCCCCTAATGCCGAGGTCTTCATTACTGGTTTAAAGAAACTGAACACTGCAGAAGTGACCTCAGGCAGCGGGCTTGTTCCTGGAAGAGGAACGCCCACTTGGGGCTGGATGCCAAGCATTCATGTTCCGCGTCCAGCCCTGTTGATATCAGTCCTTGCCCGCAGGAGAGAGGCCATGGCGGCGGTGTTTCTGCCCGGCAATCTCCAAGATGAAGCCACTTGCTCTGTCTGCCTGGAGTTCTTCAAAGACCCCGTGTCCATCGAGTGCGGGCACAACTTCTGCCGGGCGTGCATCATCAAGAGTTGGAAGGACCTAGAGATGGACTTCCCCTGCCCGCAGTGCCGAGAGGTCTTTCAACAGAAGAGCTTCAGACCCAACCGGCAGCTGGCGAACATGTCCGAGATCATCAGCCAGTTCACCCTCCGCGGGGCCAAGGGTGCCGAGGAGGACGGGCTCTGTGCGAAGCACAGGGAAGCCCTGAAACTCTACTGCAAGGATGACCGGAGAACCATCTGCGTGGTGTGCGACAGGTCCCGGGAGCACCGGCCGCATGCCGTGGTACCTGTCGATGAGGCATCCGAGGAGTACAAGGTACCTGTCTGTCTGTCTGCCCCGAGGAAGACACCCCCCAGGTCTTTCTGCCTCCCAATATGCGTTGCGCCGTGTGTTTGTGCTCGCACAAGTCCCCGTGCGGTCACTTGGCTTTCCCATGCTCAGCCTCGTGCTCAACCGCCCTGCAAAGAACCGATTGCTGCTTTCTAGCTTTCCAAAGACCTGGAAAACCCGTCTCCTCTCCAGATATGCAAAACCCGCTCATGCATTCACATCATCTCTGCAGTTGGGGAGAGCGTGGGATTAAACACAGGGCAGCCAGGAGGCTGTGAGACAGATTTTCTCCCATGCAAGCTCCTGCAAAAGCCCTGGGTTTGAGCCACGCGAGCATCACGCTGCGAACACTACCTGCGGGCACCCACGTTATCAGTAGGGTAACAGCTGACAGAGCAAACACCCACATCTATTTTAGGTCTGGGCGAGCATCCAAAGATGAATGTAAGTTGATTAAAGCCAGGCTGAGTTTTGCTTGTGCCAAGAGCAAAGGGAGGGGAGGTGGTAGCAGCGGCCGATGAAAACAGAGCACGTACCCTCCCCTGGCATCCTCCGTCTCCTTTCTTTGTGTTCGCTGCATGTATGTGAACTTGTGGTGGTCCTTGGGGGTTGCAAACGTGGGTTGTCTGGGTGAGCGTGGGCAGAGCTGAGCCAGCGTGTTCAGCTGGTGAGTGCGCTCCGGAATTTTTCTTGCAATCCTGCTTGTCTTTGCACGGCTGCAAGAACAAACCRTGCACAGGCAGAATAATGCAGCAAAAGAAATCAAATGCAGCAAAAGAAATCAAATGCAGCAAAAGAAATCAAATGCAGCAAAAGAAATCAAATGCAGCAAAAGAAATCAAATGCAGCAAAAGAAATCAAATGCAGCAAAAGAAATCAAATGCAGCAAAAGAAAGAAAGAAAAGCCAGTAATATCTTCTTTCTTTGTTCCTAGGAGAAAATCCAGGGACGCTTGGATTTCCTGAAAAAGGAGAGGCAAGAGCTACTGGAGTTTAAAGTGAACGATGATAAGAAAACCCAGGAGCTCTTGGTGCGTGCCCACAATGTAGCGCTCTGGGACGGTGGGGACAAGGGTCAAGGTTGGGACACATGGAGGAGAATGAAGATAACAGCTGTTTGTGGAGTAACTGCCCATGGCCTTTGCTCTCGCATCCCCACACCTTTCCAAGGCCTTTCTCCAGGCATGCCATACACAATATCTCCTCACCCCTGCCCAGCTGAAGGCACCAGTCTCGCCAGCAAGCAGCAGCAATGACACTGGCAGGTGCCACAAATTCACCAGGCGGTCCCTCTCCACCCCAAAATCATTGCACCAGCTTAAAACCCTTTTTGCTGCATTTCGTTTCCAGAAAACCATCGAGAACGAGCGGCAGAAGCTGCTCTTGGAGTTTGAGAGGCTGCGGCAGTTCCTGCATGACCAGGAGCACATCCTCCTGGGGCAGCTGGAGAAGATGGAGAAGAACATCGCCAAGAGGCAGAATGAGAACATCACTGACCTCTCCAAGGAGATCACGCTTCTCAACAAGCTCATCACGGAGCTGGAGGAGAAAATCCAGCAGCCCATGCTTGAGTTCCTCAAGGTGAGAGGTTTGCTATGAAATGAACCTTCAGGTCTGAGTCACGACCCTTCTTCATCCTTTTTTAATGTGTTTCTGGATCCTGTAGGGGTGTTTTGGGGATAAATGTCCTTTTTTTTTTTTTTTCCCCACCTTTAATGAGCAGATGGTGCATGGCAGTGTCTGAGCTCCCTGAGCTCTGCTACGCCAGCAATAACACACAGCGACTATCTCTGGCTCAGGAACATCCTGAAACAGAGGTGTGCTCTTCATATTTAATAGCCTCTGATAAATTTTTCTTCCATGAATTTGTCTGGACCTTTCTAGCACCCATAAATTCCTGTTTCAAGGCGGTCAATGCTGAATTAGACCTTGCATGAAGAGGCACCACAGCAGTACTGGCTAGATCCTTAAACCAAGCAAGTCCTTTTGCAAATCCGGGTCTTTATGGGTTTGCCATGCTGAAGGTTTGTGGCATGCCGAGTCACAGATGTCCAGCTTAAAGGTGTTGGTGAGGGCTCGGGATGGAGTTGAGTATAGAGGCACATGGAGCCGGGCTTAGCAGGACATGGCTCCTTGCTAACTTTCGCAGCRGAGTCCTGCCTGAAGAAGGTTGGCCAGGACCTGAAAGCAGAGCTGGGTTTTCAAGTCAAAATGAGCTATTAACCAAGCTGGAAAGTATGAGGGAGAGAGCAGATGGAGTCCAGGTATTGATTGCATTGCAAAGAAAGAAGCTGGAGCCAATCTAGCCCTCCCTGTTACCCAAACTCTCCTTCGCAGATGAAGTGGGGTTTGAAAAACAAACCCAGGCTGCCCATCCCAAAATCAAGCAGTCCTGTCCCCCACTGAATGGCGAAAGGCAAATGGGTGACCTTCTTTTAATTGATGATGTTTTGATTAAACTAAGTAGATTGAGCTTCTGGTGCACACAGATCTGCAGAGTTAAATTCCTTCCCAGGCAGCATTGAAGCACTGTAAATATTTGCAGATGGTTTCARTACTTGGCTATGGGTGAAAACTCATTTCACGTGATCTTTGCTCAGCCCTCACCAATGCACGCACAAACGATCCTGTAACAATAGGTGATATTTTTTTAAAAGGCCATGCTAGAAATCCTTAGCCAGCTCGAGAGTCCTTTTCCATTCCCTGGGAGATGGGTATGGCTTTGTGTTGCTTTTGAATCATATCCAACGTACTCGCCACAGTTTATGCCCTTCTTTAAATTATTTTAAAGGCGTCAGAAAGAACAAATAGTGGCATGGACTGGACTAAGCATGGGTTTCATCTCAGTGAATTTTCATCATGTAGCAACTAGTTATTGAGGGTATTTTAACCTATAATTTACCTCCATAATTCACCCTTCCTGAGGGTAAACCATTTCCACTGTCGTAATATCCATCCCAGGGTGGGATGAATCACCCCTTGGAGGCACCGTAAACTCTTCTTGTTGGTGACTAGGCCATGGAAGTCCAGACATCATGGAGACATAGATGTGCAAGTTTAATGCCAGCTTTCTAGGTGGCCAAGTTATGGCAGATGATGTCCCTTTGACTCTTAGGCAGGTGGATACTTGCAGGTGTCTTTCTGTATCTCAAGACTTCACATGGGACAGGCTGATAGGACCTTCTCAGAAGTGGGAGACCAGCAGAGAGACCCTAAGAGCATCTCAAAGGCTGCCAGATGCCTACACCTGGGTTCATAACAACAATGGTCAAATACTGGAATAGGAAACAGAGAGGTTTTTGTAGTCACCACCCTAGAAGATACTCCCAACTCACCTGGGCAAGGCCCTGGGCAAGCTGGCATGCTTTGAGCAATGGGTTGGATGAGAGACCTCCAAAGGCACCTTCCAACCTAAACCACATCATGACTCTATGGGCATAAACCTGGAGTATTGTACACAGGAGCATTTGGGAGGCTTGGTTCCCCCCAGAAGCAGCTGGGTCTTCAGTTGCTGCAGACACTTGGGTGGGATTTGGTGGGACTGTGGACTTCCAAAGCTGAAAGCAAACATTTGAGGCATGGATCCATGCCTGCTTGTTGCAGCCATAAGGGATGGATGTTCCGGTTGGGTTTGATGAAGGGGAATTGYTCTCGTACTGTCTGAGCCAGGGGAGACGTAGCACACGTTGCACAGGGATTTAACTCGGTCTCTCTTTTTCCTTTCTAGGATGTAATGAACATCATAAGCAGGTAT
Organism: Phoebastria nigripes; assembly: GCA_035582835.1. Taxonomy (NCBI): domain Eukaryota; kingdom Metazoa; phylum Chordata; class Aves; order Procellariiformes; family Diomedeidae; genus Phoebastria; species Phoebastria nigripes. Next base: position 71,217 of record JAYKAV010000494.1, on the reverse strand, counting down.
GGAACACTGCTTTTCCCCTTCTTTCATGCTTTTTTCCCCCACCAGCACTGTTTAAAGGTCAGTGTTTGCAGTCCAGATGCCCAGGGAGGCACTGGGGCAGGCGGAGCTTGCCTCCTGCTTGGTGCCAGCCCTGGATCTCTTCYAGATTCTTGGAAAACTTAGCGTTATCACAAAGTCTTTTCCTACCAGTCAATTTCTTCAAAGGTCAAGTGAGACCAGAAACCCCAAGTCATCTTATTTGCCTGATATGCAATTCACCCGGGGCAATGGTTTAGGCACCACTTAAGCTCCAAAAATGAAATTTAAGCTGCAGCTGGAGCAGCTGAGTGGGGGTAACCCAGCACAGACCCCCTTTCCAGAAACCAGCCAAAGGGGTTTTCAAAGTTTCCATGTAAATCCTGGTGTCCTCAGCCCAGGCAGGTTGAAATCCATGTGTGATCCTTGCAATGTGATGTTGAGCACTTGGACAGACTGCCGGTGGGATGGGGTGGGAGCATGGCACATTGCCAACTGCAAATGAAAAAGAAAGGGGGGGGGGGRGGGCAAATAGCAATGATTTTCATATTGTTTTTACTTTTTTCTTGGCAGAAGTGATGATGTGAAGTGCCAGAAGCCTGTGCCAGTATGCACGGATATGAAAATGCACATCTGCAATTTCTCCCTCAAGACCGTCGTCCTTGAGAAAGTCTTAAAGAAATTCAGAGGTATGTGAAAATGAAACCGGGGGGTTTAAAATAGGCCTGGCCTTTAGCAGGCATCGGGGAAAAGGGATGAGGAGTGCTGGGGATGCTGTGGATGTCTTGAGGTCCCTTAGCACATGCCTGGCCAGCAGTACCAAAATAGGAGAATAAACTATGTTGGAAGGGACTTCTGGAGATGTGCATGAACAGGAGGAGACTCACCCTGCCAGGCTGCCAGTGAAGGAGATGCAGGGTTTTTTTAAAGAGGGAAAAACCTGAATCTGGCACATCGATTTTAGTGCAATAAAGCCTGCAATTTTCACACCTCGAATAGTTTGAGGCGGGATAGCCAAGCTTTGCATTTAAAAACCAACCCCTTGCAGCAGTGCAGCAAAGCCACGAGATGGTGCTGAGGGATTTGGAAAGGAAGCAAGCACCAGAAAGCAGATCTGGAAGAGAAAATCCCTAAATGCAAACTATGCCCTGGAGCAATAATAGGTTTAAAGTATTGTACTAAAAGTTTGAAGCTCATAGGACATCGAGGAGAACAAAATATGGCAGGGCACGATAAATAAGACTTAACTAAATCCTGTATTCTCCTGATGTCAAGAAGCTTTTTTTTTTTTAATGGCTTTTTTTGAAAAAAATTAAAAAATATTTAGCAGGAATTTCCCCTGTTGCTTGTCCCCATTGCACAAGCTGGTGGGAGCTGGCATTGCTCCATCCTCAGCTCTTGCTGCCTGTTGAGTCCCACGTCGACAAAGACGGCACTTTGGCAATGTGGTGTGGGTGTAAATGTCCCCGTAAAGGAGATTTTGTGGTTCCCTCTGGCTCTCTTGGTGTTGCCATTTACTTGTCTGTCTCTTCATTTCAGAAAACCTGCGAGATGAACTGGGAAGAGGTGAAAAAGGTAAAAGGAAAATATTTAAGACGTAGCGCCCTGGAGCAAAGACTTTAAATTGTGGTTGTAATTTGCAAAGCTGGTTTTGCAAAGCCAAAGAGAGGGGGAAAAAAAGAAAAAAAGGCACTCTAGATTTCTTTTTTTTTTTTTTTTTTAATTTCTTCTCTCTCGATGATTTCCAGATCCAGCCTGCTCAGTTCGAGAGTCAAAAGACGATTTTTCTAGCTGACGCCGGGGATCTGACACCTAAGCTAGGTCCTTTCTGCCTGTTTACACTTAACAAAACTACAGTGCGGAACAGAAAGAACAGATATTTGAACCGCAAAACGGATTCATACCCTTTCAAGCCACAACCTGCTTTAAGTCTGCCAGATTTGCTCTGTGGCCCATGGTCGGGCTCCTATTTCCACCAGGGTTTGGGATGGAGGGTGTGAGCGCTCCGTAATCTGCTCCAGTGCAAACTGAGATGACTTAAATTCTGCGGAAAGCTGTTGAAATCGTGGCTGTGGGCAGGTGGTTGCTTTCAAATCGTGCTGTGATGGAGAAGACTTGCTCACCAGCTCTCTGGGGTTGGCAAAGGAGCAAGTTCACATGAAAGGTCATGAATTTGCAATCGGCAAAACCAGCTGGGTTGGCCCAGATTGACTCTTTCAATGCTGGACGAGCCTCTGCTTTGCTTCACCAGCGGCGGTGAGGACAGGGGAATGCCAGTGAGCTGGGAAAGCACAACAATGGGCTCTGCAGTGGTTCTGTCACCAGCCTGATCCCTCTGACTTTGCACTGTGGTGGGTGCAGGGCATGGGCAGATGCTGTTAAAATCTGCCCCCATCCTCCAGCTCCCTTGGGGTGAAGGTTGCATACCCATGCCCAGAGCAGCCAGAGTTACCCCAGCAAAGCAAAGCCCTCTTTTTGAAGAGAAGGCTTATTCTTGCCTTTAAGGTGGTGGTCTTCAGCATGGGGTTTGCAAACCACTTGGGGAAGGCAGAGGAGGACAAGCCATGGGTTGGATCCTTTCCAAGGACCATCCAGCTTAGAGGGGGCCAGACTCCGCTCACAAACATCCCCAGACACCTCTGGAAAATGCCAAGGGGTTGGCAAAGCAAAAGAAGAAAGGCTGATGACCACCGTTTAAAAGCAAAATGGCAAAACGACCCTCACTGCATGTCCGCGGTGGTGTGTGTGCATGTGTAGGGGTATAACTCAGCTGGTACATTATACCAGCAAACCCTCTGAAAGCAGACTGGGCCACACCTTATGCTGCAGAGAGCTGGGGGATCAAGGGATGAAGAAGGGACCAGCTAAAACCTCATAGCAGTTGTTGAATCCCACTCCTCTGACTGCCTTAGTTCATCTTTTCCAAGAGCTTTGAATGCTCTTATTTTTATTTTTTTTATATGATGCCTGAGCTCCTGGAGTCATATTATTTTTTTTTTTTTTAATCAAGCCAAATCACCATTCACAGCCCCTGCAGCTGAGTTGGAGCTCAAACCCAAATCCTAATAACTCCAGCAGCTGGAGATAGAATCATAGAATCATTGAATCATTAAGGTTGGAAAAGACCTCTAAGATCATCAAGTCCAACCATCAACCCAACACCACCATGCCCACTAAACCATGCCCCTAAGCGCCTCATCTACACGTCTTTTAAATACCCCCAGGGATGGGGACTCCACCACTTCCCTGGGCAGCCTGTTCCAATGCTTAACCACTCTTTCAGTAAAGAAATTTTTCCTAATGTCCAATCTAAACCTCCCCTGGCGCAACTTGAGGCCATTTCCTCTTGTCCTATCTTGGCAGAAGAGACCGACCCCCACCTCGCTGCAACCTCCTTTCAGGGAGTTGTAGAGCGCAATAAGGTCTCCCCTGAGCCTCCTCTTCTCCAGGCTAAACAGTCCCAGTTCCCTCAGCCGCTCCTCGTAAGACTTGCTCTCCAGACCCTTCACCAGCTTCGTTGCCCTCCTCTGGACACGCTCCAGCACCTCAATGTCCTTCTTGTAGTGAGGGGCCCAAAACTGAACACAGTATTTGAGGTGCGGCCTCACCAGTGCCGAGTACAGATGCAAGAGGAAGGAAGGAAACCAGCTTTTAAAGAAAAGATTGGCATCAAGGAAATTTGCTCATCCAATCCATTTCCCCTAACTTTTGCTAATGGACACTTTGAAAGCGCCTATCTCTTGGTCTGATATGATAGTGCAAAATGCAGGAGATGTTATTTTAAAGCCAATCTCCCAGTTTTGGGGAGGAATCTGGTGCTTCAGTTTTGAAGGAAAAAAGGACCTACCCTTTCCTGTGGTTGCTATCCCTTTTCCGACCCCTATGAAACACCATGAAGCTTTCAATCCCATCATGGGTTTTTTTTGGACTTTGGGCAATGTTCAGGCCCAAATCTATGGATTCTGAAAGAGCATAAAGACCTTTAGCTAAATAAACTCTGGTGTGGCATCCAACACATTTCAGCTCCTAAGGTCCCATCTTAGATTCTCCCAAAGGGTCTCATTCATTCATGGCAACTTTGCTGACTACAACCACAATTTGAGGTCACTAATGTGCTCGCTGTTCCCTTTGAGCCTGATTTTGGAAGGGGAAAAGATGTTAGTATCAAACTTCATCTACATGCATGTTTCTTTTGGGCTGTCCAGATGTGATCAGGTGTGTAAAGATGCCCTTAGGTCATGGCTTTCCACGAGGACTTGTCATCATGGGATAGTTTGGGGACAGACACTCAGCAATTTATGATCTGAGGSGTGTGCATACCTCATCTTGTGTGTTGTACATTAGATGAGCTGGAAACAAAAACAAGAAACAGAAATTATCAATTTACTTGGGAAAAAAGTCTCGACCTAAGGTCCATTTTTACCGTATATAATTGCTAGTCATTTGCATGTGGTTTTATTGTGTTCTTTGCTCCTAATGTCCTTATGTGGTTGTTACCCCATTTCTTAGCAGCAGCAGCATGAATTTTGCCCTCTCATGAAGGGAGTTGGTGTGTCAATGTGGGAGGACAGATGAGTCCCCCCTGGTCACTGTTTGAGGGGTGCTGCCTGGTGGCGTTGCTAAAGGTTCATGACCTGATCAAAGAGCCAAAGACTACAACACAGTTGTAGGTCTCCCTCTAGGACATCTTGAACCAGATCTTGGTCCTCATTTACCATGACTTGCTTTGCCGTGTTGTTCTTCACCCTCAGCCGGTGGGGCTTAACCCCTAGTGAGGATGTGAAAAGGTGAGGTAGATGCTCATCCCATATCTTTAACTGGGATCTTCCTCACCCACCTCCAAGTTTCTCACACATGTAGCTTGTCCCTGTGTGCTGGTAGAGGGAAGCAGCATATTTGTTAACATCTAAAATTACTCCTCTTAAAATTAGCCCCAAGCCTCCAGGCTTCTTGCAGAGTCAATGGTGAGAGGAGGCATCTCAGGCACCTCAAAGCCAAGCCAATGTCTGAACTTGGCTTTCCTTCACCACAGACTGTCCAGGCAGCTGAAGAGGAGCAGTTATTGAGGTTGGGATGTGGTTCAGCACCTGATAAAAACATCCCCAGCTTGGGCTTTTAATTGTTAAAATTCTTATTGAGTTACTGTCACTGCTGTCATCAACAGAGGACCTGACCCTGGACCCTGATTCGGCAAACCACCTCCTCATCCTCTCTGCAGACCTCAAGAGCGTGAGGATGGGCTGTAGGAAACAGGAGCTGCCCGACAACCCCAAGAGATTCGACACAAACTCTCGGGTGCTGGCTACCACGGGCTTCAAGTCGGGAAGACATTACTGGGAAGTGGAGGTGGGGGCCTCGGACGGTTGGGCCTTTGGGGTGGCCAAGGAGTCCGTCAGGAGGAAAGGTCTGACACAGTTTTCCCCCGAAGAAGGGATCTGGGCGGTTCAGCAAAATGGAGGTCGCTACTGGGCGGTGACCTCGCCCCAACGCACCCCGCTGTGCCTCAGCCAGAAACTCAATAAGGTCAGGGTGTACCTGGATTACGAAGGGGAAGAAGTCTCCTTCTACAATGCTGACAACATGCAGCACATCTTCACCTTCAATGTCGCCTTCCAGGAGAAGGTGTTCCCTCTCTTTTCAGTCTGTTCTACTGTTACCTACATCAAACTGTGCCCCTGAGACTTCTCATGGGCTTCGCTGAGGACCTGTCTCCATGGTCTTCACTGGATGGTGCCTGGACAGCAGTGATGAGCACAAGAGACTCTCAAACCAACCATGCAGCCTGGTTCATTGGTACATGGGCAGGCTGATAGATGGGTAACCAGGTAGTCAGGGAAAAATATCACAAGGAGGGTCTTCAGATCAGCTTAAATCAGAGAACAACTATTGATATCATCAGCAATCCCCAGAAGGTTGTGGTCACCAGCTTAAACCCATCTCTGAACCAACTCACCTCTTCAGCAAGAAGGAAACCACTGGTAGTGGGTTTGTGGCTCCAAGTCTGATAACGGACGGGTATTTTTCTTTTCTTKTGTGGGTCTAAGAATCAATATTAGAGCTGGTGGGAAGTTTTGGAGTGGGGCCTCCACCCCTTTAGAAGTGTCAATGACTTAAAAATGAAATGTTTAGTGGGTAAATGTCCTGTGGGAAAGGTGGAGAGAGTAACACTGAGCAGGACACTTTGGACGTCCATCCAAAGCCGGAATAGGCAAAGACCCTTTCTATTCAATCAAGAGAAATCAAATTAGAAAGTTTTGCTCCTCCTGAAGGGAATGTAATGGGGATTTGCCACTGTTTTATTAATGCTGTTGCTCCCAACAAACTGTAGTCACCACCTCTGTGCCAAAAGTGGAAATCCTGCCCAGGTGCCTTCACTCCTACAAGTTTTAGGAGGAGGTAATTAGGCTTATTAATTGCTCCTGGGGAGTGATTGGATTTCAATGAGTCAGGATGCTCAGTGAGGATGCTCACACCCTTGTGCTGGGCTGTGTGAGTGGTTATAAGAGTCTCAGCTGGAGTTCCTGGCTTTTTCCCTCTTGCTCCTGCTGGGAAGAAAGGTCCCCAATGAAGGGTGGGTGCCTGGTTACTTATTCCAGCTGGTGCTCCTAAAATCTGGGATAATAATAGTACTCCAAAGGCTATTTTTGTGATGTTGAGATGGTGGTCTGAGCTGTCCCAGGTGATCTAAACCACATGGCCACCAAGATCTGACCTGTCTTGGAGTCAAGCTGGGGTCGAAGAGGTGCTGTGGGCTTTTGGTTGCCCTCTCCATCAGCTTGTGTAAGTGCTCTGTGCTTCAGTTCTCTGTCCATGGCTCCTCTGGGCGGGAGGGAGGTATTGCTGCTACTCTGGAAAGGGCTGAAAGGTGCTTTTTTTTTTTTGTGAAGCAACAAATGTTAATGTTGCTCAGGTGTGTTTGTCCTACTGGATGTGAGCAAGACCCATGTTTCTGAATTTTGGTGCTCCTGTGTAACTCCTCCTGAGGTTCCCTCTATGTAGAAGATGTTGTTTTCAAAATAACCCTTCAAGGTTGTCCTGCTTTGCCCGTAGCAATGTAGACTTCGGGTGCTGAATCTTGTATGTCCTCAGGCTCTCTTTACTGCTCAGTTTTCAGCAAAATCACCCGTTTACCTTTGTCTTCTGTTTTCTCTTTCTGGAGATCCTCACTCTTTGCCAAGACAGCAAAGGTTYAACACGCGACTTGCTTTGTTTACTGTTGCTTTTGCCAAAACAAAGCAGCCTTTAAAAAATAATAAGTGTATTATTGTCTGAAGTGATGGAAAATACGGTTTCTGGTTTTGGGCATTGTTGGTTGGCTTTTTAACCTTTTCTAGAAAACATGTTAAACCTCTTTAGGAGATATGGGGGAGGGGGAAAGCTTTTTTTAAACAAGAACAACATTTCCTGGYCAGTTCTAAGATGAGAAAAAGACATTTCTGTGCATAGCTGATCTTCATATGTGCTCAAACCTACTGGCAAAACCCTGGTCAACTCMAATGCCAAGAAACTGTGGGTTGAACAAGTGCATTTCCTATGTTTTAGGGTTTTTAAACCCCTTCTCTGCAGTAAATCCATGTCACGGCAGCAGAATAAAATGAAAACGCTATAGTCCTCTCCTAGGGCACGCAGATCCCGTGTGTGCAGATGGGTGGTCGCCCTAAACACCTTCAATTGCTTCCACCAGCTTGTGCCCTTGGTTGTGAAGATGTGTGGTCTATCAAAGGCCATCTCAGAAAGTGGCCTGCTTGTGCAAAAGGTGACATCAAAACCCAAACAGACCAGAAGTGGAGTGAATCCATAAGAAAACATCTGTATGTTGCTAACTCGGTGAAGAGGTGCTTTTTTTTTCCTAGGTTTACAGGCGTATCTTCCCATGCATTGTCACAGGTTTTCTCTGTGCACCGCTGAGCCTTTAGCTCTGTCCCACGTAACAGAAATTTAGCTAGGAGTTACTGGAGATGAAGCACAATCCATCTCCTGTGAGATGTATTAATGCAGGATCAGGTGAATTTAAGATGCCATTAGTCATAAAAAGAGCTGGGGGTGACTGGTTTAGGCATGAACATCTCCATTTTCAGCTGGTGGGTTGTTTCCTACCCTGAGAGTCTACTTTTTTTTTTTTTTTTTTTTTAAAATGAGTTACCACCTAAATCCACATTATTTAAAGCTGCAGCGACTCTTACAAAGGTCAAGCCATGAACAGGTGAGCAAAATGCCTGAATTTTCTAAGCTCCATTCATTGCTGAAGCTATGCCACTGTAGAAATTGTATAAATAAATAAAAATCCCAAGAATAAGAAAGGCGTTAGCAAGAGACACGGTATTTCTTATGTTGTGACTTGGCGTTCGTCTTGTTTGTACGTGAGAAATGCTATTTCTGCAAACCACGGGAAACAAAAAACGTCGCCCAAGCGGATTTGAAACCTCCCAGATTGTTCCTAGCCCACATGCTGGAAATAAAATGTGAAGGTGCTACCTGTGCTCATCTTCTCCTGTTTATTATTCCCAACTGTGAACGGGCTGGAGAACATCAGAATTGTGGTGTGAAGGATTTTAAGTCTAAAGAAAGAGTTTAAGTGAAAGCAGATATATGTATATATTGGGGTGAAGGCATATGTTGGGGTGGGGTTTTTTTCCCACATCTGTTTATGTTAAGTAGAAATCCAACATTTGCATATTCCTCAAATCAGGGCTGCAATAAAAAGCTGAAGATAAAGACTGAGCCAACATTTGCCTTTAGACAACCTTAGAGGGGAGAAATGGGCACCACCTGGGTTATTCCGGCAGCAATGCGGAGCTTTCCTTGCTGCCTGTACTTTGGCCAAACCTCCTGCAAAAAAAAAAAAAAAAATGATGCTGGAGGTGCCAAGGGCTGAACCCCAGCTCTCATAGTGGTTCAGCGTCGGGGTTGAACCCCAACTTTTGGTGTTATAGGGGTGTACGACGCACTGCTGGTTTCTGGCCATGCCATGCTCCTTGCTGCTGCTGTTTGTCGTTGTGTTTAGCGCTGCTGGCCCAGGCTGGTGCCTCGGGTGAGTTTTGGGGGGTGATGAAGATTTGGGGCGATGCAACCAGTTTTGGGGTTCCCCCCTGGACACCTCCACGGAGGGACTTTTTACCGTGCTGGCTCCATAGCTCAGGGGTTAGAGCACTGGTCTTGTAAACCAGGGGTCGCGAGTTCAAATCTCGCTGGGGCCTCAGACCTTTTCTTTGCTTTTTTCCTCCCAAAAAAGCACCATCGTTGTCCTCCACGCTGGGATCGGGCGGAATCGCGGGGGGTGGCCGGGACCGGCACCGGRGCGGATCCGGTCCGAGCACCGACAGCCACACCGGGAAGGGGTTCATCAGCGCGGCTCGTTGGTCTAGGGGTATGATTCTCGCTTTGGGTGCGAGAGGTCCCGGGTTCAAATCCCGGACGAGCCCTATTTTTATTTTTCCCCTTTCCTCCTGTATTTTCCCTGTTTGGTTTCTTTTTTTTTTTTTTTTTTAAAATAATAATTTTTAAAAGAAATATTTTAATTATTTTAATTAATTATTTTTCCCTTCCTTCCGCAGCTTTTTAAAGTCCCGTTCCAGCTGCAGCGCTCTCGGCAGCTTACTGGGAAGAGGGGAGGGAAAAAAAACAGGTTTCAGGACCTTTTTTGCCGTTACGCAGCTSAGACAGGCGTCTGAGTTTCCCTGTTACTTGTAAATCAACCCTTCCCCTGCTAACRTCTTTCGTTACCCTCCCAAACCACACAAAGAAGAGGCGATTGCTGCACACAGCCTCCCCGGGCCTCCGCTTTTAAATAAATCTCACGGTTTGTGCACAGTGGCGTAAATTCAGCATTTCCAATTGCACAAGAGCTGTGGATACACAGAAACGCTCCAGATCTTTCCCTCATGGGCTGTTACCTCTCCTGTGCTGATCTTGGCTCGGTCCCCACGGAAAAAAAAAATTTATTAATAGCAACYGTGAATAAGCAGCTCCTGCTGCGTGTAACTCTAGAAATAAAAATTGTTCAGGAGCTGGGGTGAATCAAGGTCGGGACAAGAGGTGTGTAAGCGAGAGAAATAAGAGAGAAGTATTTTTTTTYYCCCCCCCAGAGAAACGCACAAAAATCTGGCTCATTTTAACAGCTTTGCCAAAGAAGGATGAGCAAGAATCACAGAATCGTTTAGGTTGGAAAAGATCTTTAAGATCATYGAGTCCGACTGTTAACCTAGCACTGCCAAGTCCAYCACTAAACCACGTCCCTAAGCACCACGTCTACACGTCTTTTAAATACCTCCAGGGATGGGAACTCAACCACTTGTTCCAGTGCTTGACAACCCTTTGGGTGAAGAAATTTTTCCTAATATCYGATCTAAACCTCCTCTGGCACAACTTAAGACCATTTCTTCTCATCCTATTCCAGTTCCCTCAGCYGCTCCTCGTAAGACTTGCTCTCCAGACCCTTCACCAGCTTCGTTGCCCTTCTCTGGACACGCTCCAGCACCTCAACGTCCTTCTTGTAGTGAGGGGCCCAACACTGAACACAGGATTCGAGGTGCGGCCTCACCAGTACCGAGTACAGGGGCACGATCACCTCCCTGCTCCTGCTGGCCACACRATTTCTGATACAGRCCAGGATGCCGTCAGCCTTCTTGGCCACCTGGGCACGCTGCCGGCTCATAATCAACCGGCTGTTGACCAATACAGGCAGCTTTCCAGCCGCTCTTCCCCCAGCCTGTAGCGTTGCATGGGGTTGTTGTGACCCAAGTGAGGTACTGCAAGTTGCATTATAATCCTCTCTTCTTCCCCAAAGGAATATACTATTAATTATTTCCCAAGTAATCTATAGGGAATATTAAAGAATATTAAGTTACTCAAGCAAAAGCACAGAAAAAATAATCAAGGGCAGTCCAGAGCCTGTGTATGGCTGTTTGCACACCCTCAGCTTTGCAGGAAGGTGGAAACTGCATGGAAATAATACAATTACCGCCAGAAGTAATGCAAAAAATCGCATTAACAAGTCTTTTTCTGCCTCTTGAACCCATCAAACCCCCATTACACCCTGCAGCAGGGAGTTTTGCGGCTCAGCCAAATCCTGCAGCTCCTGTTGGCCGTGCCAGCTGCTGGTTTCTCATCCTGAGAGGCAAAAATTAATTTTGTCCCACTTTTTTCCACACTGAGCGTGATGTTACGGGCCTCGTTTTAGAGACACGAGCGTCGCTCGTCTGCGCACAAGCTGTGTGCACGCCCAGGAGCTTACACAACGCATGTTTTTCCCTCCCAAAACAACCGATTGGGGGGAAAACACATGGAAAAAAAATGGTCAAAAAACCCCTTTAATTTCCTCGGCCGAGTGTTGGGGTGCAGGAGACCGCGGAGAGCGTTATAGCGAGGTTGCCCCCACAGGCGGGTTTCTGTAGTGTAGTGGTTATCACGTTCGCCTAACACGCGAAAGGTCCCCGGTTCGAGACCGGGCAGAAACACCTTCTTTTCCCCCCCCCCCC
>JAYKAV010000494.1:18859-56359 GCA_035582835.1 Phoebastria nigripes | reverse complement strand
TGCTTTGGAGGAGCATCTGTGCCTTGCTCAGGTACTATGGGATGGAGCTGTGGCTGGTGGGATGCTGTCCTGTTGGGAGGCGGGGGGGGTGGTCCCAGCCCTTCAGTAGCCACCGGCTCTTGCTGTACCCTGATATGATGTTGCTCTAGCGAAGAGCCTGCAGGTCTGAGTTAGGATGAAGACGTGAGCTTAAAGGCTAAAAAGAAAGCATTTGCTTTGCTAAAAYGATTTGTTTGGGGAAAGGGAGCTAGTGTTCCACAAAGGCTGGGAACAACATGCAGTTATAAAACATGAAAACTAAAGTCAGAGGTGATGTGATAAAGCGAGTGGGTAAAATCCTTCTATTTTCTCTTTTTGCAACACTTCAAGTTTTATGGTATACTTTTCCCAATGCAACTGATGCTGCACATTGTGACCGGCTCTGTTCTAAGCTTAAGAAGCTGCTTGTGGCCTTTTTGATCAATTTTCTGCTGTGATGCAACTCCTCGCTCGCCCTGATTTGACCACGTGTGGTCTTGCATCACAGCAAAAGAGCAAGCTTGTGTCCCRGGTCACCATGCTGCTTATCGTGGTGCAGTACATGTATTTGTTACGAGTAGGCGAAGGAAACTTGGTAATGATTAGCCATGAAATTTTGCATTTTGAAACATCACTGAGGGTGGTTGGGCCTCCCTAAAAGTGATTTGAGCTCATTGCAAGGAGCCACCTGGCCAAGCTCTTAATGTGCTAATGTTGATCACTCTGTACTTATTTAATTATCATCTGTTTTTAAATGCTTTAAGCTAGTGCAAATCTTTGTCTCTGCAATGCCTGGTGGAAATCTGTTGGGTCTAATTAGGTCCAGTCCTTCCCTGGGTGTAATGGTCTCCACCAGTTCTGTCCCTGCTCCCTCTAGTGAGAGCTGAACCTCTGTTTCTTGGGCTGGAGAAGACCATGAGCCATTCCCATCCAGCTATGTGGAGTCGGAGGATGAGCGGCAGGTTTGTGTTTTACAGGGAAGAGGATGAGAGGCAGGTCTGTGTTTTACGGGAAGCAGTTGAGCGGCAGGTTTGTTTTACGGGAAGTGAGATGAGTCATATGCAAAGCAGCTAAGTGACTGCAGAAAGGTCTGGCGCGATGTACTTAGCAGCTGGTCTTGCTTTTCTTTTTGYTTCTTTATCAAGATCCTTCCAATAATCTGAAAAAATATCCACCTGCAGCACAGATTGAGTTTCCAAGACTATGAAATTTAGGACAACAGTTACTGGTGAGAGGAGAAACTCCAGTAAAAGCCATTAACATCTCTATGCACAGGCTATACTGCTTCTGGACTCGCTTTCTATATTCATGATGTTAAATCTATCTCTATAACTTGGTGTTGGCCATGCTTTGAGCTGAGCTAGACAGGAGATGGGTAGAAGAGACCATGGAGGTTAGAGATTGGGATCGCATCCTGACTGGTACCTGTGGGAGTTARGGGTGGTTGTGTTGGGCCATGCAGAAGAGATGATGACTCCCTGGAAGGGGAGGAAGACGCAGCTGATGGGTGATGAGTTTCTAAATGGCTGAAGTGAGGTGAGACAATTTATATGTGATGACACCTTTTTCTGCAGAGAGACGGAGGCACTTCAGACACAAAGGACTGAGAAATACCCAACTTTATTCCATCTTAGTCATTTCCTGAAGTACTTTGTACATAAATAAATTAGAAATTACTGCGGTGTGTCTGAGCCAGGGTAATATTAGAGTCGTGAAACCTACTTAGACATTACTTTTTTTAGTACTGCCACCTATCCTCATTAAGTGTTTAACCACATAGCTATTAGTCCTGTCTGATGACAGTGCTTTTTGAGTTTTTTCTTTAACGCTTTAGCTGATGACATCCTTCTGCTGACTTTGCTTGGAAAGAAACAGATTTACACCACCAAAAGTACCTTCAAACCGTGCTGGTGGCATCCAGCAAGCTCAGCCCAGGAGTCCTGCTCAGAGATCTTCCTTCTGCAAGAAACTCCCCGTCTGCTCCTGCTCCCCCTCCTCGTTCAGCATCTGGGCTTCGCTGCTGTCGTGGTGGATGTTGCTCGCAGCCCTGACGGCCGATTTCATGGCGGTGTCGATCCAGGCGTGAGGCTGAGCTGCGTGTTCTCCTGCGAAATGCACCCTGCCCTCGTGCTCGAAGAGAGCCTGCGAGTAGTCAGCGAACTGGTAAGGGGTGAAGGCAGCAAATGCCCCCAGGGAGTGTTTGTCCAGCTGCCACTTCTGTATCACGTACTGGTCACAGGTGTACTGCAGGTACTCCTTGCTTACTTGGTGGATATCTGACAGGTCTTGGAGGACCACATCCAAGCACTCATCATCTGTGAGAGGCAGGAAAAACTCAGCATCGTCGTTCCAGGTGTAGGAAGCCAGGATCACGCCCACCCCGCTGGAGAAGTTGTGGCTGGGGTAGTAGATAAACCGGGAAGGGCGGTCGGTGATGGAATGCCCTCCTTGGATGCCATCCTTCTCCCAGAACTTCTCAGAGCAAGCCAAGGCTATTTTGGAGGCGCTTGCATAGTGGATGGAGCGCAGGGCGTGGGTCTTTGGAGGAGAGAGTGGTGGCAGGAATTGGATGTGCCTGGTGGCTTTGGCAGTGGATGTGACAAGGACATAATCTGCAGTTACTGTGGTTGGGGCAAGAGTGTCTGGAGCGCGGTAAAACACACGGACTTTGTTTCCCTTGGTCATGATTTTCTCCACTGTGCAATTGAACTGGATGACATTGGGCAACGCTTCGTGGAAGGCTTTGGGCAGTTGGTCAAACCCCCCTGTGATTTCATCAAAACTGAAGGGAAGAAGAAGCAGGAGGTGAGGGAAGGACATTGGGGTTTAGGAACTGTAAAACCTGACCTCTTCTAGAGATGCTAACAGAGCTTGGTGGCCCTTTGAGTCAGGAGTGATTCCCATTCAGACATCTAAATGCCACTGCAATTTCCTCTTCTGGTGGATTGCTGTGGACCAGCACAAAATCAGGTTTGCCATAAGAGACATCATCTTACCTCTCATTAGAGAAGATATCAAAATCCCACAGCGAGGCAAGGAAGGACAGATAAAATCCAGAGTCCTCGTTCAACAAGTCACCGATCATCTGAACTGCTCCTCGGCTTAGATTTCCTACTTTAATCAAATACTCCTAGAAAAGCCAGTAAGAAGACATAGCCTGATGTTATTATCTCAGTTAGTGCATGTATTCCCTTTATATCCCAAGCCAAAAGTCATGCACTGCTGCCTTGTTCCTGCTCCTGATCYGCTTAAAGCCTGGACCAGAAGCTTTTTTTTTTAATGCAGCTCTTGTAGCTTCTTGCAGGAGATCAATGCCTCCTCTGGTTTAGCATGACAGAAGTTCTGGAGATGAATGAATAAGGGGTTTGTGGCTTGGTGTACCCACTCTGAGACAGCTGGATCACATGTAAATGCAGTGGATTGATCAGTAAATCCTCCCCAGTGCTTGATACTTCATCATGTCTGATTAAGAGACCTATGGTGGAGGAACATGGCTAATCTGGAGGACTTTCCAGAGCATTTCCAGCCACCATTGCTTCTCTCCTATTTCCAGATGATGAGACTGCTCTAACAGTCATGTTTGCTCCTTTCTCAGCATTTTAAGTAGAAGGCAGCGTTGATTAGGGAAGAGGCATCCCAAAGTGTCAACAGAGGAAGAGACTAGAGTGACTTAGATCCTTTCTCAAAGCAGGGATGCAGGTTATCATCGGTAAGGGGATTAAATTTACTCTCAAGCCCCAGCCCTTTACCTTGGTGGAGAAGGAGTCATGTTGAGCTAGATATTTCTTGCAGTCTGTAGTCTGGAACTTCGTGAAAGCCTGGAGAGGAAACATTGATATATTCATGAGGAAAAAGTGCATTTCCCAAAGTGTTGCCTCAAATTCTGTTAGGATTCATCTGGGCTATTCAGTCTTGGGGTTTGGTAACCCCTAGAGCTGAGAGAGAGCTAGTGGATCCTGCTGCTTGGGCTTCAAGTTTTGGGAAGTTATGCCTTGGTGTGGCATCTTCTGCTTCATCCAAGTCTTGGTGACTCTGTTCCAGAGAAAGGAGGTCTTGCGTATAAAGAGGGTTTTGCAATTGGCTGCCCTCGTTTCTGAATGAGCCTTTCTGCTTTTCATTCTGAAAGGACCCTACTCTTCCTCAACTCATTGTTGAGTCTTCCTCAACCCATCGTGCAGGTGAGGGTCCACCACAGCTCAGAGGAAATAATTTCAATGTCTCTTGGATGAGCAACATTGCTGGAAGGTAGCATCCCTTCCCCATGGGCATGTACCTTGTTTAGCGCTTCTCTATAAAGCTGGCTGGCACTCTTGCCTCTCTCTGATGGTTTCACTGTGTAGTTTAGGATGTTGGGATTTCTATTTACTTCCTCAGCTCTTGCCCGAGTGCCGTTCACAAAGTACCAGGTGTTGTCGTCTGTCTGGATGAATGGGTTTAGCTTCAGGTCAAACTGTCTAATGAACTCACGGACCAGCCTAGAAAAGAGGAGAGCACATGGGGACAAGTGCTTGCAAACAACCAAACTGAAAAACCCTGCCACCAAAACATTGGAAGCATAAAAGGACACTTTCCCATTGACTATGTTGGCATAGCCACATATTATTGTGGCTTGTGAGTGGAGATTGTGGCTATTTAAGGCACTGTCATCTCTAGTTTTTGCTGCTTGAAGTTGTCCTGCCTGCTCCCAGCTCAGTGCAGCGTCCATGGGGCTATGGAGAAAGGAGCCCTTTAGCTTATGCTCTCTCCAGCTACTGGTTGCACATGGATGTAATCAGGAGCAAGAGCAAAGTCCTGTTGAAGTAGGAGCCAGGGGTTCCCTATGGCTCCAACCCTTCTCCTTGGCACGTATGTGGTTGGTGACTCACCTACAGCCTCTTCCCATAGCATTTTGGCTGACAACTGACCCTTGTTTGACTCCACCCTCTCACAGAGCCCAGGTTGGATGCCCTCTCTATCAGAGCTGATGGAAATTCATCCATCTTCTGATGCTGTGACTTCCAAAATAGAGGTCTGACCGTGCACGGACATGATACTGAGATGAGAGGTCTCCCTTCATTCTCCCAACTCAAATACAAGTGACCATGTGCTTTTTGTCCCTTTTATGCAGATGCTAAGCTCTGGGGGAGAGATGGGGCAGGCAGCTCTTTCCTCCTGCTGTGCTACACCCATGTCCAAGTCCTCAGCCCCATCTCAAGCCACAGCCTTGCTCCTCAAAACGGGCTGGCTCCTCATCTGATTGTGGCCATGAAGTAGGACACTGCCTTACCTGTGCTTGCCTGGCAGGCGCATGGGTCCCAACTCCACGTACCAGTCCTGTCCCTCTGGTCGGTACGTCCTGATCCGCCCACCCACCTGATTGCTTGTTTCCAGAATGGTAACCTAAAACCAAGGATGGGGTGGAGATTGCAGATGTTCAGGCAATGGCTATTTTAAGCAAACCACCTGCAAAGCAAGTTCACAGGCACTGTGGCAAGCAGCATTTATGGCCCATGGGGTGAGACAGGTCCCCTCCAGATGGCAAATGAACCATCTGTAGGTCCAAACCCCTCTCTGTATTGGCCAAGATCCCTCTACCTACAGGGCAGTTTCTCAGTTCCTAACTTCTGTGTCACGTTTGGACACTTACTCTCTGGTGAGAGGGTCCTAGCGTTGGTTCAGATGCTCCCTGTGCTGGCAGGATAAAACAAGGTTTTGAAAACAGCCAGAGGAAGGCACCAACCTGTCCCTCCATGCCTTTGACTCTCATGGGTTTGAATTTTGTCTAGCACCTTGGGATGGTCAACACAGTTTTGAAACCCCCAGACTCCCTGCTGCCTTAACAAGGCAGGATTTGAAGGGCTCATGAGTCTTGTGCTGGTTGATCTACAGCAACGAATGTCACCATTGCGCTGCAAGTTGCAACAAGTTGGAGAATTGTAGAAGTTGAGGCTGGAGGTGCCTCTGGAGGGGTCTAGTCCAACCTCCCACTCGCAGCAGCGCTGCCTCCAAGGCTGTCCCAGCTCTGCCTGATCTCAAAACCCCTTAGGGATGGAGAAAGAAGACTGCATCTTTTTACCTTTGCTGCTTACATTCATTTGGGGAGCATTGCAACAACTTGCTTTGCATGCAGCTTCATCTTATTTCCCTCCTGTCCATGCCCGTGGCTTTGAAAATCATGCCTAAATCAGATGAAATTACTGGCGCCCAACTGCTTTTCCTTCCTTTTCCCACCACTGTGATCCACTCCCTTGCATTTCCTTCTCCCTCTCCATGCTGGAAAATCTTTACTGTAGGAAAACAAGACCCAATGGCACTCATGGCTCTCATGCAATTACTTACTGTGTGGCCAGCATCGCGGAGCAACTTTGCTGCTGTCAGCCCGCTTATTCCTGCACCAACAATGACGATATTTGCTGGATGAGTTGCAGGTTCTAGCCCATCTTTGACAATCTTCAGCAGTTCCTCATAGTCTTTGTCATGAAGGCAATAATCAGGGAAACATGGAAACCTCTTTGCACTTAGGAGACCTACTAGCAGCAGTACTTGGAAGAGGACTAAGGAGAGAAGAAAAGAGAAGAAAATAACGCAACAAAGGCACTCGGCAATCAGCATGCAAGTTCATTCCTGACAGCCCTGGAGGGAGGTGACAGCACAAACTGGCTCCGAGTATGTTGGTGTCCAAACCCCGAAGAGGAACATCTAGCAAATCTGTTTCAAATCAATTAGCATGATTATGAAATCCATGGCATCAGCAGGTCTCTCATGACAGCAGCCAGATGTCAAGTGGGGTCAGTGAATGTGATCTTTTTTTTTTTTTTTTAAGGAGAAATCAAGCCCATAGATTTTTTTTTTTTTTTCATACTCATGTTCTGCTTGGGCAGCTGCTGTGGTGAATTCCCAAAATGAGTTTGACCCCTTTGAATAGCTCAGAAGACTCCATAATGAAGAATGGTAATTAATGTAATACATGTGCAAAGAATTAAGGCAATCTTGTTGTCCCAACTGCCCTTTCCCATACCTTAGTAATTCATGGCGTTTTTGATGCAGTGGATAGAAGGATGGAGGGAGGAGACAATATTATATAGAAAGATGGACAGACTAGATGGAGACTATTGCACAGAGGGACAGAATAGATGGAGGCAATATTACATAGAAAGATGGATAGATTAGCTAGATGAAGATAGGTGATGCGACTTCTCCGTTTATTTAAAGTGATTTAGTTTCTGAGATACCCTATAGGGAACAGAGATACCTATAAGGAACAGCAGGCAGACTGCAGCCCATGCAGAATAACCACTTCTACCAGAACAGACACAACATTATATGAATATAGTCACAAGGAAAGGAACTTTGAACGGAAACCACCCTGGGATTTTTCCAGTTTTGGTTTCTGTTCTCCAAGATAACTACAGGGCAACTTTCATTTTCTTTTCCTTCCCCCATATACTGCCAGATTCCTTCCAGGGAAAAAGAAAAAGCTTTTGAAACCACACCSTGGGTAATTCTTACTCCTGGAAAATCCTGGGGAATCACTGCTTTTGCTGGAACAGCCCCAGATCTGCAGAAAACTTGGGTCAAAGAGCACCTGCTGTGAATAAACCTCAGAGCTGTTACCCTGCAGGTGATCTTCTGAGAGACCTAAGACCAACTCCTGAAAGGAGGTCTTTCTACAGCCTGTAGAGCTGATCCAGCTTCCTGAAGACACTGTGGCAGTAAAAAAAAAAACTAGGAAGAATCTGCTACAATTAGCTTGTAAACAGCAGGGTTGCCTTCTTCAAAGTATGGCAGAAAGTGATATCATGTTGATAAAGCTGCATCAACCTTCCTGACCCAACGCTGCTGCTGCTGCCCTGACCTTCCCTGAGCAGGGATGYTGCCTTGAGTCACATTTTTGGCGTATGTGGGGTTCGTAGTGCTGTAGAGCCAGCAGCGAATCTTGCTGCCCTCGTTTCACCCAGCGTGGCAACCCCAAAGACCCATGGACTATGTGGAAGACAAAGGAGATCCTTTTTGGAGATCAGGCTCTCCGTGGGAGGAGAGCAAATGCATTGGGACCAGCTCTTGGAAATGTCTGATGGATCTCCATCAGACCTTCTTGTGTTGTGGCTAGACGTGGAGAAACCACAAACCTGATGCAAGGTGGTGTCCTCCAGGAAGGTCTCTGGAGACTCTGAGCTTGTGCCTGTGTTTCCATCTCTCCTTGCACAACTAGGAACATCCCACTCCCCAAACTTGCAAGGGAGGTCTCCCACTGCCTACAGTGCTGCAAAGTTGAGCTCCAAGTGATCATTAAATACCACAGCTGAAGAAAGGGAGGTCTATGGTTATGCTGTCAGGAGGTGACACAAAAGGCAGACGTTCCACCAGATGGGGAAAAAAAGACCAAACCCGGCCACTGAAGATGAAAGAAAACTAGAAAAAACAGCGAGAGAGCTCAAGATTCAGGGGAGAGTCACTCACCAATCCTAGTCATTGTTCCAGTAGGAAGACAAGTCCTCTGCCGAGATTTGTTTTCATTTTATACCCTGGGTTTAAAAAAAAAAAAAAAAAAGCAACCCAGCTGTGGTGGTTCAAAAAAATTCTGCCAGTCAGTACACCCCGGAAGACAGCAAAGCGTGATTTGTCATAAGAAGGGGAAGCAGCAATTTAGCGTGTAGTCAGTTCCTCTGCAGTTTTGTCATTTTTTTTTTCTTTATTCACTGGTGTCACCAGCTTTGGACATCAGCCATCAGTCTATGGCACACTTTAGGAAGTGTTATGATTATCAGAATGCAATAAGGGTGACCGCACCCTTTTTCTTGAAGGGCTGAGAACTTCCCAGCAGTGAAATATCAGGTTTGGTTTTTTCCTTGTACTGCACAAAGGGGCACCCATTTAAATCTATCTAAATATCATGGAATTCATTCTGCATCCCAGCGAGACCTCTGAGCTAGCATCCAAAATATCCTTTCTGGTGATGAAAATGGGCATTTCCAGATGACAGTTCATCTATTGGACACTTTTATGTTGTGTTGCACAATTTTGGTTTGATCCTCTCTTTGTTACTATAGAGGGAACTCRGAGCTCAGATGCCTTCACTGAAATGGCAAAAACTGGGTGAGTTGTACCAGCCTTTTTCCAGAATGAAGAACTTTGACCTACCAAAGCACCATAAACCGACCTGAGGAACCATCCCTTGGCTGGTTCACCACATCTTACCTGCCCGATGGACATACTCAACTCTGTGTAGGCACCTTGGCTGGTGTGCTCCAAAAAAAAAAAAAAAAAAAAACCCCCAAAAAAACCCCCACAAAAACCCACCCACAAAAAACCCAAAAAAAACCCCACCACAAACTACCCTTCCCCTCCAAACTTTCCTGTCTCTTCTATCCTTTGCCTTATGCCTGAAGACTGTCTTTTTCAGTTAATCAGATGATATGCTGATCTGATTGAGGAAATGAAACTCAATGTTGGTACTTGCCAGACTTCTGGACCCTGATGGGTGATGTCAGCACCAAGGCTACACCAGCGTCATGGAAGGGACTTCCCTTGAAAAGCATTTTGCAAGCCTCAGTAGTGACTGGCTCTTCTTAGTACTATTTTCTTATCAAAATCCTCCTTTTTTTTCTTTTTTTTTTTYCCCGCTTCAGTGCTTTCAGTTCTCCTTGCGTTGGAGCCCAGAGCTACGTGCATCAAAGCAGAAGCAAACTCATTCCCTTGTGCTATTAGAAGTTTGGTCTTTAGTTGTCTGGGTGTCTTCCCTGGCCATCCAGACAGCAAGGTTGAGAGCACAGTGCAGCTTTGGTATTATTATTTTTTTTCTGTCTTCTTTCAGTACCGCTTCCCTTAGTTCTTTGACCGCAACAGCTCGAGGCTCTTGTGCAGAGCCAACCTCATCACCATGCTTTATCCCATTCAAGTCTCAACAATATTGTGGGTTTTTACTAAGTTTAATCATAAAATATCTCGAGGTGGAAGGGAAAGCTAAGGATCATCGAGTCCAACTCCCAAAGTTTAAGTAGAGTTTTGGAGAATCACGGCAAGGGACGTGGGGCTTTGGAAAGATCAGGTGGTGGTGTCTACCCATGATGCTACATTGGTCTACTGTTTTAAATAATGCCCCAGAAGAGTGGATTGCAGAACCATGGCAAGGTCAGGACTGTGAGCATTGCATGGACATCCCATCTGTTACCCCTTCCATGAAGTCATGCTCTTGGGAAGTTACAAATTAAGTTCCCTCTGGGTGACTCTGGTCTTTGGGGCTTACAAATTGCTTAAGCCACTGATGACCAGGGTTTTAATCTTTGCCAGCCCAGTAGGAACCACTGAATATATTTGCATCTATAGGATCTCTTGGCTCTGGTGGGCTCTTGACATAGACATTGGGGTTTTGTGGTGCTATATTCAATGGGTCTTCTTGGAAGAAGCCAGGATGGGGGTCTTCCCCAGCAATGTCCTCGTTGACAGAGTGTGGGTGCGTTTCTATAGCAAGGTGGAGACTTTGTGGTCCTGTTTCCTGTGCCTGCTCCTGCAGGCAGCCCAGTCCTGGAGCAATTTAATCTTCCCCAAAACCATATTCTCAGTGTTGCTGCTGGGATGGCCAAGGAGGTTCATTGTGCTTTTAACATCACCTTGGCTGTGCCATTGATAGGGTCAGTCTCTTCCAAAATGGTGATGTTTTTAATTCCAGGACATATCTCTGCCTGCATTAAGGCAAAATTAGGAGCTGATTCTTTGCATCCAGCTCACCAGCTTTCATCATGATGTCCACAAGTTCCCCGTTTGCCCTCATTAAAATTGGGTGACGAACGTCTGTGGAAATTTTCCTTCTAAGAAAAACTGAAGGATTGCATGTTTTTCTTGAGGTTTTTGTTCCAGAGCACGTCTCCATTTAAGAAAAATCCACCAGTTTGATTCAGGTTTAACATTTGGAAAAGGCAAAGGCATTCTTTTTCTGCAAAAAAACCCTTGTTTTGGGTCTGTTTTTTTACTGGCTTGTGATTACCAGGTTGTTTTCCTGATACCTCTGGGTGTCTATGCTGAAAACCCAGCAACACGTATTATCTCTTCATATGAAGCAATGATACTTCTTGGGGGATTTGGGGATTACATGATGAAACCTGTACGTACACATGTTCTGAGGACAGCTGGAGGCTTTGGAGGGAGGAGAGTTTTTCATCTTGTTTTGATTTGAGAACTAGATTAACGTGTGTGCTAACAAGTTGCTTTAGGATCAACCCTCAAATGACAGGTTCTATTGTCTGAGTATAAGCAATACCTGCCACTATTTGCAAAAGGAGTTCCTCCTATGTTCCTGCTCCTATCTGCTGCTTCCCTGAAGATTACTGGAAACCGAGTTTTCACCTGAAACCAATTAYGACATGAAGCTTGGAGAAGGACAGTGGGAGGGATGAAAACCAAATTGAATCAGCCAGTGTGGGATTGGGAAAGAAGGGACAATTATTTGCTTCCAAATAATTGTCTTCTGGTTTTAATGTTGGTTTTTTGTTAATGAAGGGAGGASAAAAAAAGTCAGGGTTTGGTCCTCCAGAATCAGAGCAGGTAGGTGTTGGTGTGGGACATCGACTGTGTTTTTGATGGTGCATGGAGGAACTTGAAACATGGGAGGTGCGTGTATGCGTGAGCATTTACACGTGGATATGAAAATGAGCTATGTATGTAAAGCATGGGGAAGGAAGAACGTGGGGTGTATCTGGGTGGATTTGTTAACTAAGTAATTAGCCATAAAGAGTCTTCGAGCTGGCAGACACAGGTCTAAGGTGTGCAAGCAGTTTCTGTTGAGGAAAGATGCTCTTTCAAAGGATTTTCTTGTCATTCGTTTTCTGCTCGCCCAGAAGACTTCCAGGACATGTGTTGCACGTACTTGGCTCGGTTGTGCAACTGTGAGACAAAACTTTTGAGATTGAGGAGATACTCTGAGAAATAAATGCTAGTTTTTAGGTCAGGTGGAAGATTTCCACTGGGAGGGTGAACATCCTGGAGGGGTGAGGGTTCCTGGAGGTCTTCAAACCTTGCAGGCACCCATCACGCYTGGTTGCCCTGTCCAAGAGGGACCCCAGCGACCAGCACTGGCCAGGATTCTACCCATTGTGAATTGGGGGGGGGGATTGTTCACTTGGCCAATGGTAGGGCTCAGAGCTGCCCCTCATTTGCATAAAAYGGGGAGTGTGGGGGTATTTGTAGGATTGAGGGGTCCAGGCAGTGCAGGGACAAGGCTGAGCCATGGTGTCTGCTAGGGGAAGAAAGACGAAGACCCAGCRGGGAAGGAGACCCCAGCAGGGAAGGAGACCCCAGCGGGGAAGGAGACCCCAGCAGGGAAAGAGACAGATGAGCCATGGCAGGAGATCTCCAGCCAAGCAGAGGAAGCATCGGGGCCAGGAGAAGCTTCAACCTGTGGAGAAGCAGAAGAAAAGGGCTTTGAAATGCTCCTTCCACTCCATCAATGCCAAGACGCTCAACCAGATCAAGCGAGACAGCCGGTTCCTCTCCCACCAGGCGAAGGGGCTCATGATCAGCTTTGTGGAGGACATCTACAGGCAGGTGTCGAGCGAGGCCGAGCGGCTGCGGAGGGAGAGCCGGGATCCCCTCGTCAGCCCTGCGCACGTGCAAGCCGCCCTGCAGCGTGTGGTGCCGAAGAGGAGTTGGAGGCATCTGCCTACCGTGGTCTCGAGAAACAGGCACTAGAGAAAATATCCTCCTTCCCTTGAGGTTCGAATGGGTGGCAAACAAGACCTAAAGCCCAAGGGAGAGGAATTAATACACCAGAACACCCCAATTGCTGAAAAGACCTGTGCAACCACCAGTTTGGGAAGACCTGAGCGATGCACCAGGTGGAGTGGGGGGGTTTGTCAAATGAAATATTCAACATGGCATTGCAATAAAGCCTGAATGCAGCAGCCTTTGGTGGTGTGAGGAGTTTCTTTTGCAGGAAAGGATGATGAGGGGTTGGGCTGTGGCTCGGTGTTTCATTAATGAGAATCTGTAAGTGGTTTTTATCTTAGAGAAATATGGGCTTTCATGCCCTCCTTGCTGCAAGTAGATGGTTACATATGCTTGAATATATGTGCTTTAACTATCAGCAGATGATGGGAATTGCTGCGAGCAGGGGAGAAAATCCTGCCAATCTAAATTACCCTACAACATCCCAGTTCTGTTAAACCTGTCCCTCATCAAGTTATTACCCGTGACAATTAAAGCAGCAATTCTTAAAATGAAGCAAGATCAGCCTAGCCGTGTGCTGTGCAGCAAGGGTGCCAACCGGCTTTCAGAATAATGGTGGTGTTTGCCGTCGCTGTGTGTGCTTCCTGGGTTGAATTTGCTGCGAAAAAGCCTATTATTGGTATCATCAGAGAGGAAGGAAAAAAAAAAAAAAAGAGGAAATTATTTTGTTGAGGCGGGGAAAAAGGGATTTCCCTGACCGGGAATCGAACCCGGGCCGCGGCGGTGAGAGCGCCGAATCCTAACCACTAGACCACCAGGGAAGCCATRTGAATGCTTTACTGCCGCGGACCCACGCGTGGCCGCTCCACGAGAGACCCCACGGAGGGGGCGGCTGCGCTGCCCCCGCCTCTCCCTGCAACCAAGACACCTGCGGGGCAGGGTGCAGCCCGTTTTCCCCTCCCTTCCCACCACCCCCCCCCCCCCCCCCCCCCCCCGTGCTTTTTCTCCACGCGTGGGCGCACTTTGCAAGCGGTGAACAGTAGAGACGGTTACAGGAGCAAGTTTTTTGGGGAAAATAAAGGAGAATYGGCGTTCTCCCTAACTCGGGGGTGATGGGGGAATTATTTAAAATAAATTATAGAAATTTTAGGTTTTAGAAGGAAAAGGTGTGTCAGAAGTGGGATTTGAACCCACGCCTCCATTCGGAGACCAGAAAACCCCGGGCAGGGAAAGCAAAGCCTTGAGTCTGGCGCCTTAGACCACTCGGCCATCCTGACACTGTCAAAAACCTTCCTCACCCTCCTCACCCTCAACAATTAATCCTTCTGTATCTTGATCTTTCCTGCCTCTTTTCTAATCCTCCAAATTTGCAGCAAGTTTATTTTTTGCAGCGGTAAAACCCTTTTCTGGCTCTTCTCTGCTTCCATCGCTCCATCCCTGGTCCACGTGGTCTCTGTTGCCCGCTCAGGATAACACAAGGATTTGCTTTTTCAGAAGAGCCAGACCAGCCCGACTGACACCGAAACACACCGTGGTCCTGGCTGCAATTTGGTCATCACCTCTAAAACGAATAATTAGGAGAAAGATGGAAAAAAGAAGAGGCACGCTCACATGCTCCTGGTGCTAGTAAAATCCCTGATTTCATTTAATTTAACACCAACTCAGTTTTACTTTCTATTTTTATTCCATAGCCAAATTGAGCGCTTTTCTCCTTATTGTTTGCACTCTTGGAAGTCTCTCCCATCGCTTTGCAAAGCCCAGCAGGGTCCATCGAAGGCTTTTTTCCGACGTTTCTACAGTTGCCCCAGAAAGGCAAAGCCTGAAATTTCCAGGTTTAGCTCCAGATCTTTCTGAAAACCTTCCCTCTCCGTGCCAGCCATGCGCCTTCGTTAAGCGAGTGCAATAATTAACCTAGGAAGAATCAAAGTCGAGTTGTTTCTGACTCTTTCTCTGCAGGGAAATGCAGAAGCAAAGGTGTTTTTGGAGAAAACTTTTTGGGATTTTCATTGGGGTTAAGTCAAGTCAAAAAGAGGGTATGTTCTTTTGGTCTAATTCCATGCTTTTCAGGCAAAAAACCCTTATGCAAATTCCAGATGAGGAAGCACTGCATCATAAGGGCTTTGTCGCAGCTGGCCAATCCTGGACAGCAATGTCGATCCCTCATTTGAATATGTCCATCTATATGAGGGCCATGGCTCTGGTGGGACACCTTTGCAGGGAGGAGCACTGAGTCTGAAGGAGACCGCATGGCTGCAGCCACCAAGAGACAAGGAAAAACCTTGAGGAGGAGGAGGAGGAAGCAGAAAGTCCAGAGGACAAAGCCTCTGCTTAAGTGGAGAAGGTCTCTGGCTCAGGCTGGACGATGGAAACCAATTCCAAAGGGATTAAGCGGTTGGTTCAAGAAGGGATCCTGCAACAGGTACATCTCCAGGCTGCTGAGCCAGCTGCCACCACCGACCAGGCGCATGTCAGTGAAGGCAAAGAGGCTGATGAACATCTCCATGGGCGTCCTTTGCAAGGGGTTGGTCACCGAGGCGGACCACCGGAGGAAGCAACGCCGGGGGTCCTTCATCGGTATCTTGGAGCTGCAGGCTGCTGTGGATAAGGTTATGAAAGGTGAAGGTAGAGTGTGTTTTGCCTCCTCCATCCCCAGCAGATCTTGCATGAACTGAATAACAAGGGCCTATCCTCTCGCCATGGATGTCTTTCCTTGTCTCCCTCATTGCATGCCTGGGAGAAGAAGAAAAGAGGAGAAAGAAGAATAAATTCAGTGTCTTTCTCACCTGCCTGATTCAAAATCATTCCTGTAAAGACGACCACCAAACCTGGCGTCCTACCAATACCCCCAGACCCACATGCCCATGCAGGAGGTAATTTGGAGGGCAGCTCCTGGATGGGAGCATCTTCAGCATCCTGCCCACATAAGGCTACATTAATCAGCCCCCCGTGATGCTGGTGGGAGACCACCAAAGTCCATCTTGACCTCTTTGAAGACCCCCTTTGTGCAGCTGGGAGCTGAGACCTCAGCACCTGCAGGGAAAGACTGCTCCCCATCAGGAGATGCCATCCTCATCTCAGACCACACCAACTGTCCGGGGAGGTTGGAGATCCACTGGGGAGGTTTGCCATGGTTGGAAACAGAGCAATGGCCTCCAAGTCATACCTGCAGTTACACTCATCTTGGTTTGGTACTGAGTAGGAGAGAGAAATGATGTTTTCTGCCACTCATTCTCTTTATTTATAAGGTCTGCACTTATGGGTGTGGTGTGTTACTTTGCCAAGATTCAAGGAGATGGGTGGGTACCATACCAAAGCCCAGTGTTGTCTGGAGCTCCCTAGCCATGTTCTCCAGACAAAGCCCAATGACCTTACAGCTCAAATGCAAAAAACCCCAACGTTAAAACAGGGGTAGGTGAGGCTGCAAGGACAGCCTGCAGCTCAACAGGGCAGTGAAATGGCTGCTTACCTTGCCGTGGCCAGAGCTCAAATAGCCCCAGGTGTCTGTGCAGCTCTGGGACACCCAAGTAGATGAGTTTGGCCAATGAGGCCAACACTTTGGGCCCATCTGCAGAAGGATCAGTGACCCCCCCTGGGGTTTTTACCCTCCCAGCTCAGGATTCACCCCCATGGGATCCAAAGTCATGTGGAGTGGTAGGATAAGACCAACCCCGGTGGCGTCTGGCTCCTGGGCTTGCTCCTTGCTGGCTGCTGGAGCCTCTTTGGGGACCCTGAGGCTCTGGGGCTTCCTCCTGCCCCAGCCTGGAGGGTAAAAAGGGGGCTGTGGGGCTTGTGTGCCTGGACTCCCCGTGGGTACACACACAGAGATCACAACCAGTATTTATCACACCACCTTTTATTCCTGAAGCTGTTATCACTACTAGCAGATCACCAGAGGAGAGGGGAACACCAGATGGGGRATGAAACAGCCTTTGGGTGCCTTGTATCAAATGTCTTGGTATGGGGAGAGTTCGGAGCAGCAAGGAAAAACAAAGGTCCTTTTTGTTGTTGTGTTTGGGCAAGGTGGGAGCTGGAGATACCCTGTGCTAATTTGGCTGCGAAGAATGAGGGGTGTTTTTTCTCTCTTCCAGCGGAGTAGGAGGAACCTCACCCAGAACTGGTGTTTTCTGCAGATGGTGGCCACGCTTGGTCCCTATCCTTCCCTTCATACTCCTGGATACAAAGATCTTTCTTCCCTCTCCCACATGTGCCAAGATAACCAGAGTCCTGGTTGACTTCCAGTCTCTGGAGAAGACCTTCTGGCTGGGCTGGCATCACTGGGCTTCACCAGCACTGTGTGGGACCTGGAGCCACTCACGCACGGAGCTGGTGCACCCCGTGGCCATGGTGGAGCCGCCGGTGTGTGATGACGTTGGAGCTCTGGCTGAAGCTCTTCCCGCACTCGGGGCAGCGGTAGGGCTTCTCCCCGGTGTGCACTCGCCGGTGCTTGGTGAGGGACGATTTGACGTTGAAGCCCTTCCCGCAATCCCCGCAGACATAGGGTCGCTCACCGGTGTGGACCCGCTGGTGGGTGGTGAGATGAGCCCGTTGGCTGTACTGCCGCCCGCACTCCCCGCACCGAAACGGCTTCTCCCCGGTGTGCACGCGCCGGTGCCGCGCCAGGTTGGAGACCACCGTGAAGCTCTTGCCGCACACACTGCAGAGGAAGGGGGTCTCCCCGGTGTGGCTGCGCTGGTGGGTGAGGAGGTAGGAGCTGGTGGTGAAGCCCTTGCCGCACTCAGAGCACTTGTAGCGCTTGTCCCGATGCCCGGCGCTGCAGTGCCGGACCAGGTGGGGTCGGTYGCTGAAGCCCTTGCCGCAGTCGGTGCAGCTGTAGGGTCGCTCACCGCTGTGTGTCCGTTGATGGGCAATGAGCTTGGAGCTGATGGTAAAGCCCTTGCCGCAGTCGGCGCAGGTGTAGGGCCGCTCGCCACTGTGCAGCCGCTGGTGGGTGATGAGGTTGGAGCTGCCGCTGAAACGCTTCCCGCAGTCAGGACACTCATAGGGTTTCTCCCCGGTGTGGGTGCGGCGATGCTTGATGAGATCTGAGCTGACGTTAAAGCTCTTCCCGCACTCCTGGCATGGATACGGGCGCTCGCCCGTGTGCAACCGGCGGTGGGTTACCAGGTGGGAACGTTGACTGCAACGCCGGCCGCAGTCGGGGCACTTGTAGGGCTTCTCCCCAGTGTGGCTCCGCCGGTGGCGCGCCAGGTTGGACACCACGTTGAAGCTCTTGCCGCAGTCAGCGCACTGGTAGGGCTTCTCGCCTGTGTGGATGCGACGGTGTGTCACCAGCGCCGAGCTGTGCCCAAAACCCTTCCCACAGTCAGGGCATTTGTAGGGCTTGTCCCCACCGTGGCTCCGCTGGTGACGGAGCAAGTTGGAGAAGACCCCGAAGCTTTTTCCACAGTCAGGGCAGGGGTGCTGGGACACCCGTCTCCGGAGGTGGAAGCTCTTCTCGCTGGTGGGATGAGGGATGGGTCTATCCCTGGGGCGAAGGCTGTCGGGGAACAGCAATTCCCTGCATGTCCCTGGAGTTTCCCTCCCAGGACAACCCTGGACCTCCTCTTGGCCCGTCTCTTGGGACCTCTGGTGGATGTTGGCTGGCTCATGCTGCTGGGAGATGTCCTCCAGGCAGGTCTTGATGTCTGGGTCTGTGTGTGCGGCGCTGTCCCTCATCCCACTCACCATCCCATCCCCTGCAGAGGAAAGAGGAAGAGATATGAAGAGTCAGTCCCTGGCTGGGATGGAAAAGGGAACCTACCGAAGAAGCAGGGCAGGGGAAAGCCAAGAACGAAGAAAGCTCATGTGAGCTCCACCTTCAGTCCAGGCCCAAACACTGACCATTGGCCAGCTGGAGAAGCTTGGGCTAAAGTTCAGCTTCAAACCCCAGCTCTTAAAACCCTCCGTAACCTGAAAGGAGAACTTCTGCCTTTGCTTCCCATGGGCTGAGAGTTCCCCTCCAATGTGCATCTGGAGGCAACATCTCCCAAGGGACTAGGAGAGGTTCTGGGACCCCTCTCCTAGAAGATACCAAGCTCAGCGTGGGTGTCTTAGGGCCTGGGTAGAAATTCCAGGTGTTTTGCTTTTCTCCCAGATGCTTTCTAGGTTATTTAAGCCAGTTCCTCCCTTGTGGAAGAGTTGTTAGAGAAGGGCTTTGCATCTGAGTCCTGGGGAGCTGGGGCCCACGTCTTCTCCTCCAGCTCCAGCCCAGAGGAGAACCTGTTAGGTTGAGGGTCAGCAGAGCTGGTTCCTGAGACAGAGCAGAGGTCTGGGTGCATTTGAGGAGTTAATACGAGAAGATCTGGGGACTCTGCTGGAGAGAGGACGATGCCAGGGCTGGGCACAGCTGAGAAAGGTCTCTCTCCTTGTTCTCTTACATAGCATCTCCTTCCACCATGGCTGGAGAGAACATGGGGCCAGATAGACCATTGGTCTGATGTGGTAGAGCATGTGCTCCTCTGAAGAAGGTGGGGACGGAGGGTGCTATGGGTCCCCAGTAYGTGTCCCAAGGGGGAAGCACAATTGCCAGAAGCAATGGGGAAAGTCTCCTTCACCGCCAAAGTCTAGAGGAGCATCCCCTGTGCCCACCCAACCCCAAGACTTAGCCCAGGAAGAAGCGAAGGTGCGTTCTTACCCAAAGAGGAGTCATTTCCAGGACTCTCCTGCATGGCTTC
This sequence comes from Phoebastria nigripes, assembly GCA_035582835.1. Classification (NCBI taxonomy): domain Eukaryota; kingdom Metazoa; phylum Chordata; class Aves; order Procellariiformes; family Diomedeidae; genus Phoebastria; species Phoebastria nigripes. The sequence continues at coordinate 37,028 of JAYKAV010000494.1, read as the reverse complement.
CCGGTACTGGGCCCGCTGGCCAGGATTGGTGAAGTACCGAGCCACCTCCTTGAAGGTCACTGGACACTGAAACAACAAGGATGTCCCAGCTCAGTGCCTGCCACGATGGGTCAGCTCGAGGCAGCAGGGAGAGGAGCCAAGGCTATGTTCAGCAGAGCTGCAAGAGAGCCAGAAAGGATGCGGGCAAGGATCAGGGATATCAAGGTATCGTTCCCCATGGGGTGTAGTTAAGCTGTGGAAAGCCTTGCTGCAGGACATCATGGATGCTAAAGGGCCACATGGGTTCAGAAGGCAGCTGGGTAAGCTTACGGGGAAGGAAAAAAAGAAACTGGAAAACACTGAGGGTTGTTAAACACCCAGCAATGCCTGATGGGGATGATGGAACTGAAGGAGCTCAACCAGGCTGGGCTTAACCTCTCCATCCCATCTTCTGTGCCTTTTCCTGTCACTTGGAGACACAAAACCCCATGCCCTACTGTGACTTTCCACCTYCCCTGTGTTTCTGACACAGGGGATCTCAAAGAAACCCTTACGGCAGCTTGCATCCAGGCTCAGCCTTGGAGCATGCCCACCACAGGCTCCGTCCTCTGCTCCTCACCACCTCTCCTGCACCCTGACCGCCGCCGGTGTATGGGGACCTCATGGTTCAAAGGAAGTTGCAGGAAGGTGATAACYCACAGCTACGGTCACAGAGCAGCTTGTACAGTCCCACCAGACTGGGCAGAAGGTAGCTGGCACTGACATTTCAGGTCAGCCAAAATGCACTTGCCCACCCCAAAGGAGAGACTCTCCCTCACCTGTGCTGGCCCTGCTGTGGCCATGTCCTTCTCCGTCCCTCTCAGCAGGGATGGGGATGCTCTGCTGGAGCCTAYGGAGGGAGAATGAGGTGCTGAGCTGTTCCCCAGGGGGAAAAGCTGGGAAAAAACCCTGGACAAATCCAGGCAGTRCCCTTTGCATGGGCATCTGTGCAAGGGAAGAAGCAGCCTCCTTCGTTCCTGTGAGGTTTTTCCCCTCGGGACACAAGAGAGGGCTCAGCCAGCCCTTGCCCAGCAGAGCTCAGCCTCGTCAGACCTTTTCCACCTTCTTGGGAGCAGATCTGCTGCTCGGATCACCAGGGAAGAGCCAGGTCCTGGGAGCAGCTCTGGTCTCCCCATGCCCTCTTGTGGCACAACCCCATGCACGGGGATGGGGCAAGAGCAGGGACTGGTGCTCCCTCTCTCTGCTCCTTGCACTGGTCCCAGTACAGGGTCTGGGGCTGGACTGGGAGGCAGGGCAGCTCGTGTGGGTCTCTCCCTCCTGCCCTGTGCCCATCACCTGGAGTCTCTGGCTCAGGATTTGGTGTGGACAGAGCCCCGGGGCAGAGGGCTGTTGTGTGCCTCGATGGGTCTAGGGATGCAGGCAGGGCTCTGCCTGCTCCACACCGGCACCCGCTGCCACAGTCCCTGCTCGGAGCACATCCAGGATCCCTGGAGAGCCCCCTTCTCCCCTCCACCTTCAGCATCCAGCTGATCCAGCCCCTTCCCATGTCCTCCCATACCCAGCCGAGCTGCAACACTCCCAGAGTTACCTGGGCTGCTCAGTGTCCCCCAGCACCAGGGCTTGGTCCCCTGGTCTCCCCTGGGGACATCCGTCCACTGCCACCAGCCAGGGAGTGATGGAGCAGGGAGAGAGGATCAGGAAGAATGCAGAAATCAGCTCCACTCCCTCCTTCGGTGGGGAGGCAGGGGTTAAATGCTTGTGCATTAGGGAGGGCAGGATTTAGGGATAATTCCCCATCCTTGTGCTCTTTCCAAAGCAAATTAAAAGAAAATTATTGCTTCCCCTCCGCTCCCGGCTTTTCCYAGCCAGGGAGGGATTAAACCACCACCAAAACCCCTGCACTCACTGTAGAGAAAAGCGTGCGCGTGGTTTCAAATCTCCTGGGCTTTCTCGGAGGCAGAAATCCAGGCTCCTCTCTCATTCCCCTGCTGCATTTCTTTATCTTCTTGTTCGCAGAGTTGTGTTTTCCTTGGCTTTCGTGATCTCCGCCTCCAGCAACAAGGAGGGATAACTTGGTAAGTGGAAATTCCCCTCCTTCCCAACCGCAAGCGCATGACTCCCGAGCCTGGAGCTCTGGGGGGAAAACAACCCGTTTTCACCATCCAGGTGATGAAAACACGGTTTGGGCCACTTTTCCAGGTGGAAAACCTAATTTCTTGCTTGCACAGCTCCCATCCCTGATGCTGATCAGGCAACCAGCCCGGTCTCCTCCTCTCCCACCTGGGGGATGCCCTGTTGCCCCAGAGAGATCCCCATCACCTTCCCACGCTTCCCCATGGTTGCAATACTCAAATATCCCTGCTGCTGCTGTCACGACCCCCCTGGCAGAGTTTCTAGCAAGGCTGGGGCTCTCCAAAAGCGCTGGGTAAAAGGGAAGAGCATGGGGGCAATGCGGGTGATGGGGCAGGACYGTAGTGGGGTCCCATGTGCCCTCTGTGGGTGCCGGGGAGCCTGCGGGGAGGGTCGGGATGGGGGGGAAGCCGGGGTTGGGTTACCTCTAGAGGGCTCTGGGTAAACGCTGCTGCTGAGGAGCCTGTTCTTGGCGTCTCCTCTCTCCCGGATACCGGCTTGGGCTTCCGGAGCAAAGCCATGCCCGGTGTCGACTCCATTGTGCCCTGCTGTTGGGAGGCTCGGCAGTCCTCGGGGTACAAGGAGGGGTCTGTGCATCCCCTCCTCCTTGCAGTCTCAGCCTGGGAAGGGGGGGACGCTTCTCCCAGGGAAAGCCCTGCGGAGGCAGCTCTAGGCTCGGCCGACAGCGAGTCCTGAGCCGGGGACTCCAGGTAACGGGGAGAAACCCGGGACAAGGATGTGCCCCTGCTCTGCAGTGGGTCCTGAGCTGCRTCAGGGCTGGAGCTTGCAGGATCCGGACCTTGGGGATGTTCCCAGGAGCAGCGGCTCCTTGGGGAGAGGACGGTGGCTAAACAGGGTGGAGAGGGAGCCCCGGTCCCTGCATGCATCCAGGGCTCCCCAGGAATGGGGCACACAGCCCAGCTCCTGGGACATGTCCCCCAGAGGGCTGACTCCCAGTGAGATGAGGACTGGGGGAACTGGGATGCTGGAGGGAGGAGGGCAGATGTCTATGTGGTCTGCCAGAAAGATGGGGGGAAACAGGGACCCTCCTGCCCTCCATCCCTAAGCTGCTCCGTGGAGGCTCAGGCTTAGTCCTGGACAGAGGGACTGTCCGTGTGCTGCAACCTGGGGAGAAAAAAACCTAACATTTCTCGAGGCACCCCCAGAAAAAGCATCAAAACCCAAGCAGGAAGCACTACAYGAGGGATCTCCTTCATTTCAAAGGACTTCTCTTCCCCACAGGGGATTTTCAGGAGCCCTGAGCAAGGAACGGAGGGAGAAACCCTCGTTCTCCCGGCTGCCTGTGTTTCTCCCCACCATGGAGCCGTGGGTGATGCTGGACCCACGGCAGAAGGCCCTGTACCAGGACGTGATGCAGGAGAGCTATGAAACACTGATGTCCCTTGGTAAGCAAATACAAAAAATTCTTCTTGAACATCCTCCCACTTTTTTCCTTGCTCTTTTTTTTTCCTGTCTCTGGCAGGGAAGCAAAGGGATTGTGAGCGGGATGAGAAGAGGGGAGGAAGAATCCAGGCAGTTTCGCGGGGGATTTCCCCAAATCCCAGCCCTCTCCTCGAATTTTCTGCAGGAAAATGTTATTGATCTCTCCGCATTTTTTTTTTTTAATTGGAAATACGGGCAATGGGATGCGCTCAGCATTTCCACATTCCTAGTTCAAACTGGGATCAGGTCCTCCCATCGCGTCTCTCTTTCTTCTCTCTGGGAGACCAGGTTTTTTATGGCAGTCCCATTCCCGCTCCATCAATTTAAATGCCACCCCTGCTCCGGTCGAGGCCACAGTCTCCCCTTTTTCTCCTTTTCCCATCTCCCCAGCAGCACAGGGGCTGGTGAGTGAAAAAGCAGCGGAGGAAGGAGCAGCAGAGGAGAGCTGTGAGGAGCTTGAAGCGTGCTCATCCCGCAGCCCGGAGAGGGAGAAAACCCTYGGCTCAAACAGGCGGAAAACGAAGCGCCCGGATAAAGCCGTGCCGCACGGTGCTGCCAAGATGCCCAAAGCTGCRGCGGTCCCCAAACTGGACTGTGCCAAACCCCTCCGCGGGGCAGCCAGCAAGGGACCGGCACGGGAGCGGCCGTACAGCTGCGCTGATTGCGGCAAGAGCTTCCCATGGGCTTCGCACTTGGAGCGGCACCGGCGGGTGCACACCGGCGAGCGGCCTTTTGGCTGCCCCGAGTGTGGGGAGACTTACAGCCAGAGCTCCCACCTCCTCCAGCATCGCCGTACCCACGCCAGCGACCGGCCACACAAGTGCGGCGACTGTGGCAAGCGCTTCGCCGGTGCTGCTGAGCTGGCAGCACACGGCCAGGGCCATGCCACCGAGAAACCCCACAAGTGTGGCGACTGCGGCAAGGGCTTCGTTTGGGCATCCCACCTCGCCCGGCATCGGCGGGTGCACACYGGCGAGAAGCCCTACCGCTGTGCCGAGTGCGGCGAAGCCTTCAGCCAAGGCTCACACCTCGCCAAGCACCGCCGCAGCCACACCGGCGAGCGGCCCCACCGCTGCCCGGCTTGCGGCAAGACATTCTGCCAGAGCTCCGACCTGGCCCGTCACCGCCGCACCCACCTGGGCAAGAAAGCCTTGYGCTGTGGCGACTGCGGCAAGCTTTTCCGAGCTGGGCCAGCACTAGCACGGCATCAGCGGTGTCACCGGCGGGAGCGCGCCCACCGTTGCGCCGATTGCGGGAAGGGCTTCGTCTGGGCATCCCACCTGGAGCGGCACCGGCGGGTGCATACAGGTGAACGCCCCTTTCCTTGCGGCAGCTGCGGTGAGCGCTTTGCCCAAAAAGCCCACCTCCTCCAGCACCGCAAAACCCACTCCCCCGACCGGCCCTACAAATGCGGCGACTGCGGCAAACGTTTCGGCGAGGCTCCCCCTTTCCTCGCCCATCAGCGGGGCCACGCCGCCCAGAAGAGCTACACCTGCAGCGAGTGCGGCAAGGGCTTCGCTTGGGCGTCCCACCTCGAGCGGCACCGCCGCGTCCACACCGGCGAGAAGCCCTACGAGTGCCCCGAATGCGGCGAAGCCTTCAGCCAGAGCTCCCACCTCACCAAACACCGCCGTAGCCACCTCCCCAAGGCTGCTTTCCCCCTCGCCCCCCAACYGCTGCCCCCCTCCAGGACCCGACTGGTGGGGGAGAAGCCCCACAACGCCGCAGGGCTGGTGAAGCCACCCGGAGCCTGCAGCGGTGAGGAGCCCTGAAGGACTGAGACCCCCGCATCGGTGCGATGGATGGGGAGGGATGACCATGCCCAAGGGAGAACTCGGCTTGGGGACAAATAGAAGGACACCAAGTGACATTTAAGGGGCGGAGTGTGGCACCAGGGTGGGTGACAGGGCTGCTCCAGCGAGGCATCGGGGTGGGATTTATCCTTCCTGATGTATCCCAGCAGCAATGGGTGAACRGTGCCTGCACCCTGCCGCGAAGAGGACCCCGGAAAGGGAAGTCTYGGGGGAGAGGGAGCCTCTTCCCAARGGAAAYGGTGCTCTTCTCCAGCGGGAAAGGATGGGGGTAACCCAGGGCTGGTTCTTGTGGCAAAATACGGTGTCATTTGTGCTTGCTCCTTGCTGCCGGCAGGCTGGAGAAGGGGATGCTGCGATGGAGAGGGCGAGACGCTGAGGGCGCAGTGGGCGCGGCAGTGGGAGATGCCGGCATGGGGCGAGGAATAAAAAGGGAGCCCCGTACCCCACAGCCGCCTGTGTCTGGCTCTCCTTGTGCACCAACCCCGGGCTCCGTCGTTTTTCCCTGCTCCTGGTAGGAAGCATCTTCTCCCTCTCCAAAGACAAAACCACGCTGAGACAGGCAGAGGGGTTTTTCTTTTTTGCTGAACTACCTTCTACTTTATTACCTGCTAACCCAAGCCAAGGAAATCCAGCCTCTCCACCCTTGCCAAATTCCCGGCTCGAYGCATCCCAAACCACCCTCGGCACAACCCAAGCAGCATTTGGGGGGTCCCAGCAAGGAAGCAGCAGAGCTGGTGACTGATGCAGGTCCCCATGGCTCTTTTCCAAGCCATTTGCCCCCAAAAGCCCCCCTGTGGAAGGGGGGTCCCTGGGTGAATTTACCGATGGGTCCCCTCCCATACACCCAAGCTGTGTTGTCCCCCTTCTGCCCCCCCTCAACAGTGGGGCAGAGGATGAGGAGGGTTATAGGGAGAAGTGTTGTTTCCCCACCGCTCTAAATTATCACCCAACCCTCCCCAAATCTACCCCCAGCCTCCCCCGTCCCTCCTCTCCCGGTCTCCCCAAAAAGCCCCTACGCTGGTTGCTACCCACCGGCACGCACCGCTTGCCCTCCCCGTGCCCCCTCCCCACTACTTCACCCCTCCTTCCCCATCCTGACCCCCACCCCAGGCTATCCTGGGCCCTCCCAGCTGCTGCAACAGCCCTTTTCCTACCCTGTGCCGGGGACGGGGGGGGGACAGGCCGGCCTCCCACCTTGGCCGTGGGGCGTCCCCAAAGGCGGAGGGTGGCTCTGAGCACCCCCCTGGRTCCCCACGGCCTCATCTCAGGAGCTGGGGGGAGGGAGGGAAGCCCAGGGCTCCTGGGGGGCAGAGGCATCGCTTTGCAGGGTGTCCCCCTCCCCAGGCCTCCACATCATGGTGGGGGGCAGGAGAGCCTTGGCAGCCCAGCCCCTGGGGGCTGCGGAGGAGGAAGAGGAGGAGGAAGGCACGGGGTGCTGCTGGAAAACGGAGCTGGGCTCTTCAGGCCAGAGCTCAGAGGGGGTGGGCGTCCCCCCTCGCCTCTCGCCCTCCCACCACGCAGGCGGCAGCAAGGAGAGGGGGCTGCGGCCCCCGGTGCTGGCGGCAGCGGCATGCAGTCGCTGGTGAGCCGCCAGGGCCGTGCCGAGGCCGAAGGCTTTGCCGCATTCGGGACAGATGTGCCGCTTCTCTGGGCCGCCCTGTGTGTGGGCACGCTGATGCCGGTTGCGGTGGGAGCTGCGGCCRAAGCATTTGCCGCAGTGGGCGCAGGAGAAGGGTTTCTCGCCGGTGTGGGTGAGCCGGTGCCGGTCGTAGTGGGAGCTCCAGGCAAAGCCTTTGCCGCAGACACTGCACTGGTAGGGTTTCTCACCCCGGTGAAGTCGCCGGTGCCGCTCCAAGCTGGCCGGCGTGCTAAAACCCTTGCCACACTCGGGGCAGGCGTGGGGTCGGCCCGGCTGGGCAGCATGGGTGCGGCGATGAGCCAGCAAGGTGGAGCTGACGGCGAAGCTCTTCCCGCACTCGCCGCAGCGGTAGGGCCGCTCGCCGGTGTGTACCCGGCGGTGCCGTTCCAGGTGGGAGCTGACGGCGAACGCCCGCCCGCACTCCCCGCAGCGGAAGGGCTTCTCCCCGGTGTGGATGCGGCGATGGCGCTCCAGGTGTGAGACCCAGCCGAAACTCTTCCCGCAYGCCCCGCATGGGTAGGGTTTGCCGCCTCCTCCGGTGCCGGCTTCCTCGGTGGCTGCCGGCACGGCTTTGGTGGTGTCACCGGCTTGCTGCTGCCGGGCGTGGGTGCGCCGGTGCTTGGCCAGGGCTGAGCCCCAACGGAAGCAGCGTTTGCAATCTGGGCAGGGGTACGGCCGCTCGCCAGTGTGGACACGCTGGTGTTTGAGGAGGTTGGAGCTCTGGCCGAAGCATTTGCCGCACTGCTCGCAGCGGTAGGGCCGCGGGGGGCTGCCAGCGGGTTCAGCACCGGCCGGAGTCGTCTGGGTGCCCTTGTGCTTGAAGCGCTGGGGGTCTGTCTGGTGGTTGAGGCGCTTGCCACAGTCGGCGCATTTCTGGGGGGGTGGCGGGGGCTCTTCCTCCGCCTCCCCATCCTCCTCATCCTCGGAGGCGGCAGCAGCAGCGTGGGTGCGCATGTGGCGGTCGAGGTGGGAGCTCCAGGCGAAGGCTCGCCCGCATTCGGCACACTGGAAGGGCTTCTCACCGGTGTGGATGCGCCGATGCCGCTCGAGGTGGGAGCTCCAGGCGAAGGCTTTCCCGCACACCCCACACTCGTAGGGTTTCCCACCCAGGTGGCTCTTCTGGTGCCGGTCAAGGGCCCCCGGATCAGCAAAGCTGCGGCCACACTGGGGACAGCGGTTGGGTTTCTCCCCGCCAGGCGCGTGGGTACGCTGGTGGGTGAGCAAGGAGGAGCTGACGCTGAAGCGACGCCCGCAGTCGGGGCAGGCATAGGGCCGCTCACCCGTATGGACCCGCTGGTGGATGGTGAGGTCCGAGCGTTGGATGAAGCACTTGCCGCAGTCRGGGCATTCGTGTGGGCGGTCGCCAGTGTGGATCTTCTGGTGCTTCACCAGGGCTGACTTGTGGCTGAAGCTCTTCCCGCACTCACCGCACGTGTTGCTGGGTTGGCTCTCGCCCAGGCGCGTGGCCGTCTCCCCCAGTCCCCCACTCCTGCCCGCCTTTGCCCCGGCAGGGCTTGAAGGATGCTCCTCGCCCGCAGATTTCACCACTTCAGGCTCTTTCTCAGCAGCTTCTTCTCGAGGGGGTTCCTGCTCTGCTCCTGCTCCATCCTCTGTGGGGCACAAAGAGAGACAGACACAACCCAGGCCGGAGACATCATCTCTGCCAGGGCTGGAAAGATGGGAAGGTGGTAGGAAAAGGAGATAAGGAGGGATTCCGCCTCCTTTTTTATTTCACACGCTCTTCCAGGTAAGCACCTCTAGCAGAGGCATCTCCGATCCCCATCGCTCCTCTCTGCCACCAACACGGACATGACACGATCGGAGGCTCACCTGTGGCTGGGGTGTCCCTGGGTACGTGGAGATCCAGGGCTGTAGGTTCATCCCCATGGTCCAGGCGGGACAGCAGATCAGGCTTGGAAACGGGGAATTCTGGAAAAGAGGCGGGGGATGAGCAACATGGGTCAGGAGGGTCTGCCCTCCCCAGCAGCCCCCCGACCCCAGCACCCCTTGCATGAAGACGTGAGGATCCAGCAAGCCGGATCCTCCGTCCATCCCAAATTTTCTGCTGTGGGAGGGGTAGGCTCCTCACCCAGTGCCATCAGCGTCTCGTAGCTCTCCTGCATCACGTCGCGATACAGCGCTCTCTGTCGCGGGTCCAGCAGCACGTACGGCTCCATGGCTGGTGCCACCAGACCCCCTGAAAGAAGGAGGTAACCCCGCCGTAAGCAGAGTCCAGTGTCCCCCCTGCAAGGAGGAGGTAACCCCCCATAAGCAGAGCCCAGCGTGCAACCCATTGCCAGCCATCATCCTATGGATTTGCATCCGTCAGTTGGATTCTTTATGCAAAACCCTCTATTTTATTAACCTGTGGTTTCTCTAATAATCTAACAGATTATTATTCTCTAATAAACTAATAGAAAGGCTAAGCTGAATCATAAAATGGGGGTAAGGCGTGGGGACAGGTGGCTAATAAAAACTTCCATCCTTTACCCCGCCATGTATTTTCCCAAATCCTGCACGAACTTTATACTCTCTGCCTCTGTCAAATCTGGCTGAACAATTTTTTTCCCAAAAGTTAATGGGGAGGAGGAAGCAGAAGGGGAAAACAGAAACGCAGACAGCAGGATTCCTTAAAAAAAATGAAAAAAGAGATAAAACCCAGCCCATGAAGAACATGTTTCTGTAGCCTGCAGACAACACTCTGCTGAGAGATCCTTACCCTAAAATTCATTTTCACCCAGATTTTATCTAACAGCTAATTCCTACTGCACCAAACCCTGGGTGCTCGTCTACAGGATCCTTCACCTTCCCAGAGACTCCTGTCCCAAATTTTCCAGAACCCCCTGCAAAAAACCCCATAGCAATCGCTCCTCCTTCTCAAAGAGGATAAGTCACCCAGTTATTTCTCTACGCAAATCTCCAGTGCTCAGAGTCTGTGCTCGAGGGAAAAAATGAGTTTTTCCCAGCTGTAGGAAGAGGGTTTGGTGCTCTCCTTTGCAAAAATAATTTAAAAAGCAAATTACCACCACTCCCCCGATCCTTTGCTCATCCTTCTCTGTGAGCAGTGGGCATATTAGGATCCCAATGCGTGGGTTGATTTATCTTTTTTTTTCTAGCAGCAGAGCTGTTACAGCTGCGGAGGACGGAGGAGGTAGGTTGGGAAAAGGTGGATTTGCAGAAGGTTGTCACTGACTTACTGATGCCAGGAATAAAAGGGCGATTTCAAGCACGGCCCGCAGATCTCTCCTGCAATTTTTGCTTTTTTTTTTTTTTTTTTTGAAGCCCCCACCAGCATCTCAGCCCGCTTCATTTATTCCCCGGTAGTTTGCCATCCTGCTAAAAAAATAAAAATAAAAGGGTCAATACCGCACACCCTCGCAGACACTTCCGCTCCCGGCCCCCCGGCAGCCCATCCAAAAATGAAACCCACCCGCCTGAATGAAGCGAGGGGGGAAGGACGGATGCCTGCAGAAGGACAACGGGGCTGGGTTTTTGGTGGGGTTTTTTTGGTTTTGTTTTTTTTTTTTTTATTATTATTTATCCCCCCTCCCCAGGGATGGAGAGCATCCGGGCACCGAGTTTAAGCCTGGTGTGTGTGCAGGCACCCTGGGGAGGAGAGCCGGAGGGGATGGGAGGAGAGAGGAAGGGAAGGATAGAGGGGGAAAGAAAGGGGATGAAAAAAAAAAGGAGCCATTTTCCGCTCCCTCTCCGCATCCAAAGACCGAACCTCCCCGTTACCTGCAGTCTCCGGCTCGGGAGGTGCTGTCGGCAAAGCCCGGAGATGCCCCCACACACTTTTTCCCCCCAGAAAGCCCCTTTTCCCCCCCAAAAAATGGGGCAGGGGGACAGCGAGGGGCTGTGTCTGTGTGTCCCCCCCCAGGGATGTGAAGGCCACGGGGAGCGGGTCAGCACCGTGCGGTGGCCGTGGCGTGACCGGGGAAGCCCAGTCCCTCTGATATCCCGAGCAATAAGAGTTAAAAAAAAAAAAAAAAAAAAAAAAAAAAAAAAAAAAAAAATTAAATAGAATAAAAGAAAAAAGAAAAAAAAAAAAAAAAAAGAGGGGGGGCGAAGGGGGGGGGAAGAGAGGGGAGAAAAGAGCTCTGCACAATTGCCAGGGCCCTCTGGCGGCAATAGCGATGGTGTCTCTGGGCGGAAATTAAAAAAAAAAAAACAAAAAACCACCTTGCAAAGTGAAAAATGCTCACCAGTGTCCTGGTGAGGTGTTTTTTCCTGGAAATGTGGAAAAAAGGATGGTTTTGGGGTTTGCCTCCCCTCTGTGGGGATGGGGACGTGCCCCCGGGAGACATTTTCCTCACGGAGGGCTGCAGCAGTGCAGCTCCTTGCTGCTGGCCGGAAGCGCAACCCCATATATTTAATGGTGATAAACCCATTAGGAACCACTTTGGGGCCAAAAATCCTAAATTTGGAGCCGGGGAGGAGTATTGGGGAATGTTTTAGCAAGGCTGGACTCAGGGGACCRGGCTGCCGGGCTGCACAAATCCTCCCATTGCAGCATCCGTCCCGATTCTTCACAGTGGAAAAAGGGTCTGGTTTTGGGGGTAAAAGGGGGCTTTTCTGTCAACGGGGGTGGCTGCCTGCATGTTGGGGATGTCGACCCAGCCAGGAGCATGGCCCAAATGTGTTTAAGAGCCCCACGAGGGGTTTGGGGCTCACAGATGCCTCAAAAATGGCCCTGTCCCCCCCCGGGCCACAGCGTCCCTTTTGGGGGGCTTTGCCCCCCGACAGGGCCTGTTGCCATGGCAACACCGGCTGGCTGCCCTCACCCAAGATGGACCCCAGGGCTTCGTCCCCCAGGGGCCATCTTGAGCAGGGCCCTCCAGGCAGCATGGGGAAGGCCGCGGCCATCTCGCCCCGCTTGCCCTGACCGCCCCACGCTGAGGAGGCGGCCACAGCCATCTTCCCTCTCGCCCTGCCTGAGGACGAGGCTGCCATTTTGGAAGAGGGCAGGGGCCGCCATTTTGGAAGCGGGCGCGGGCCGCCATTTTGGAAGTGGGCGCCTCCCTTCTGAGGCGATCCCGACCCGCAGGCCCCGAATTAACGGTTTTTCACCCCAATTTCTGCCCTCCCCAACCCAATAGTAATGTCTCCCGCAAATATTTCCTCCCCAAAGGAAATTTCACCACAGACAGTGAGGAAAATTTACAGAAAAGCAGAGAAATTGTGGCGTTGTATCCTCCAGCTGCCTCACGCTTCTCCCACAGCAAGAGGGACGCTCCTGGTGAGGACTGTAAATCTGGGGAAGGGCTATTGCATGGGTGCAGGGAGGTTTTGGGTTATTTTTCCCTGAATTCAGGTTCCTCGAGCTGATCTCTGACACTCATGGTGACATGGTGGAGAGGCTGATGCAGCTGAGAGGCCGATGCTGTGAAAACCACCCCAAAAACATCCTCTCTCCCACCTTCATGCCAGAAACCCCCAGTTCAGTGACTGCCACCCCTGAAAATGGATTTCTGAAGGAAAAAAAGGTCCACAGGAAGCTCCTCCAACTTCTTTTTCGCAATATTTAATCCTTTACGCTAGAAAACCCGGCTGCTGGGTGACGGGTGAGCGAGCCTGGAGCAAAAATGTGCCCCTTTCCACAAAAAGTACTAATTTTGAGGCAAAACAGGCAGCCTTGAGGGTCTGCTGTGACCCAGGGCAGCTCCAAACCCGCATCTCCTTTTGTTAACAAAAAAATGGTTTAAAAAATGATAAAAAGCAAAGCCAGGCAAACCACCCACTGGCTGATAGGGCCGTTAAGGCTTAATTATGATTGTGAAGCTGCGATTTAAATTGATTAAACGCCACAGGAGTTGTTGGGGTGGGTTTCGAGCACCCACATCCACCCCCTGGGATGCTCCCCCGCACCCTGGTGCCTTTGGCACCCAAACCCCAGCACCTTGCTGGCATTGGGGTGAATTAACCTGATTTAGGGGCACCCCCAGAAATGTCCCTTCGCTCCAGCCTGGTGGTGAAAACCAAGGGGAAAAGCATGAAAAATGGGAGGATGTTTCAGCAGGGTAGGGGGACAGCCCCGACTGTTAGAATAATTAAGAAAAATTTAAATAGGAGATTGCCCACGTTCAGCCTAACGAAGACGCTTTGTTGTCAAAACTTGAGACATTAAAACGATCGTTCTTAGTGATTATTAATATGTGATTTAATAGCATCTGTTTAGTAGACACAGGCTGAGGAGATGTGGATAAATTAATGTGTATTTTCAGGGAAGTCTGGGAATTATGGAGCTCCATGGATATAAAGATGCTCCGTGGGGCTGCTGCCCGCCGTGGGGCACCTCGGGGAGAGGCAATGCCCCACGGGGGACCCCGGGGTTGCTCCGTGGGGCTGGTACCCCAATACCGGGGGGGGGGGTCTCAAGGTAAGGGGGGGGTCCCTGGCCCTGATCCCCCCCCCCTTTACAAGGCAGGCAGGGGAACCCATCCCCCATATTTGGCTGTGCAGGCGCCAGGGAGAACGAGCGAGAACCCAGGGGTCCGGGCACCCCCTCAGCCCCCACTCTGGCATATGAGTGGGACCCAGGCGACCGGCTGCCCCCCCCACATCCTATAGGCACCGATGCATCCCCCCCAACATCCTGTAAGGACCCAGACATCCGGGCTTCCCCCCCACCAAGCAACCTATAGGGACGCAGACCTCCCCCTTGGCACCCTATAGGGACAGAGACACGTTCTCCCCCCACCCCAACAACCTATAAGGACCCCCACCCCAGCACCCTATAGGCACTTATGCATCCACTCCCCCCAACGTCCTATAAGCACTCAGACATCCGGGCTCCCCCAGCACCCTATAGGGGCACACACCCCTCCCAGCACCCTATAGGCACCGATGCATCCACCCCCCCCCAACATCCTATAGGGACCCAGACATTCAGGCTCCCCCAGCACCCTATAGGGACCCCCCCCAGTTCCCTATAGCCCCCCCACCAGGCCTGCGGGCCCCACCCCCGCCTGGCCGCGCATGCGCAGTCCGCCCTCCCGCGGGGACAGACGCAGGCGTCCTCTCGCTCTGTCCCTCCCCGCGCAGGCGCGGCCCCGCCCCCTTCGCACCGCGCAGGCGCGGCCCCGCCCCTCCCGCCCGGCAGACGGGCGGCGGAGCGGCGCGGAGCGGAGCGCGGAGCCCAGCGCAGTCGGGGAGCCGGGATGGAGGCGCCGCCCGCTCCCCCCGCCGTACCGCCCGCTCCCTGCAGCGCGGCCCGCAGCCTGCAGGACGAGTTGACGTGCCCGGTGTGCCTGGAGTACTTCAACGACCCGGTGCTGGTGGCCGAGTGCGGTCATAACTTCTGCCGCGCCTGCGTGACCCAGTGCTGGGAGGACTCGGCGCGGCGGCTCTGCTGCCCGCAGTGCCGGGAGCCGGTGCCGCAACGGCTTTTCCGCCCTAACCGTTCTCTCGGTAACATCGTCCACATCGTCCGCCAGTTGGGGCTGCCGCCGGGTCCCGCTGAACCGCCGCCGGGGCCTCCCGCCCCCGCCCCGCCTCTGCCCGCTGCCGCTCCGCCCGGCCCGCCGGGGCCGCCGCGCTGCCCCCGTCACGGCGAACCGTTGCGGCTCTACTGCGTGCAGGATCGCCGCGCCGTCTGCGTCGTCTGCCACCTTTCCCGGGAGCACCGCACCCACACCGTGCTGCCCGCCGAGGAGGCGGCCCACGCCGCAGAGGTCAGTGGGGAGGGGGCGGGGGTGCACCGGGACCCTGTGGCGGGCGCGGTAGGGAAGCCCCGGGGGCGGCAGGGAGCTGGGGAGCACACACCGGGTGCGCTAAGGACCCCCCTGTTTGGTGGGGGGTGCAGTAGGGACCCCCTTCCCGGGGGCGGCAATGCACCGGGAGCCCATGTCGGGTGCAGTAGGGCCCCCCCTCCCCCGGGCGGGAGAGTACCGGGACCCCACTCCCCGGGATGTTGGGGTGCAATGAAGACACCCCCTGGGGAGCCCTTCTTGGGCGCAGGAGACCACCCCCGAGGATGGGGGATGCAATAAGGACCCTTTCTGCGAAGGGAGAGCACCAGGGACGCCCCCCCACCCCGAATTGGGGGTGCAGAAGGACACCCCACGGGGTGGGAGTGCACCGGGGAGCCCCCTCCCCACGGGAGGCAATGCATCTTGGGTGCAATAGGGCCACCCCCCTCCTTTGTACCCACTGGCGACCCACTGTCCCCAGGGTGTAAGGTGCAATAGGGACCCCCCCTCGATGTGTACCCCCCCATTCAGATGTATCTGGGATGCAGTGAGGATAGTGGGGYCCTCCAGGGTGTGGGGTGCAGAATGGGGCCCCACTGGGGACCCCCTTCCAAGGTGGCTGCTCTTCCATACAGTGGGGCAGGGTATGGGGTGCAATAGGGACTCAAATCCCCCCCAAATGGGGACACCCTGGGGCGGGGGCTGACCTCATGCAGGATGGGGGAATGTCCCTGGTGCAAAATGGAGCTGGGTTTAACTGGGAAGATACTGGGAGGGGGATGTTGGCCAGTTTGGTCTCCTGTGTGAAGTAAGACTGAACTGGTATGGGAATCCCTGGGGTTGCCTTTGTGCGGGTGTGAGTGTGCAAAATACCATCAGGCACCCCAAAATCCTCAGATCCCGCTTCCCTGAGCAGAAATGCTCTGGAATGAGCATGGAGCCTGGCTCCTGGGGGTGGGGGGGCTTATTTTTTTAGTACCGAGCACAATCTGGGACTAAAGTGGAGCAGGAATCCCCCAGGAGTGACTTCCCCCCCTCCCCCCCCCCCCCCCCCCCAAAAAAAAAAAAAAGACCCAGCACAGGGTGGTTGAGCAACGTGACGCAGAGCGAATACAGAGCCTGGCCTCCAGTGGCTTTCGATCTCTGCCGAAACCGCTGTGGCGATGAAGGGGAGACCCACACGTTGCGATTCTGGGGGCTCCCTGGTGCAAAGAATTATTAATTAATAATTAAGAGGCTTGTGAGCGTGGCGGCCTGACCCCAAGCAGCCAGGCCTCGTTTCTCTGGCGGGGTGAAGGAAAACCAAGATGCCGGACGGGGAGCAGATGTTTACTGCGCAGCGGCGGGAGGAGGAGGGTGGCAGCACCGGTGCAGCCGGGGCGATCACGATGGATTGGGGAAGGGGATTACGTGATCGTTAAGTGCTGCATGTTAATTCTTGCAATTATCGGTGTTGAGGCAGGTGGCACCAAAGGTTTTTATACTGAATTTTGTACTGAAATTGCTGTGGGTGCCTGGTTGCGCCGTGCTTGCTGTCTTTGGTGGCCGTGGTTGCTCTTAGTGGGAAGCTGGAGCTCGAGTTGGCGTCGTTCCCCCCACCCCCAAATTTGGGATCTTGTCCTTTTTTAGGACCGCGGCGTCTTTAGGCGGGTCTGCCATTGACCGCTGCTCAGGCTGTTGCTCTCTTGGGTTTTTTTTCCCTCATTAATCTGCTTTTATGTGTTTTTAACAACTGGTTGTTGCCCCTTGGGGGCTGCTTGCAACCTGTGCCCCTGTTTTTCCAATCTTTGCTTTTATCTCGTGCTTAAATTCTGCGTTACCACRAGGCGTGTGGTAGCAAGCACCGGTTTGCACAGCCGGTTAATGACAGCAAAATCTCTGTAGCTTTGAGTTTTATTTATAAAAGATCTGTGGTTGCTTGCTCCCAAAAGCCCTGCTGCTTTTTGTTTAGTGTTGCTAGGAGCCTCTCCTTCGGAGGTCAAATGACTTAAATGAGGATGGACGTGACGGTTTCCAGTAATAAGCTGTTAATAAACTTAACGAGCATCCTGGAGGCAGCCGGTCGGCCCCTCCATCTCGGTGGGGTTCAGGCAGATGTCGGGGTGCCTCGGCYGGTCTCCCCAGCTTGTGGCGGGGCTGGGATGTGAAAGCCAATCCCAAGAGGTGCCGAGGCGGAAGGGGTTTTCACGTGGGTGGGACTTGGTGATTTGCGTTTGCAGCCGCGCTCTTACTGGGAGCTAAAAATTGGCTCTAATTTTTTTTTTCTTTTTTTTTTTTTTTGCCTTGCTGCCCTTTTATTCCTCCTCCTGCACCTGGCTCCGAACTGCTCAGGCTGTTTTAGGGGACAGTTTTTGGGCTGGTTGGGGAAAGTTTTTGGCTTTCTTGGCATGCCTGAAACTAAGGGTTGAGGATAACAGGGCAGGGGAGGACCCGGTGCGGTGATGGCCTCACCTCTTTTTGGGTTCATGGCGTTCTCCAGCTTAAAGAAATAAACACAGTTGATGAAATTGGAGGGAATCCCCCACCATCCCTTTCCTCCGTATTCCTGATCCCAAATAGGAAGGATTCCCAACAGATCTCCTCTTTCTCCTTCCAGGAGGTGCCACAGGAGCATTTGAGCTCCCTGAGGAAAGGGCGCGAAGAAGCCAAGGCTGAGAGGGAGAGGCAGAGCGAAGACTTACTGGTGAGTGCGTCAGGGTGGGGGTTTCCCCGAAACCCCCCCTGGCTGCGGGGATGTTGGTCTCATGTGGGTTTCCCCTCTGGGTTTTGCAGAAGCAGACAGAAGTGGAGAGGCAGAAGATTGTGGCAGAGTGCAAGGAGCTCCGGGGCTTCCTGGAGGAGAAGGAGCAGCTCCTGCTGTCCCGTCTGGAGGAGCTAGACAGAGACATCGTCAAGAGGAGAGATGAGAGCGTCTCCCGGCTCTCCGAGGAGATTGCCCAGCTCGATAAGCTGCTGGGTGAGCAGGGAGGAGAGAATGGCCCAGGAAACCAGTCTGGGCAGGTGAGACTTCTGGGATGTGTCCTCCCAGCCTGGAGGTTATGGTATAGCAGGGTGTAAAACCTGGGGAGAGCTTGAGGTTGGGATCCCTGGGGACAAAAATCCATTTACGGGGACTGCAGGGTGCTGACGTGCTCTGCTGGGGAGCAGCTCGGGTCCGTTAACTCTGTGCTGGAGCTGGCCCATCTACGAGTYAAGGATTTTGACTTGCTGCCGGACTGCTGGGCTGCTTTTTCAGGTGGGAACCCAAATTTTAGCACAGCTTTGGGGGGTAAAATTGGCCCTTGTAGTAGTGAAGCTGCTTGGG
Organism: Phoebastria nigripes; assembly: GCA_035582835.1. NCBI lineage: Eukaryota > Metazoa > Chordata > Aves > Procellariiformes > Diomedeidae > Phoebastria > Phoebastria nigripes. The sequence continues at coordinate 19,028 of JAYKAV010000494.1, read as the reverse complement.
CTCCCTCTGATACCAAGAACTAAGAAATACCCAAATAAACCTCCCAAACATTTTTGGTTTGTGTCACTCCATCACCGCTGTGAGTCCTGAATCCTCATGGTTTTGGCAGCTTGATGGCAATCGTGATTTTTCTTAATTTCTTTAAAAAAGAAACACCTTTTTTTTTTTT